>OY757257.1:5102400-5254344 GCA_963584085.1 Pyrausta aurata
GGACCCGCGCACTGAGGGTTCCGTGCCACCCTTAACTGAATTCAGGGTCCACTTACTTTCACTTAACGAAAACATCACAATGTATTGTGACAGCAAAAATAACTTTGAGTTTCATAGTGTTTGTATGAAAGACAAAGTTATATTTGCGGTTGATAAAAATATGCAATATCTCAAAAACTACTGGTTCGATCTCCTTCAAATCAATTTTCGTTGCAAGTTTTTGTTAAGATCTACATCATATATTTTTTTCAAAATTTTCACTTTCTTAGTTCAAAAGTTAGATGGGGGGGGGACGCCCATTTTACCACTTTGGAAGCGTCTATATCTTAAACCATGGTTTCAAAAACCTCCACATCATTTTCAAAGACCTATCCATAGACACCGCAAACGCATAGGTTTGAGTAAAAAAAAATGTTTGGTTTTAGTTTCATGTATGGGAGCCCCTCCTTGAATATTATTTTTTCTTACTTTTAGTATCTGAATCAGAAAGCGGTGAACAAGATACACCTACCTACCAAGTTTCAGCTATGTCATGCTTATAGTTTCAGAATAAAGTGGCTGTGACATACGGACGGACAGACAGACAGACAGACAGAGAGACTTGACGAAACTATAAGGGTTCCGTTTTTTGCCATTCGGCTACGGAACCCTAAAAACTGGTTGGTCGCGCAGGGTTCATTGGTTCCCGTGGCAGTTAGGTTAGTTAAACCACTTAAAACTCGAGACCGGGTGGACCGATTTTCATGATTTTTACTTTGTTGGATTTGTCTGGGCCCCGAATAGCATAATGACCATAAAACGGGACCGGGACGAAACGAAGTTCGCTGGATTTGCTAGTTATTTATGTACATAAAAGAAAGTCTTGTAAGTTACAACACTTATATATACCACTATAACTCGAGAACTGGTGGACCGATTTTCATGATTTTAAATTTGTTGGATTCGTAGATGCCCTAAATAGGACGTAGGGGGGAAACAAATTACGCCGGTAACATATAAATGATTAAAAACGAGTAGTAAAAGGGATCAAATATGAATTATGGGAAATCTAAAAAATCCAAAATCTAAAAAAATATCATGATATTTCAAAATGTAATATATATTTTCTCAGGTACCAATTAGGTACTAAATGCTAGCACAGGTTCCAGAATGATACCTATAACAGAAACCCAAATATAATTTCATACAGGCCAACCTGACGTCAGGATGGCCTGTGTATAAGACTTATGATATAATATTCCAAGGGCTGAGGTACTATTTTTTTATCGATAGGTACCAAATAGTACCAATTAGGTACTAAATTTCTCAATATATTTCATCTAAATCTAGCGACCACACAGGCAGACCTGACAGTCACAAAAAACCGGCTAAGTGCGAGTCGGACCCGCGCACTGAGGAATCCGTGCCATCCTTAACTGAATTCAGGGTCCACTTACTTCCACCTACCGAAAATATCACAATATTTTTTGACAGCATTTTTTTATTATTTGTTTTTCATAGAGTTTGTATGAAACACAAAGTTATATTTGCGGTTGATAAAAATGTGCAATATCTCAAAAACTACTAGTTCTATCTCATTCAAACTCATTTTCGTTAAAAGTTTTTGTTGAGATCTACATCATATTTTTATTCAAAATTTTCACTTTCTTTTTCAAAATTTTCATTATTCGGGGGGGGGGGGGGGGGGGGGGACGGGACGCCCATTTTACCACATTGGAAGCGTCTAAGTATATCTCAAACGTTAGACTTACAGAAAATAGTTTTAGAAACCTCAATGTAATTTTGAAAGACCTATCCATGGATAGGTTTGGGTAAATTTTTTTTTTTTTAGGTTTTAGTTTCATGTATGGGAGCCCTTAAATGTCGTTTTTTGAAACTTTTAGTATCTCGATCGGAAAGCGGTGAACAAAATACACCTATCTACCAAGTTTCAACGGTGTGATACTACAGAACAAAGTGGCTGTGACATACGGATAGACAGACTTGACGAAACTATAAGGGTTCCGTTTTTTGCCATTCGGCTACGGAACCCTAAAAAAAACTGTTTTTACTACAATGAACAGAGTCAGACAGGTCATAATATGTTACACCTTATTTATCTATTCAGTGTGTACATCCATACTTAAGTACATCGATTCCTAGGCATCGTGGTTGGTATCGTAGTACCTTTCTGATTTTGTTGAATTTTAATATGTTTTGAAGAGTTTTTCTTCCACAGGTATAACTCAGATAATCAAAATAGGTATCAGTGAAATTTAGCAGGCCTATCATACGCATAAACTTAATAATCTTTTACCTATAAACGAGCAAGTAATTAGATCTTAATAGGTATCCGAATTACCCGCCTTCTTATTAAAAGTTAACGGCTAGTAGACTAGTGGTCATGTAAACGAGGCTTATCTTTCGTCGAACCGCCCAATTGATTTCTGCTTGCTTAGCCTAGAAGGTATGACTGGTATAAAATGCCACATGGCGTTAAGTTCACGTTTTGTCCAAGATTTTGGTTACAAATAAGATAGCTTGTCTTGGTCTGTGCTAAGCATAAAATTACAATGTTAAAATAAGACAGTGTGTCTCGAATTCTAATTGCACTTTGCGCTTTTATGTAAAGTGAGAATACGCATTACATTAGCATTTTTCTAGCTATATTAGGCGTAGCGTAGACACGGCGTAGACTACATAATTTATATGCATCTTTCGCAAGGACTTCAATAATGAGGCGTTTAATTTTATTGTACGACTACTACCGCCATCTTATAAAGTGATTCAGAACCACTTGCTTGTTATTTCTTTTAAAAGTTCCATACACAGTCGATAGATGGCGTCAGATTAAATAAATCTAGCAAAACAACATCTACCGCCAATATAATTTTACAATACCTACTACTTATTTTTTGAAACTTTTATTAACCGTGTTTATTAAGTATTCAATTAAATACATGAAGTAAGCAAGTGATATGATATCATACTAAAGTCATATAAGAAATGTTTTGTTTTGTTGGTTTATAAAAGTCAATCTTTTAATTGATTTGGCGATTGGTGCTTAATTCCAACCCCGTGATTACCCACTGTCCCTTAACTTTGGAGTATCTTCTGCAACTGTAGTGTGTGGTGGTGTCGACTTGTAAGTACCTATTACTAATCGATCAAAGCTTTTAACCTTTGAGGGCTATATACTCAAAGCTTTTAACACGTTCCGGAACACTATTCCAGACACAATAGATGTTTAATTGTTTTCACTTTCCTGTAGGCGTTCACTGTCCTGGAACGTGTTAATCAGTCAGGTATCAAACGACTGCCGGGAGTCGCATAATAATGAAATTTCTATTGTGTCTCGTTCACACATACTTGACGAGTTAAATAAAAATTTGAAAGAATAAAAGCGTAAACTTGTGACCATCGATACGTCTCGCTTGCATAAAATAAACAAAAAAAACCGGCCAAGTGCGAGTCGGACTCGCGCACTGAGGGTTCCGTGCCAACTTAAACTGAATTAGAGATTCTTACTTCCATTTAGCCAAAATACCACAATATATTGTTGACCGCAAATATACCTTGGTTTTTTATAGTATTTGTATGAAGAACAAAGTTATGTTTGCGGTTGTTGAAGATGTGCTATACTACATCACATATTTTTTTCAAAATTTTCACTTCCTTAGTTCAGAAGTAAGAAGGGGGGGGGGGGGGGGGACACCCATTTTACCACTTTGGAAGCGTCTATATCTCAAACGTTAGACTTTTAGAAAAAATGGTTTTAGGACCTCAATGTCATTTTGAAAGACCTACGGACGGACAGACAGACTTGACGAAACTATAAGGGTTCCGTTTTTTGCCATTCGGCTACGGAACCCTAAAAATTAGACTCTTGAGTGCTATTCCACTGGCCGCAGCAGTATCATTGCAATGTGGTGCGAACTACAGTACAGCTGAAGGCCATGTCGGAAAGCGCAGATAGATCGATAGTGGTGGTAACTTCACTTTCCCATAACTATGAAAACGACACTCGTTGAATAATTAAGTTCCTTACATGCAAGTATCCCTCACGGATGTTTTTAAAACATTTGTTTGTAAATTTTTTTGGCGACCGCCGGTGTCCTGTCGATCCGTGAGGCTATTTACTGTGTGCTACTACCAAGGTTAATAACCTTTTTTACCGTCATCAATAAGAAATGTTTTGTCAAACTTCTATGAATAACATTAGAAATGGTTAAGCCTATCAAGAAGAAACTCTTTAATAGAGAGGTTCTATTCAAGAGATCACTCACTATTACGATTACGACGCAACTACTTATCGTCAAAAATTGTCTAACACTAAATCCCGCGGCAAGTCGGCAAATAACTTTTCTTAGTGAATTACCGGAGGCGGTTGGCGGTTTCCCCGGTCCCCTACACTCTAAGATCGCCCTCCCGCCATTTCTCCCTCTGCCATTCAGACGATTCGCGAAGCTCAGCTTACGCCGCAGTTTAGCGGGCTTCGTCTACAAAGCAAGCCGTGTACGGAACGCACGGCCGCGAACTCGCGATTGTACCTTACGGTCAGCATCTATAAAACCGAAGTTTATGTGTAAACCGTGAAAAATGACGATAAAATCGCACACGCTTTTGCGGTGGTTCGCCGTCGTCAATGTTTTTTTGGTAAGACGCGTTTTTTAAACGCATGTTTTTTTAATATCTCTTGTCTAGAAATTGTTTTTAATTATTGTGTTTATTTTAGTTGGTTAATATTTATTTACTGCAATTTTAATATTAATAAAACTTTATTTAGGTAGGCAAGTAATACTAGCTACGACGCTATTTACGCACGGACGCTAAACGCAGCGTGCGGGTAAACAAACAAACGATTAAGTAAGACTCCCTTCTGTACGAGCACATGAAAATACTAAACTACTTTTAAAATATATTAATAAAAATACCATCATCAGGTTAACCATAATATTATTAAAGAATAAAATTGGGCAAGAGTTTAAAAAATATGAGTACCTACCTATTTTTGACGATGGTGAAATATTTAATCGATGCCAAAATTAGGACAAAACTAAAAAAACTATAATAATCTTTGAATTGATTTTGGATAGCCCTAAACAATATCCGAGAACTATAGGATCATTAGATATTTAACAAACAACTACTACTTACTTCTATTATGAGTACTAACTACAGAAAAGTAGTATGGCTTTATGAATAAACATTTCATTTATTATTATACTACTTACCAAAGTAGGCTAGTACTAATAATTCAATCAATCCTCCCTACAGCATAACAGTAGGCGCCAGTAATCGTTGTTAATAGACCACACATCTTTCAGATACTCAGTGTATAATAACCAAAACATCGAAGCTGATTTATTACACCGGCAATGGGCGTTTAAACTATTAACATACGATAACATCGATCTCGCTAACTGTAACTTTAACCATTGCAACACCGTGCATCCAAACTGACCACTCACGAATCCCATCAAATTCATTCTAATAATGTACAAATAGAATGAGAATCCTAAACTTTCGTCAATAAAAAAGTTTTGATGACGTCTTGAAATATAGGTACTGAATAGTAAAAATCGGAAAGGAAATAAATAATACATAAAAAAAAATCGAGCAAAAGTTAGAAAATGTGTCAATTTACTGATGCTATTTATGCGCTAATTCTACTACCTCGCATTTCCTGAAATCATCATACCTTAGATGTTTTACGATTAACAAGAAACAAAAATGTTACAGAAAAAGTAAATTAACAATTTACTTGTACGGATATCGGCATTTAGCTCAAAGCACTGCAAAGCTCATGTTCAAATTGCGCCACAAAAGTGCCGCCTTCTGTCGGAATCCATCAGTCCCGCGATTGGTGTCATTATTGTGTGGATTCCCTGCGGTCGTAAATTTGACGATTGATAGAAACTTATTGATTTTCCTTACGAAATGCGTCGAGACGTGAACAAGTGGCGAGAAGCGATTGCGGCTCATATAAAAGCATGGTATACGAAGGGCGTAGATGCACGCTCGTACCGCTATACGCTGCTTGCCGTATCAATTACCGACAGCACTCCGCTCAAGTCGACTGCACCCAATTACTAGCTCTGGTTCACATGATTCCTATTCATAACGCCGAGATTGCAGCGGATTAAGAATCAGCACGTCATTTGGTCGTTTCGAAGGCAAAAAAACGGACTCGAAGAGTTCCCGTGGTCTACATCGGATCTGACGTTTTATGGGAAATGGATGGAGTGAACGCGATAAACTGGACTTTCCCGTCCTAAAAAATAAGTATTTGTAAAATGTCATAGCTGAATGAACTATTTAATGCACCTTACTGTTCTCATAAAACGCTATATGGTTTATCTTACCCTGTACAACCTAGAATTCTAGATCATAATAGTGTGGATAGTATAGTGTAGTAACCAAATAAAAAAAAGTTATGCACGTTTTAACAAATTGTAATATATCTATAAGGAATTTAGGAAGCTCTCGGCCTTGTTGTAAAGTAGTGATTAGTCTGCAACTTTCTTTAAACAATTTTACTTTAAAATAGGAAGTTATTTAAAACCGAACAAAACGTTTACACACCTATAAATCAAAATATACTTGAAGTGTTAATTAACAAATGCGAGGCAATGTTCAAACGATATTCGATATATTTTTCAGCAGGTATCTATTTGTGCGTAAAATTATTTATTAGTATTTACTCAATGAACGTGCTTCGTCTTATAACTTGTTACCTCTAGCTATACAAAGTAAGTAATGCATTTTAATTATCAAAGCAGTCATTTACACAAATGAAAATAGTTTTTTTTAATATTTTTTTATTAATGTAGGCTAAGTATTGTTCCTTGGAGAACACCTACAGTTACTTACAGTTTGCAACTTAATTTGACTGAGTTCCTCATACACACCCTGAAAAAGGTATGTAAACATTGAGTAGTATGGTACGGCAAACTAAGTCCTGCAGCTTCTGTTTCAATGTCAATTAATTTACTGACCTATGCTGTGTCCTAAGCGCAGGCCGGTGCCAATACTAAGCGTATTTAGATAGAGCGGCCCCGATTCACGGAATTTTGATTAAAGTTACATAACGATGGTCGCAGCACGGAGGCTGGTCGCTTGCGTGGGAATCGTCTCCGGCGCGCAATTAGGGACCGCTGGGAGTAAGGGCGCTCGATTACCCACTGTAATGTTTTTATTGTGACGCTCCTTGTCGAGGTTAGGTCTTGTTCACATTTAGCACTAAATCTTGTTTTTTTTATTAATTTTTATGGAATGCTTTTGCAGAAGAACTTAATTAGGTTAGGAACTTCCGGTTCCGGGATGAGAGCTCACCATCGTTTCAGGGAATTCTCTGGCTAACGCTGCTGATGTAAGAAACATAACTCAAGAAGACAATGTATTTAATTTTTAGCCACACCGATCTACCTTATATTTACTTATCTCCGATAGACTATCAGCATTTCGATATTTGCTTATTTTGGTTTCAAATTACAAACCTATTTTCGGTCCGTGACAAACAACTCCCTTGGGGAGGCTTATGCACGTTAGCGAGATGGTATGGGACGTGCTATTATGCTAACGTTTATAAATAGCTGTTGACTGATATTGTGCTAGAAAAGTAATAAAAGTCGTTTGAAACATCAGCTCAATTTATTGAAGGATACTTTCGAAGCGCAAGCTGTAACCACCGCAACCATCCACTTTATTGTAGGGCACGCAATTATGGCACAGGAAAATCTGTCAGTAGGGCAGTTTCCGTTGAACATGCAAAGAAGCCATTTCTGTATGTCATGCCATCATGCGATAAAGTATTTTGATAGAGTCTATCACCTCACATTCCCGCGGATAGCTAAAATACCAACCTATCTCTTGGGAATTTGTTTATTCCTAATAATTAATCAATCAAACGCAAACGAGGACAACAATTTGCTTTTATAGGGCAGGTATGGCGAACCTTTTTAGATGTGCGTGCCAAAAAAATCTCGATTTTTTTTTAGGGCGTAACGTGCCAAGAGTTTTTTTTTAAATCACCCCGCACCTTCCTCAATCAAATAAGAGTGGCGCGCGCCTTCGTGAATGGCACTATCTATTATTTACGATTTAAGGTCCTGGGTCCTTATTTTTGAATCACTCGCTTGGATATGGCGTGTGATTTTCGTTCGAAAAGTATGATAGCCCCTATAATATAGGGGCTATCATACTTGGTTATAACCAATATTTTTGTATACATACAAAGCAGCATTGTAGGTAGCATTCCATAACTACGCTAATACTATTGGTGCTATCTGCTCTACCAAAAACAACAGTGTGTGAACAAAAATTTTGCAAGTAAATACTTATTACCCTACCTATCTGTACTGAAGTGATCCAGTGTCGCTGACGATCACGTGCGAAAATATTTATTTCTAAACGACATAATAATTGTGTATTTGTAAACGCTTACTGCACCTGTATTCGAGATGACAAGCTGTGTGTGTACTAACGTGATAAGTAGAGTATGTAAGTCGTCAGTACTTTTTTATTTATTTAAAGACTATTGCACCAATTGAGTGTGCAAAGGTGGACTTTATGCTAAAAGTATTATCTACCAGTCAAATCTTTAGGTCATGCGGACAGAAAGATAGATTACCTGCAGCAAATCTTCAAGTGCCTTACTATTGTTCTGTGGGATTAGATTCCATAGAATACACTTTACTAGGACGTATATTCCAATTATTTTTTGTGCTTTTATTGACTAAGGTCGTCATAAGTAAAGTTATCCTGTAAGCATCCCACTGCTGGGCTAAGGCCTTACCTCAAAATGTGAGGCAGTATGAGCCATACTCCACTACGCGGGCTCAGTGCGGATTGGCTGAGCGGAGAAGGTCGTCATCATCATCATCAATTCCATATAATACTCTCTTGGCATACTGAATCTTAAAATTCCTATGAGGTACTAAGCTAAGTAATATGCGCGGGATATCACCGCTACTGTTTTGCACTTTCATCTTGATGACAACATTGTCAACTACCTACTCAACTGTTTAAAACTCATACTCGTTACTCTCATGACACCAACCACATTCAATGAACTCTACTAAATTATTTAACTGACCACCTTCGTCGTATGGTTTTGTAACATTGTATCATGCAAATTAATAATTAAAAAAATACTTTAACTGATCGTGCGTATCGAAACTCATTAGTTGACTCAATGCAAACAAATCACGACACTAGTAGGTGTGAAAGTGTTTTGCAAAAAAAAAAAACATGGGTATCATGTATGTTGTTGCTTCTCCGAGTCATCGACCCGATCCAATTATCGTTGCATAATAGGAGCACTTTTTTCTTTGATCGGAATTAGTTTTTTAGTGCTAACCATTTCACAATGTATGAAGTACGTTTGTATGTGGATGAGTAATTTTATTGATAAATTCTTGATAGCGCCCATCAGAAGCTTCGACAAGCGTGTTGAGTACTTATGTACAATTTTCTTTTCATTGTAAATCAGGCTGTACCTAGCCACTTACCTGTTGGGTACTTACTGTGAGGCGCGTTTATGATTTTGACAAAACCCTTTGCGTCAGGATTTTAGTGATAAAACTGGACGATCACACAATTTAAGTAATCCTGAAACTTGTCTCAAAATAAATTTATAAACTCTTTGCAAGTTTTACATCTTTGCTCTCCACACACGCGTAATAAACTTAGAACTTACTTATTTACGTTGAACATCACACATCGTTTCTTTATAGTTTTGAGTAAAGTAAATACTGTAATTTAGTGACAAAACACTATAAAAACACTAGTAGTTGTTAAATACTATTAATTAGGTATATTTAGTCAAAGCATTGATATGGTTAAGCACCACAAACGCCAGGTCAATATAGTCTATCTAGTCAATTGGAATGTAAGATTGGCATCTGACTTTGATTTTAAACTTAATAATACAAGTCTAGAGGTGACTTTATCAAACGTTGGATGTGATATAAGTAGCTTACAAACAAGTAATCTTATTAACAGATATGATCTGCCGGTAACACGGGCACAATGGTTTTAAATTAGAACCAATTTAAATCGGAGTAACAAGATTTTTTGCACGCATGAAGAGAATTTCATCCAATCACAATGACCATCGCTCACTGAATTGTAAATTGGTGAACTGCTATCTTATCTAATTTATCGTTATGTCAAAATGTGATTATGGGTATTTGCAATGTCATCACTACGTGTTATAAGGCCCAGTTGCGTGATCGGTAGTTAACTCAAATAGTGGTTAAATGTCGTTAACAGCGGTTAAATATTTAATATTGAACGTTTTAAAAAAAATGCCTTAACCAAATGTCAGAATGACTATTTTATGTTTTTTCTTTAAAAAAAAACAACCACTGGTAATTCTACATTTGACCATTAGTTGAGTTAACTGGGCCTAAGCATTGGGGTTGTTATAAAATCTGGGATATTATTCTTACGAGTGATAATAACTGCCAATTTTGCTAATCACTCAGCTACTCGTAGCAGGAGGCCGCTAGCAGCAGCTTTGTTAGATTGATTATGACAACAAATTTTAACATCATCAGGTAGGTGGGTATCAAAATTATTGTTTTTTTCAGTTATGATTATATGATGATGAGGTAAAATTAAAAATATTTGAAAATGCATTTTGAAATGTACCACAACCAGCACAGTCATCAATCCCTCATCCTATATTCACCTTCAATATTGAAGTTATGAAGCGATTGAGGTCAGAAATGAAATTGAATTATTGAATGAAAGAAGGCCGCTCTGCCCGTGATGTCAATCCTGTATCTTCAATTCAGGGTACATACGGTATCTGACATAATTATGTCGGATATGATGGCTATCTTAGCTCGTATCGTAACGATCTGGATACCGCATACATAAGTATAGGTATTCGAGCTCGAGATACTTGTAGAAATGAGAAATGACTGTAAGTAAGTACATACTTCAAAAAGTCTATTAACTAAACTAAATTAATTTGAAATCGGGTAATGTCAGGATATACTTTTTTTTGTTCCTCGAGTCCTTGATGCTAAAAATTAAGTCATGCAACTTAGAAAACTTAATAAATAAAATACTTTTATGCTTGGATAACTTTTCTTTAAAAGTTTTTAACTTCCTAGAAACCACAATAAAATAGATGAATTATAGCTTAAAGCTACGTTATCTTATTTACCACAAGTTTTATCGATTTCTATCTTCACCGTATTAAAGCTTTTATGACAGTTTCTTATAAAATTAATTAAAACTTACTCTTTAAATGGTTGACGTTTTATTACTGCGTTTGCACTTACAAAGTTGGAAAGTTATGGTACATAAGCAAAGTACTTACATTAAAGTATTTCTTAAGTTAAACTTATTTTATATAGAAATTCAAAAGTAAATTGGTGTTGACCAGACCGGCGTTGGATATTAGCCTTAAAGATTGTACCTGAAATTTTACCATCACTACTTCTGCTATTCAAAGATATCCTTGTTAGAGTTGTAAATTTTATATATCCACAATTAAAGTGGTAATTTTGATGTCAAAGCGCAAAGTCCTGATCCACAATAATATAGGATAATGTTTATAGGAGCGTGAAATCAAATCTGCTGTTAGGAAGCAGGTTGAATGAGCTGGTCAGTGCACGGTACCGTTGCACCGTCAATGGGTAGGTTGCTGTGCCTACGACCTGCATGCCCTATCGATCCATATAAGTGCGGCCTAGCCTACAGACATCGACGGAATATTTACCGGCAACAGGTAAACGCGAACGACTGCTATAAATTAACTAAATTATCAACTTCGCGGGTACGTTTAAACGCAGCTCCTTACTCTTTATTGCCCGGTCGCTCCAGTTACCCAAAACTATAACCGTAATCAATGTTTTTCGTATGTAGTTATGCAGATTAAGACGTGCCTTCTTACCTATTGTTAAATTAAGACAACCGAGCCTTTGTGCTATTTAAAGCAATAATAAAAATAACTATACAAAATAATTCATTAAACACTACCTCATTATTTATAACACAATTTGTAATTGTAATGCTCGCTATTTTCCCGTTAACCTTTTCTATTTGTCCAATAAACGAACGATCATACTTCAGATGCATTCAACTACTAATATACTAGTAAGCGATAGTATCGAAAAAGGAGGTTAATAAGCACCGATGTTAACTAATTGCTATAAGAACCGCCGGAATTATACACAAAAAAACAAAAATTTGCTCCCGATCACTTTTTGTGATGCTTAATTCAATTAAGTGAGCATTAAGAACGACAGGTGGTGTCAACAAACGAATGGCAAAAAACCACGATGACCGGCGCGCGCGCACAGCGAACCATATCCATCGGATCAGCTGACTGACCCACTCACCCGTTTATAAACAACGCTAATCAGGATAGCTGTAATTAATTAACACACTTATGCCAACACAAAAGAATTTAAAGTCGCAAAAAATAACTGGTAACATTAAGATTTGGATGAAACCGTTACTGTCGTAGATAAAACTAAAATTACTCTCTCTCGTGATATCATATAGACACTGACGGATTGACACCCGTTGAAATTAAACACAAAATTCTTGAACTTGTTTTATATTCGTGGCAAAAATAAAAGTTGACACGAGTGCGCGGCGGGAGTCGGATCGTGATACCAAACACAGGTCGTGGATGTTAAAGAAATTATTTGACTCAATGGAAGACACTTTTTGTTTGGTTCGATTTATTTTACTTTAAATTGATTTCTTATTTATGTCGAATTTGCAGAGATTTTTTGAAAAGCCGCTAAACGCTTTTTGTGTTGTGCAATATGCGGTTGGGTTACAACTTTGCGGAATTGATTTCTCTTTGACAAAAGTTTGAGAAGATAAACGGTGTTTTTGTTTTCTTCTGGGTTCCGTTAATTTTTATTAATAACAAACAAGAAAAAATTAAAACTAAGACATGCAACAATAAAAAAAATAAGACTACCCTATTCAAAAACGAAACCATTTCCTTGTGGCAAGGAGGCTATAATGCTGGCTGCGTTGCCGCGTTGGATAGCTATGCTAATCCTTTGAGCTAGGAACCAGCCAGCTTTACTATCGGCCGTAACAGAATTTAGTTTTGGCGAAATTTTTCTAAACAGCAATTTAGCCGAAGGCCCCCACGGCCCAAACGTTTCAACGCCAAACGGCGCAAATACATAATCACTTGCAAGTGAGCCGTACTTGCGACACTTGGCGTTTTCAGCCAACTCCGCTGCTGCTCCAGCTTTAAGGGCTGATTCTCTGAGATGGGAGGGGGCCAAAGTATCGACACAAGTTGCATCCCATACTAGGGCCCGACCTCGTTCCCAGGGAATGAGCGTGAGGCCATCGGGTCTCTTGCCATCATCACGAACCAAACCACGTGGTTCCAACGTGGAAGGAACATTAATGGTGGCAAGAGCTCTTCTGATGGCGTCATTAAGAGTGGCGTGACGGGCGAGACGCCCAGCGCTTTGCTGGCAACAAAGGCAGTGGAGACCAAATTTGTCAACCTCCTTGCCACAGGGACACGTAAAAATTTCACAAATAGGAGTACCAAGGCGAAGACCCACACACACCCGGAAAGACTCACTTTGAATTATTTATTTTCTGTTTCCCTAACCTATAAACGTCAAAGATGGAGAGAAGCAACTCAAAAAGTTTTCTCGGCAGAAATCAATGTCGTGTGTGGGTTCCGCGTTGGTCAGCACCCTCGTAGGGTGGATAGTTCGCCCCCGCTCTATAAATCACTGTCCGAAATACGGCTTTTCTATAATATTTGTAATCCGTCGGTTACCCCACTGCGTGGAAATTAATTCAAAGTGGTGGATTTGTCGTTCGCGTTAGTGGGACAAACAAGTCGGTACGAAGAGGGGTTGACGTATGAATGACATGAATTTTGTTTACTTGGTGGAAACTTTTGTTATGTGTGACGTTGTAATTGATGTTATTTGACAGATTTTGAATCATTTATCATCGTGATATAATTTGGAGTTAGATATTTAGATATTTTCATTGTAATTAAGAATTTATCATCGTGATACCTATAAGTTGGAGTAAGTAAGTTAGATATTGTCATTGCGATTGGAATACTTAATTAAAGAATAGTAGGTAGTTGTCAACACAACAGATAGGTTTGTATCAAATAAATAAAGTATTAAGTAATTATTTTTAATTTTTTAAATAATGACACATGCAGGCATGTAGGCCTACATGATGAAAAACAGTTCCTGTAGATAACTCTTGAGTTATATCAAAGTCCGAGTACTTACGAGTATGTCTGAAAATTACATTCGTGCACCCGAACGACGGTATTAGCGTTAATACCCAATCATGGGCTCAGGTCGGGCGGGGAAAGAAGATTAGGTGCTCTCTGCAGACAGGGGAGCTACTCAGGGTCACGACTGACCGAACCAACCGGGTACTTAAATAGCGTAATCCTTGCCGCGGAGTGTATGGCATGTTTATGGCGCGTAAGAAAAAAGTATATAGACGGGTATCAAGGTTTTTGCGGGGGATCAGTCAGTAGAGTTTACGGAACATGTATTTTTGTAATTAGTTGTTTACTGCTGCGTGGATTGCGTTTTTGCGAAAATACAGGAAAAAAATTCCAAACATCGTCTAAGTGAAGTATGGATAGTTTTAGACGAGGACTTTTTTTCTTTAAACATATGAAGTAGTAAAAAAATGTAGAGACAACTAAGTGGGTCGAAAATTTCGCTTATGGCGTATCATACATACGGAAAGTCTTATGTACAGTAGTGCGGTACATTACCATATTTATTTAATTAGCGACGATAATCTTAAATGACCAATTTGGTATCATGACAGGCTTCTTACTTTCTTCTTCATTTAGAAATTGAGAGCTGTACTTTATTATTAGGGCACTTTTTTCATGTAACTGAGTTATCAACGCTTTTTATGATACTTTTTGTGTCTATTCACCGAGACTATTCTGTGAAGAATTGCATTAAGCCTCAGAAATGCATATAGCGTTAAAAGTGGTTAACAATCTACCTATATCATTATGTGCTTCAATGGTTTAGTTTTTCAACGTTAGTGTTCGAGTTAATTAGTTAGGAAATTGTGACTTCATGTGCAGGAAAGTCCATCCTTACCTGAATTACCTGTGTTCTATTAACGGTTTTACTTTCATAATAAAAAAGTTGCAACCGTCGTGATGTTGAAGAGTGAAAGCTTACATTGTTAGAGCCCTTTTGAAAAGTTGTTTACAAGAGCTCCTGTGGGTTATTTGAAATAAGTTGATCCGGAGAGCAGTCTAGACGTTGTTCGGAGGGGGCCTGCCCCCGGGAGATAGCAATATTGCAAACCAATAAAATCATATTCAATTTATTTCTGAATTACGTCGTAACATTCTTTGTATCGAGCGTTTGACGATAAAGTGATTTACGACTCAAAAATATTTACGTCGCATAATATTTTAAAGCAAGGGGAATCTATGGTGCACTTTAAGTTTTTTTTTGTGTACACAACTCTGTTTTCCAGTCGTAGCTTGTTTAAATATAGAAATCACCACTGATATTTTAAGCCGTTTAGTTCTGTTAAGTAGATGGAAAGTAGAGGTAATTTTTCACTAATTGAAAATTTGTAGGCCCACTGTTGCGCGACGATCGAGATAATGGGGTGAAAATCATGGAAACACGGTCCAATAAGCCTAGAACGCAAATGTTCATGATTTGATAATTTATTTTCACTGATAATTTAGGTACTGACTTGGTTAGCTTTTAAACCTAAAAAATACCTAGCTGTACTATCCTGCTTAATCGATTTTAAAAAATACGAAACTTCACGTGACATCCGAAACAAGCCACGATAAAGAGATTTAGACAGAATATACCACTATGCGAACTGTCTCTAAAAGGAAAAAAAACTTTTTATGGGGCTAACTTTATACTTACCTACTGACACTCATGAGATGCAATGACCCGAATATTTCAGCTCTCAGTAAAATATGAGTCTAAGTGCCTATTCGTTTTATTTCGAAAGAAAATCATTGAAAATTTAACTGGTTTTTGTAAAGTAAGTTCCTTTGCAAGTTATAAAATCTTAGGCAACTGAACAACGTTAAGTTAACGCTAGTATTATTTCTATGACATAGCTTGTCTCTACGAGCTCTAAACCAAGTCGAGAAAGAAAACTTCCATATTACAAACTTACCGCGTAACAAAGTAGTAGAAATATTATGAACAACATTTAGTAGCAAGCTTTAACTGCAAGTATCGTGACGTGATTGTGATTGAAAGGACTAGAGAGATAGAATAGCAAACAAACAAAATATTATGACAACGACACATCTAAGGATCAAGGTAGAGTTGTAGGTACACTAAGTTCCGACGCACAGGCCATCAAAACTTAATTTTCACCACTCACGTCTTGTTTTTTCTCCGAAATCCTAGAATGAACGGTTTAATAAATTGTATCCATCTGCTGATACATTTTCCATTGTAACGTTGGACGAAGTCGTGAACTGGTGTTCTCGGTAACGGTTCAACTTTGACACACAAAAATGAGAAGTTCACATCCAACCAGCCTATTCAATGCTGGATGGAAGATAAGGTGCTACGTGAGAAAATCCCCGTAATTGCTTAAGTAATACGCCAAAAATATGATTTTGGCGAAATTATCACGTATTGTCTAACATATAAAGTACCTTAAATAAGCTTTGTTTGCTTTCATACCCACCAATCTGGTTTGAGTTCTGTGGGTTTTATGTACAGTTAAATTGACTAAATTTAAAATATAGTGAAGTTGCAATAGAAAACCTCTCGAAAACACCCCAGTCACCGAAAATACCTAATGCGAGGCTGGAGCTCTATTTTTGAATAACTCGCGTCAAGATGGCGAGTGATATTATTAAATTAAAGTGATATTATTAAATTAAAGATTGATTAAAGTCAAATTTTGAAATGAAAACCAGTTGTAACCTACACAGGAAGGATTCGAAAAATCATTGCTCAATTTTGTGGATACTAACGTCTATATTTCGCGTTATTTTCGTTGACTTTTTATTAGTTTTCGAACGATAATCACACGCCATATACAAGCGAGTGATTCAAAAATAGAGCTCCTGGTCTGACAATCTAGCAGGCGATCGTCTTTTGTTGAATAATTGTCTGCATTTGTCAAGGCAATGAATTTTCCCCCAAGGGAAGATTCGCCTTGAAGATATCATTGGCGGTCGCAGATACCCATAATTTGCTGTCGCGCCATTCCATCAGGATCTCGACGAATATTCACAAAGATCTTTTGCTTGGGCGGTCATAAAATTATCACGAAGTTATTATGCTACGTCGTTATGCTACGAAATCCGCCGTAGCGCATTTAGCAGCTCATTCATTATCATATTTACCATTCCTTCATGTCACTGTCGTCGATTTTTTAGGGATTTTATTTAAATTGGTTTATTTATGTGCAGTTTAGTTACTTATGGCTCGGCATGGAGTAAAGCTATTAATTAACGTGATATGCAAATTAAAGGATCCTTATCTGTATAAATTACAAATCGGTTATTTTAAAAACCTGACGCTGATTAATTGGCACTGCGCACATCTTACATCATAAACCACATTGGTGACACAGCATCACGAAATGTAACCTAACCAAACCTCATCCGCCATCATGAGAAGTGGCAGAATGCAGATCTTCTTATTTTACTCGCATAACCTCATAGATAACCTCTCCACGCGGCTTCGTAGCGTAAAAAGGCGCCATTTGTCAAAGATGTAGCAAAGACACCGAGACGACCCGCGTGCGTCTAAGAGTGAGGGCTCGTGCGGTCAACGACACGGCAAGTTCACGCGCAGACGCGATGGATGCGCGCGCGCACGCAGCAAATGTGAATTTGAGACATGCAAAGTGCATCTATTGTTTGGGTTGACCCGAATGATAGTTCCTAGTTATGGATTTAAGAGAATTGGAACAGACAGAACATTGGTGCTCTGCAATTGTTCTTTATTTACTTTATTAAAATGACACATAATATTAAGGTAACAAGGTTAAGTTCCTCAATATTAAAATATTAATAAATTAATAGCTTCAAATTCCGCGATACCGAATAAAACAGGATCCGTTATCATTTTTATGTAACAATGTTCTGAGGTGTGAAAATTCTAGCTCCCAGTGACAGTAATGATGATCAATTAACACTGTTGGCGTATTAAATGTTTTTTCTTATTCATTTCATGTTTTACATTTCCAAAAAAAATATATACAAGAAATAAAACAAATATAAGTAAGTTATTTATTTACATATTTACTGTAGCCACTAGCCAGTTAAATTTTCATCGGTTACTTATTTTATACTTAAAGGTTTCTAGAAGGTTATACTTAAACTATAAATAATAGTATATGATCTTCTATGATTACCTGTGATTATAAAAGCTAAGTTTATGTTTTGAAAATAATAACCTTTTCTTGATTATGCAATTTGATTTAATGCGTTAAAATGAATCGTAAAATTTATATCTGTGAACTTGCTTCGGCCATAAAGTCAGCCGGCGCTTACTGCAAGCAAAATATTTAAAACAGTACTGTTAAAGACTTCATAACGTAAGCTTGAGGTGTTCACACACGAGCTTCCGGTATAATTTCAATGAGCTTTGACACAAAAAGAAAATCAATCTTATCCCAATCAGTTTTAGGTTTAGAATCAACTGGAATAAGCTTGGCGAATAGTTGAGCGTACAACTCTTGGGAATCTACTTCTAATTGGCAAACAATGCATTGCCTGCCATAAGCCGTCTATTGCATATTTCATGGTATATGAGACATAATCAATTTGTTCAACCATTTCTCCGAAACATTATAATCTTGAACTTCCGTGTGCAGAATTACTTTCCATATTTCTCTTACGAATAGTGTGGTTATTGTATTTCGCTTACTTAATTGTAAGGATCTTGTGAACTAGCAAACTTATTTGTAAAGGTCGTTGATCTCATCTAAAAGAAAACAACGTTAAAATTTCTCACGTCTTTGTTTTCGATGTTATTAATAAAACAGCGTTCTTTAATCGCTATTTTAGGCTATATCAAACCATTAAACCAAGTTACAGTTAAAAAACTCGATCCAATGAATTTTAATTTATTTTCGATTGTACTTTTGATAAAAGCTACAATAACTGTTTTACTTGACTATTAAAAAGGTCGGCATTTGCTACCAATAACTATGATTAATCGGGACCACTTTACATGTCTGTATTGACACATGTTGATCGTTATCTTTATGAAATGTAGCAATCGTTATAAATTTTCTCATTAAAATAATGTGTCCAAACAGCTAATACTGTTTTGGCAGGTATGCATAAACATTTAGGAACAGTTAACAACAGGTTTGGCGGCTTACTAAAGATTTAATACCACATTTGTTTAAACTTGTGCCAAAACATCAAAGGCCTGTTTCCCTGGTTGGAAACTGCGAATTCGCTTATCCATGATGTCAATCGAAATTATTTTTATTTATTACTAGCGGCTCCCTGCGGTTTCACCCGCGTAAATATTTATGAATTAATAGTCTCAAATCGGTACCAATCAAATATTCTAATATAATGCATTGTACTTATTGACCAATTGATTTAAGGCACCCCAAATTATTCATTTAACAAATTTTTCAATTTTTACAATTTAACAAGTTCATTTGAATTTATTACTTAGGCAAATTTCAAATAGATGTTTAACGACATAATATTCTTGTGACATTTTAAAAAGTTTAACTGAATCACATGTACATATCACTATATCTTTTACTTCAAGACCATTACTAGCAATTGGCACCAAGATTTTTTTATATACTTTTACCACAATCGAAATATTGTACAGCTTTTGTTATACACGACAATTAAATTGGCCACGTTACGATTTGTTTTCTGAATAGCAGGTACGCGGTTTAAGGTAAGTCTAGAAACTAGGCTTTAGTTTTAATGACTGCATGCACATCAATGCTGTGTAATAACGGATGTATGAGAACAGTATAATACGGAACGTCTCTCACTTCCTCTTTCTCAGGCAACTGTCTTATGTCCTTTGGCATACATAAGACAATACATAATACAATCTTTTTAGACACTTGACAATTTATTTTTTAACTCTAAAGTTCAAAACGATTCATACCTACCACGTCGTAAGTATGAAGTTCATCCAGCCACACTTCATCATAAAAAAACAAAACAAAACATTAACAGAAACATGCGGTTGATGTTCATCGCGATTTATTCATAGAGCATCAGTAGATATCTACAAAGATCATAACTGTACATTACCCATTTCTTATTTATTTCCATTAAACATTTCTGCACAAGCACATAACATACGAGTAGATATTAACATGGGCATCAAAAGCGAAATTTTCAATATTCATACGACCATTTTACTCATTATGGAAGTAAATACACTATCTTTGTATGACAAGGAAATAAAGCAAGGCCTACAAATGCCAATAGCAAAAAGAAAAGATATGTCTATCTTCGCAACTCCGTTGATTTGATCGGTCTTCGGAACTGTAAAATGCGCGTTTGCATTCAATACCAATGCTGTGGCGGCAGAACCTGCATAATAATATTTCGTTCGCCGTAAAAGATTTGTTTTATCACTTACTGGATTCCAGTCGTGTCTAATGTGTTAATGACGGTGCCCATGAAACTTTCTCAAGGTGTGAAGATACAGTTACCTTTTTGTTGAGTTCACTGTTGTGGTTTTACATAGATAATGTCCCATTAAAACAAAATTAACTGATTTACACGTAATGAAAATGTTCCTCATGGACATGATTATAATTTGTGATGTCGTGAATCCAAACACATCGAAATAACGGTCGAGATCTCCCACCTGAACACTTTCAAATAAAAACCGCTTGCAAAACGACCAAGGCATTTCGGCTCTGAAGGTGGCTAAGCGGCTGTGACCTTGATAGTAGATACATACATTGAGGAGAATGAGGCATCTATAAAATTCCGCTGAAGTGTGAGGTCAAAAACCGTTCCAACAAGTTCTATGTCAAAGTGCCCACCTAATCAAGCTGAATAGTTTATGAATGAATGCTTTGACAAATCATTTTAATCATCAATATAATAACCAGTTCGATCAAACTAAATCGCCGCCTGAGAAATCTCTATTTCAAAATACACCTATTATTTTTACGCTCTCATGCATACGCTAATAGGAAAATTCACATTTCATTTGTGGAGATAACATCGGTATAGGGTAATTACAACATAATCATTCCGTGTTGTGTCATCACGGAATGCCTTAATAATGCGTTTTGCGTCGAATGCAACACCAAAGATGAATTACCTAGTCGTCCATTACTCCCGAGATCAATTTGTGGTATCTTGATAAATATCTTGACGCCGCGGCATCGGCACTCATAAATTTTTTTTTTTAATAGTAACTTGTTTATTTAGATATTATTTCTTAACTAATTGGCACTCATAAATTGAAACGCTGGGATGGTAGGTATGTTTTAATAAAACAAAACAATACAAAATTAACGTTTTATTATATGGTAGAGGTGTACGATACTGCCATAGATCCATGGTTAATAAAATTTTATGTATGACACGGGTGGATTGATAGTTGGACGCTTATCACGCAATCTTTATTACAATAAGAAATTGAAATGAAACTATTTGATAATAATGTAAGTGGAACATTTGTTTGTTTTACATTGTGACACTTGCAAGATGAACACAAAAACATAAAAGTGAAAATGATAGTGAATTAATTGAAAAGCGATTCTCAGCATTTGTAATGGCGCGTTAAAATGCTATCAGAAAAAAATCAAACATCGCTTACCCACGAACAGTTTAGTATCAATGTCTATAAAGTCTTTAGACTTCGCATCAAAGGAATGAAAGTTTTCTTTCACCTCGTTTTAATCGTGACATTCTCACCCGATGTTTTCATTACAACACAAATCGTTGTTTGACTACACTTTTTTTGCATGAACAAGCACAACTTTTAATTCATTAGCAAAATCATTACTCTCCCTAACTTTCTTACTACCGTATAAGGTAGAGTAAATGATTTTGATTTCTGGGAGATTCAAGACTTGGATTTGCAAGATCACTTCCATTTTCGACAATCAGTAGCAAATTCGTGGAAACATATTGTAAAGATAAGTAAAGCTATTAATTTTTGTAGAGCTTTCCAAAAATGTACGTCAACTACATGAACCTGTTGAAATATTAAACATCATGTAGGAAGCAGTGAGTTGATCATCAACCATCTACTTTAAACGATTATTACAAGCACTAGGAGATTGTCAATATTAATGAGCTGTAACATAAATTATCTAAGTAAGATAAAATTGTAACAGGTAGTTACTGCGATAGTTAAAACAGAAATGAAACTGAAGACCAATTCTCTTATAGATTGCTACCATCTGCGTAATCCAATGACATTGAATTATGTGCAATAACAATATTTTATTATTATAAATTACATGGTGGTCGATTCTAACTTTCTGTGTAGCTAGATATTCTATTATGAAGAAAAAGTTTAGATCTGAATTGTTTTGGAAATTATTGTCTGATCGATTCAATTTCAGTGATTATTTTTGAATTAGGAAGTTTCTTTGATGTACGGATGATGGGAAACAGTGCAATCTATGCAGTTATTGGCGTAGGATAGATTGGGCATATTCAATTATGATCTCTACGATATTTTATGACGTTAAAGTAAACATACAATAAATACTGAGATGCAATCGCCAATCTGACCACTACATCAGCTGTTCACACTACTGTTAGGCGGTCAAATTAAATTGTAACAAGTTGCACGTTCCCCACGGCTAATACGATAGTGATTTACCAGGAAATTGATGAAAGCCCGGCTCGTGCGGGTCATTTCTCTGTGTTTCATTCCTACATTCGATTTCGTCGGATAATTGTTACCATTAGTTACAATCGAAACAACCGCAATCCGCATGATAGCACGGTAACGGCCGCTTTTTTGCGACCGACTCGTTTGAATTCGGACAATTGAACCCAAACAAGAAAGTGGTTTGACTAAATTTGGTTGTGTGCAAATTGGGTCGGAACATAAAAACACAATACCGAAGACAAAGTTTTGAATCTGTGATGGGATGAATTGCTGATATCATAATGTGTCGGCAGGTAAAAGAAATTAAATGAGTTCGATTTGAAGTTGTGAAATGGATAGATAGAGACGTATCGAGCCCAAAATCCAATTGAGTTCCTAAAGGAAACTTTGCCGAATATGAATATTAAACTCACATAGTAGTACGCACCCTTCTTCCTTCCGTATAATTTCGAGTTTCCGGGAACGTGAATAAGTTATGCACTGTAATAGGCACCGTTTCATTTAACTTTAATTTCGGTCGATATGGGGCTGTAAAGTAGATGAGTATCTATAATTTCTTTATCACATACACGCACCACAAAATCTTACTACCTATATGGAAATTAATTATAACTTTAACTTTTTCAGGCCTTAAAAATTGAAGGCTCTTTTGTATAATAACTACGTAGCGTGAACAAAATTATTGTGATGGTATTGTAACAAACCGTATGTTATGTGTAGTGTAGGTATGTTTGTTATTATCACAAAAAAGAGACTAATATGATGCGATCATAAAATTAATATTCCTATAGGGATAATAATTCTATGGATGCGATAGACCATATAAATATAAATAGATCAAAGTCATGCCACAGAATAATAGTACAGTGATACCTAGCAAGGACGTCCTATAAATGGTCACTAATAATTTTAAATCTCGTCATATTCTTAAAACTAGCTGTGCCCGCGACTTCGTCCGCATGGAATAGTAACTTTGAGTAGAATTTTTGAATATGGCTAATGATTTTACAAATAAGATACTTTAGTATTAGTATGAGTACGCAAGATCTAAAGTATTAATAAAAGTTTATTAAAGTACATTTTTGGGTTCCGTAGCTGAATGGCAAAAACGAAACCGAATTGAATGAGATCTAACCCGTAGTTTTTGAGATATTACACATTTTCATCAACCGCAAATATAACTTTGTCTTTCATACAAACACTATGAAAAACAAAGTTTGCTGACAAAAATATTGTGATATTTTCTTTAGGTGGAATGTAAGTGGACCCCGAATTCAGTTAAGAGTGGTACGGAACCCTCAGTGCGCGGGTCCGACTCGCACTTAGCCGTTTTTTTATAAACTACGTTTTTACCAGACAACCTTTTATCTTCCTTTTCAAGCCCTTACAGCCATTTTTTCGCATTAAAAATTAGATTAAAGATGATTAGAATTAGCTCTAGACTATGTTTGTGCCAAGTTTTATTTAAATCGGTTAAGTAGTTTTGGCATGAAAGCACGACAGACAGACAGTTACTTTAAAATCTATTATATAAAAATGAAATGCAAAATGTGTTGGTAAGCGCATAACCTTAACAACGCCTGGACCAATTTGGCAATTTTTTATTGTCAGGAGAAGGTTCTTATGAAAGAAATATTCAAGTAACTGCTTACTTTCTTAGCGGGGCGGGGGGTGAAACAAAGTTCGCTAGGTCTGCTAGTTTATAATGATAATAAAATCTAAAGTAAGGATTAATCTGCATAATTAATCAAACGTCATAGAAAAAGATTCATCGTTTAATCTTCTTGTTCCACTGTTGCAGCCTTGGTACGGGAAATGCAACAACATATTGTTGCATTTCCCGTACCAAGGAGGAAGGTTCTTCCAGTATCATAATACTGGAAGAACCTTCCTTACATGTTGACGCTCAGCAGCCAGGTTTCAGTTATCATAGATGCCCCTTGCTCTCTGAAACAAAATTTTGGTCGTGGTACCTATGTATTGGTGGCATTTCTAAAGACTGTGTGGCTAAGATTATGATCTGGATAAGAAATATTGTTTATTATTTGCCTCAATTTCTGAATATGAACTGCATGACAGATTTTTTAAATTCAACTGGAAGAAACTATATTTATCAATTATTCATTAATTATTCTGCAATCCTACCAGTTGAATTTTTGGATAACCAGAGTTCAGGTGATTAGGAAAAGCAGTTAAGAAAACACTACTGGCGGGTAAAATTTTAAAAGTGTCTTCTACATACCGTTTATCAAACTTTGGTGTAACAGGTGATGGACTCAGGGCCCTTGCTATCAGCAACAACGTGATACTGGAAACTGGAGAGGCCATTGCGCCACCATCAATGTCTATATAATATCACTATTGCACTTAATCTCCCATGCTTTCAATTCCAATAATTCAATTATTGGAATGCTTTGTTTGTTTTAGTATATTGACTTGACATTTGACAATGACTTTTTAGACATACTTTTTTTTTAATATAATCTGTTTCGCAATGGCTGACGCGGTTATCAAGTGGTACGCACCCTATGGTAGATGAAGTGACACTTGGTGCGTTTTGTTCTACTGAGGTTTTTTACGATTTTTTACCATCGCACGGAAACTCTTTTATTTACAGGTATTGTAAGTATCCTAAATGTTGCCCGATGGCTTAAGCTACCACTGTTCAAAATTTCATTTGAATTGGTTCAGTCGCTTCGAAGTTTATCGCGAGCAAACAGACAGACAAACAGACAAACAGAGAAATAAGAAATTTGAAAAAAATCTAGATTAGTCCCATCGCACTTCTTACATCCCCCTGACTCGGTTTTAAGCATTTTCTTTTATTGTACAGAAATTCGACCTCTACAATTTTATTATATGTATAGATAAAACACAGTTTCGTGTTTTCTTTTGACAAAGCAACATGACACTTATTATTCGGATGATGAACGAGCGGCGCGTAGGCAAAGCGGACATCCTCATATAAGCGAAGACAACGTTATAGCTAGGAATGTCATAGCAATTTGCAACTATGACCTAATACGCAAGTATTTTGTACTAGATGCAACACTAAACACATCTTTATTTATCTCTACATATATATACAATAAACTTCTTAACTGAGTTTCAAGATGTAAAAAAATATGAGCTATTTTTAGCAAGCTACCTATGAACAATTGTAAAAGGCGAATAAAGAATTGACGACCTCCGTGGTGTAGATGCTACAAGCACGCTGGGTTTCAAGGCGTCGCCGCTCCGAGGGCCAGGGTTCTATTCCCGATGTAAATTGGGATTTTCAATATTGTCTCGGGTCTGGGTGTTGTGGTACCACCATTGTTTCTGATTTCCATAACACAGTGCATTTTACTTTGGGATCACAGTAAAGTATGTGATTGGTGTCCAATATTAATACCTTCTGCAACATCAACAGGCTGTAAAAGCCTACAGCACTTCATGAGCTTTACAAATTATGTGTGTGGTACTTACAACTTTAATAAATGATGCGTTGTTAACTACAGGCTCGCGTTTATTAATAACGGAGTATCTTTTACACCACTTGTCCCAACCCAGCTCCCGAGGACATCAATAAAGCTTATTTACTACCGAGTTGCTACCCAAGGCCGACATGTCACTGAACAAGAATGTAGCGATGCGGGCAGAATCCAGCGCAAAATACAAAAATAGCAAACCTCAAACTCGTACAAAGGCTATAAGTTTCGCGTCCAGACTTGATTAATATACCGCAATTTCGCCTGCCATTTGCAAATCGTCTGGGTACACTGTCTACAGTCCCTCGGCATGCAAATTCTTCGTAAAATGTTTGCGTTCGTAGATGAGAAGTCGTTAAGCTTATCAGTAACGTAAAAAGAAAACATTCGCCTCGCACGCGTTTCGTGACATAAAAAAGACACGCATGGCTTTAGATTTACTTGTTCCGTGGAAATTTTGCAAAGCTCGTATACCTGTTTTGCATCTACTTACTTGTAGGTACCAAGTAGTAGTCAGAAAATAAAACACTACACCACGCAAGTCTGGGTTTGTTTAATTATTTACAGCTTATACTTAAGTCCTGAAATTGGGTTTGGTAACTTAATATTTCTGGTGAAAACATATTATCGGAATGGTTAAAAATATAGGTAGGATGAAATATAAATAATTAGTTTGTAACTGACGTGATGTGCAGTAAAAAGTTATCTTATCTTACAAGACTCGGTTTCGTGATCGAAAGTTAACTAATGGTTAAATGTCGTTACCAGCGGTTGAATATTTACGATAGTTTGCGTTTTGAAGAAAAAAATACGTTAACCAATGGTCATTTAAATAGCCATTCAGACATTTGGTTAAGGTAGTTTTTTTTCAAAACACACACAACCGTAAATATTCCACCTCTGATAACGACATTTAACCATACCATGGATCACGCAAAGACTGAGCGAGCATAAGGCGTGGGATATGACAATAAGTTTAAAAAAAAATGAAATTTCTATGTTACAGAGACTACAAGCTGAAGGAAGCAAATCGCTGCTCGGATCGAGCTGCAGATCAAACTTCGATTGTGGTGTGAGTCACGCTCATTGCGAACGAGGACTATGCACGTGCCAACCATACTACGCGAGGGTCGACAACTCCACTTGTCTAGAATGTAAGTACGCGGCTGACATGAAGTAAACTCTTCGTTTAAAACAATAGGCGAGTATGCGTACTTTTATCACCAACTAGTTATTATGACTTCCTACTTTCCTTACATTCATCGTGTCTTATTATGAGCACAAGTGTTTTGGTAGACCAATGGTTGACTGGTAAATAATGATTTTGGCAGTAAGCCCGCAATTACTTATATATTTTTTTAATTTAAAACTTCATAGTTTTAAAGAAACTGTAAGTTGTAATAAAAATATAATAATAAGTGGCAAGCTATTAAACTAGAGAATAGCATAGTAAGGAAGTTAAATGTTGTCCGGCATTATCAATAATTTTTCATCATTTCCAATAACTTTGAGGCGTCTTCTGTGATCGAGTGCAAGAAATTCAACAGGTTTTAAACTAATTTTTATTTAAGTTTTCTTCTTTAATTTTCTGCAGTGTTAGTAATGTGAATGTTACTCACTGAACCCTATTTCATAAAAACACTTTACAAACCGGCATCAAAATATTATTTTTATATTTTCAAGTCAGTTTTAAAGTACTAAAAACGAGTCTGCGGGTTGTCTGCAAACAAAAAGCCGAGTTATTCTTGTCGCGCGTAGGCATTACAAGTCTTACATAACCATTGATCTCTCTAAAAGGAACCTGCCAATATAACCCGCGGTCGCTCGTAAACATGCCCCTCTGTGTGCCGCAGATCTCTACAAAACATTGTTTTTTACACCATCAACTTAGCTATCTAACGTAATCGCCACACTTCAACCGCGGTTTCACTGCTAACCAGTGCCCACTTAATGATCTTTCTGTGGTCACTGAGGTGATACTGACAAATTACTTTCACTGTGATCCGCGCCTTCATCATAATGCACCCGAAATCGGGTTACGAGATCTTTCTTCGGTCAATTTACAAATGTGATTGCTGATCATCAATCAAGCGCTTCCCAGGACAACAATGACTTGGCTTTCAACACCTCTTAATTCAATTGTATAAAAGCTATTTGTACGAAAACTGACGCACATTACAGTAATGAACTTGCTTGATTCTTCTAATGACTTTCACTGCTCATTCATAAATCAAATGGACAAAATTACGTTCACATCGTTATATTTAACTTTATGCAAAATAAATCAAAACCAAACACGAACCCAATGTGCTATCATACTATTAAAAATTCATTTCGTTACTAGAAGTAAAATGGGTCATTGAAGAAAAGAGTCTTTGTAGAGAAATAAGCCTGTCGCGTCGCACATAGAACGCTCTTACCTATTCCGAGACAGATAATATCTAGTCAAATAAAAAGGTGACATGCACCAGAACCCATTCCGCGTCTAGACTTAAATTATAACGAAAGAGGTTGCACAGCGAATTGGACTCGACAGTTGCGATACAATCGCACTATCGACGATCTCGTATTTTATCGCACTGAGATCCCACGCTCGTCTCACTTTCTGCGTCCGATATAGGAACGACCAAAATGAGAAGTGGATCATGGGTGGATTACGGTTCTTTTACCGATTGTTGAGTGGAATGTTCCTGTTTTCGGAGGCTGACACCATTTAATGACGTTGAAATAAAGGTTGTCTTGCACGTTTTAAGTTACAGTTGACAGCACACGTTTTGTACAACGAATGTATGAGCGAGGTGCTTTTGAAGTAGAATTAATTAATGCTTACAGAAACGCATTTTGTGTTTGTTTTTCATTAGCATGCTTCGTGGGCTTGGAACATACATCAGTCATATAATTAACGTATGTAAGATATATGTCTTGAATCAATATTACGGTAATTATGTCACTATCTTCGTACGTAAGTATCTTTGTTGTCTTTGTACCCGTCAACCTGAATGTGTATTCTTTGAACATTGATAAAGCACATTTTAATACTAGTGCACCGCTGCTCTACAAACACTGCAGACAAACACGCAAAGACAGTGCTGTACTAACTACTTACTACCTAAAACCTGCTTATTGCGTGTTCCAAGGAGAGGATATACACTGGCGGATACGACTAACACACTTCCAGACCCGTGGGTCCAGTTCGACAGCTTTGCGATTGCGACCAGGACCGGGGTTAGATCTACCGCTACCTGACCACTTTGCCCCGTGCCTCCACAACTATCATAATTTATTAATAAACACACACACAATTACGAGAGACGTTAATTACGCGTTCCCACAAAATAATTTCAAATAACATTACTTACATTAGTTTTAATGCAGCAAATGTGACACACTTGCGAGATAGAAAACCAAGTCCATGTGATCAAAGTGTACACAACTAATTCATCTGTGATTAACATTATATCGATTCCACAAACGAGTTGCTTTAGTATAACCACTTATAACGAACTCCATACCTCGTTAACGTCGAGTAAGGTAAGCGGAAATTAAGCAGACTAACTCGCCTCCTGGAGCCCTATTTTTGAATCACTCGCATCAATTCAATGTTTAATATCTAATTTTGGAATGAAAACCAGTTGTAATCTGCACTAAAAGGATTTGAAAAATCATTGCTCACTTTTGTGAGTACTCACGTTTAGATTTTGAGTGATTTCCGTTGATTTTTTATGTGTTTTCGAACGAAAATCACACGCCATATCCAAGCGAGTGATTCAAAAATAGGAGCCCTGAAATTACAAGACCATCAGCATCGTAAATAAAATATAGACTGGTGTTATTTATTTTACCTTTAATGTGATCAATTATTCAACTAAAGAATATTTGGTATGTCTACTAACTTACCTCTATTAAAAACGCTAAATTGTTGACTTTCTTTACAATTGATAGCTCTATGTAATTTATTATAGCCTACAATCGCTTTTATTCTTCAAGGAATAGAAAAGTGAAAACGGATCGACACTAAACGCTCAAGAAGTCTTGACTTCATAATGATGATGAGTCCGGACACTAATTGCGATAGTACGACATACGCGTTTGTTTTTTGTCTATCATAAGTGACACATAGGCATCAAAGATCAAGAAAGTGGAAAGAAGCTCATGTATACGTCTAGACGATGCTGTCAATCCTGTCTTGTCTGTTCCTCATTCCCTGGTTCAGTATGCCAAGCGTGAGCAGTTAGAACATTACTGTGTAACGTGAGCACTCAAACTGTCTGCCACGGTCAGCCTTAAAGATACTATCAGACGGTTAATTACTATCAGAGAGATTAGATACAAAAACAGGACGCGAATGACAACTTTATCAGGGCAAGATCAGAGATAACATCTGTTGGTTATTTACTCAGTGCAAGATTAACTGTACCTGACAAATCTTCTTATTTCTGCAAACATGTGCCGTTCTCTTTTACAATTATTAATGTTTTAGACACAACCCAATAACAAGACTTGATGATATATTTGAAGTGTTTCATTCCTTGTCAACGTACGAGTCGTAAAATAGGTAGAGTTGATGATTGGTGATCTTCAAAAAGTACCTAAAAACATTGACTACCATCTATCAGCGCTAGCTAAATCTAAGTATCGCTTAAAAAGTATGCATTTCCATCTTCCAAGATAACATTAAATGTATAAAGCACACTTCGCAAAAGCAATACGCGTACAACTGCATTGCCAATGTCAGTTCGTTTATTTGCTATCGCGCGTCGCATCAAGCTGGGAATTGAGGTCCTACTCTGGTTGTCCATGTTTTTAAACGTCAGAAAAATGAGTTCGCATTCTTCATTTAAAAATAATGACATCTGACTGGACCCAATCTGGGTAATCCAAGGAAACGCACAATTTTCATAGGCAGCTTTTAGTCTATCGTTTCAAGTCTTTGTGTGTGTCAGACATCAGTTTGTTTGCAGTAATTCATGTAAGGATTCTTTGTCGCTTGAGTTCGGTAATCTAACATCACAATTTATGAAAACAAAGGCAACCAATAGAATCCATAAGCTACCATACCTGTACCAAACATAAGCTCGTTTCTCGCAAGAAGACAATTTTTATTTAAGTCTTTAATGCATATTTTTTTAAGTAGGTTTAATGTTTTTTTGTCTAGCTAATTAATGCAGATTCTAAAAAAGAGACGTTGTCTCACAGAGTAAGACACTTGAGCGCGGCGTCACTGAGACCGTGCGTCCGGTCCGCTTCGCAAATTGATCCCGCTATCATTTATTGTAAAGGATATGAAACATCTTAATACAAACAATTTTAAGGCCGAACGAGTTTCATTCTGTCTTCACTATCCATTTATTTGATCAGACTTAATAAAAAACATTGAAAGAGTGGATAGGCTCTTACGATAAGCCATGATCTACCATCAGGGCCCCTATTTTTAAATCACTCGCGTCAAGATGGCGAATGATATTCAATGTTTAAAGTCGAATTTTGGAATGAAAACCAGTTGTAATCTACACAAAAAGGATTTGAAAAATCATTTCTCAATTTTGTGAGTATTCACGTCTAGAATTTGAGTGATTTCCGTTGATTATTAATGTGTTTTCGAACGAAAATCACACGCCATATCCAAGCGAGTGATTCAAAAATAGGGCCCCAGGCGAGATCGTCGTGCCAAATCCCTGGCAATTTAAAATAGACTTCGTTTAAAAAGTAAGCCAAGAGGGTTGACCCGTGAATGAAAGATGAGATGATAATAATGAAAGTAATCGTTTCAACAACATCGTAGCCTCGTGGAGTTAACAGTTTAATCATAGCTTGATCAAGACGACTTAAACCAATTAAAATGTCAAGTTAGCAAGTACAAGCTATTTAAAAATCCCTGAATCCACCACTGAGCATTTTGCAATGGATTTTTAATTGGTAAATTTTGTGTTAATACAAACATCTTTGATGAACCATTTCAAACTTTATTTAAGTAAGTAGGTTAATATGAATTTTATAGACATTCAATCATTGAAATCTTTAGCTATAGACATCTAACAGGATTTTATATATTTTTGATCATATGTAGAATTCAGAGTAACTTAACACGTTCCGAGACACTATTCCAGACACAATAGATGTTTTATTGTTTTCACGTCTAGGCGCTAGGCGTTCACTGTCCCGGAACGTGTTAAACATTTTTATAGAGTTGAAACTACTTTACTTTTCTTGGAAAAGACAACCAGTAATTAGATTGAGGCTTGAAATATTCCAATTTGTCTCGGTCAGAGGAGCTCTGCTATTCAATTAAGGTTTTTATTATCTGCTGAGAACTTCGGAACATTGTTTGAGAGATGTTTTGTGGACACGTGCTAATAAAAAAAAACAACGACCCTTATGTTTTTATATCACAAAATATATAAGAATGTGCTTAGAAACTAAATCACAAAGTTCTCTATTGACTTCCCTTGGTAATACAGGGTGTTATTCACTTTTTAGTCACTCTCACTTTTTAGTTAGGGGCGTGGCAGCTTGCATGCATGCATGCCACGTCATGTATGCTGGAAGATTTAACACTTTTCCTCGAAATTAATAATTGTAAAGGAGGGCAATCTAAAATTGTTATTTTTCCACTTCATTCTATCTATATGTCAATGTCATCACACAGTAGTATCCTTTTTTATTGCGGTTTTTAGATTCCGCGGATTGCGTGTCGCCACGACAGCACAGAATATATAATCAATCAGTGTAGTTTTTTGTTATTTCTTTTTTTAAGTATAACCGCCGCTGTGCTGTGTCCCAGTATCGAGGCTCCCGCTGAAAATCAGCGTCGTGATAAACATTACACATGGTTATCACGACTAGTGCTGAACGGGAGCCTTTTTGATACACAATCATGTTTTTTATATAATATTTTTTATTATGTATGTATTGTTGTGTGTCAAATAAATGTTTCTTTCTTTCTTTCTTTCTTTCTTTCTTATTGCAAGGGGGTGCCAAATTTTTGGAGGTGAAAGGGACCATCAATATGAACAACTTTTACTATGGGACCATCGTTCAATTATTAATTTTATTTTCTGCCTCTCCATACATTATTGTCAATGTAGGTGACTGTTTTTGTATGGGGAACCTGAAATTTTATTTAAGATTTTGACCATGACCTCATAGTAAAAGTTGTTCATATTGACGGTCTCATTCACCTCCAAAAATTTGGCACCCCCTTGCAATAACACCCTGTATATTGAATTCAGAAGAGTCCACTATGGGTGCTGGTATGGTTATATTTTTGGCTAGGTTTCTTTTCTGCTTTATATTATGATCTTTGACTGCAGTCGAGTTAGGGTTTTCTAATATAATGTTTAAAATTTACTTTAGGTACGAGTAACTATACGATACGTCATAAGCTCTCAATTGTGTTTAGGACCTTTAGAAGGTAGACAAATGGACTTAACAGTCGTTGGCTTTCTTCGTCACCTGTGAATCCATTAACCCAGAAATGCATAAAAATCATCTAAGACATGGTTTTTAACAAAACAGTGCTTTGTTAGACACTTTTTATTCATGGTTGGTGCACACAAATGACAGACTGTAAAAACAAATAACACCTTGAAATAAAATAATTATCGCCGAATCTTTGTGTACATTTCCTTTCTAAATTTCACATGGTGAGTAAGTGTTTTCGCCCATTGATAAATTTTATTAGTGGTATGTACCAAAAAATTTGAATAATCTCCACTGGGTCTGAGATTGACCAAAGGCTCGAGACATTGTTTATAACTTAATAGTTACTCTCTGTTCCTTCACCTTCATTATTATGTGTGACGGCAGGTATGCACCTACCTATAAACTATTCACACACAATAATTTAATAGTCCCCCTAGCCAATTTCGACTACGGTGGCCAGTCACAAGGACCAACCGACTGCGCGGGACATATTATAGTGCACAAGTGTGTGCGCAAACACAGGTGCACTCTCTATTCCTTTCACTCTCATAGCCCGATGGGACAGCAATCTGACACAACCGGAGAGAGATCAGGCGCAGGACCAACGGCTTTACGTGCTTTCCGAGGCACGGGGGTAAAATACCGCCAACTTCCAAACTCCCTGAGAATTTCTGAACAGAAAAACTCAGGTACATATTTTTGGCCCAACCCGGGAATCGAACCCAGGACCTCTGGCGCAGCCGTCGCTTTATAATGTGTCCCTCTAACCGCTGCGCCACCGAGGCAGTTAAACACTATAATTTATACATATACTGATATGTATTTGAAATTGCCACCACGCTATTGAATATTTCCTTAAGTTGTTATCGAAAACATCCATATGTGTAGATATCGTAACTGTATGGTGTGACGTGGGCAGGCCCCATAACATCTATGGCCCCGGCCCAGACCACAGAAGGCGAATTAGGGCTCGCATGATACACCGTTATGAATGAAGATATAGGACCTTACTCATACCGTAAAAGGTTTTAAGCCTATGCTTCGAAGAGTTATAGAGGAACTTATCTGGCTACTTTTATGTTCTCCAGTACCTATTTTGCGCATACAATACGGGTATGCCTCAATTACTATGTGCTAATTTAACCATCACTGATGTGTTTATCAACATTATTTTGTTTACACAACCGCTCTGGCGACCTATCGATCCCAGAGCGTCAAAAATTCTTCTAGACTCCTAGTCATAATTACTAGACATATACTACTGTCACTACTACTACTGGCTACTGTCACCTACTGTTCACCGTAGATTCATTCCAGATAGGTATAATCCACGAAGGCGCGCGCCACCTTTCGTCCTTATCGTTTATAGTAAATTTGTGCAAGCTTTTGCCAATATTTGATGATATAATATTTATTATAATTATTAAATGTTTATTGTTTCATATTTTAATATTTGCCACACACCCCGAACCCCGCGCTTTCCTCCATCAAAAATGAATGGCACGCGCCTTTGTGGATGGCACTACTATACTAGAGCCTTATTTTTGAATAATTCGAATCAATAAGTATGACGTGTGAATTTCTTTTATTACTGTTTAAATTTCGAATAAAAACCACTTGAAATCCTCTCGGTAGTGATTAAAAAAGTGAATTCAGTTCTGTTACTACTTGAGTTAGCGTGATTTTCGTTGACTTTTAACTGATTTTCGAAAGAAAATCACTCGGAATATTGACGTGAGACAAATGAAGAAAAGACAGACGAAATTTAAGACAAGATATTCCCTTATATTACTTATCTATAAAGTCGCTGAGGAACCTAACTTTTGCAAGATTCTAATAGAACAAAGCATTCCGCAACTTTTCTAAGCACTGATTCACCAGACACGCTAATGTTGTGCTAACTATCGTACATGCGAATCATCTTAGTACTTACCTCTGACTAATAAAGCGTTTAATCGGTTTACTGTATAACAATGAGTGACACAATTTCGAATATGGAAATTCGGTCGCAGATTACGGTTCGTCGGCCTGACCTTGACTTTATGATTGTACGATTGGATCGAATTTGTGAATTGGACCAACTAGAGTCACGCACGCGAGATCGACCGTTGCATAGAGGATATGTAACATGTTTTAAATAGATGCATTTTATTTCTTTGGCGATTTTTGCGTTCATTGCTCAAAAAATATTCTTAAAATGCTCAATACTATCAGCATGTGATTCGATCGCCATCAAAAGATGGATAAATATCACAAAATCTGTTTTCTTTAATAACATTACATAAAAAAGTAAGTTACGTTAGAAGACAAATAAAACTATTTTCTATTTTACAACCACTTTTATGATTATATTATAAACCTAGTAAAACAATTAGGCAAAGTAAATTTCTCATAATAATATCCGTGAAAAACGGGCTATTTTACGTCATGCTTGTAAACGGAAATGCAAATAAGAAATTAATTTCACTCAGTAAGTAATTAAGGAATGTCAGCATTAGAATGTTTTGGGGAACTTCTGAATTAATGACTATGAACACACGGAAGTCGGTTTCTTAATAATTAATTGTCTATGTGTATTGGAGTGTGATATCTGGCTACCATTTTCCTTAAAAACCACCAATTAGAAACCAATAATATTAATGGTCGCGATACTATCTAACTACAGACCGTTAAACATTTGAGTGTTGTGCTATGCATAGTAATGTAGAAAAAGAAATAAATTACTTAAACATAGACATTGATTAAAATAGTTTCTTTGATTACAATCGCAGTTATTCGGCGCTTGCAATTAATTACGATGACCCTTAACCTGTTTTAGATGTTAGTACCTCTACATGTAAAACAGTTAGTTCTTCTACTTGCCACTACGTATACTCATCATTAGCTAATTTAAATGACTAAGTGGGACTTGCGCATGATGATTTAACCCAGGATTACGCTAATCGTGAATTAAATCATCATTCTGTCTCTGTCAATTTATTTGACGTTGACAGAGACAGAATGATGATTTAATCAAGGGTTAGCGTAAACCTCGGTTAAGCCATCATGCGCAAGTGGGCCTTAGAAGATATATAAATTTTCAAATATTGATTTTCTTTTATCATACAGGCTGTCCCATAATTCAACGTCAAGCCGAAAACATAGGTTAGACTTCTGTGATTACTAAACATTTTTGAGTTTTTTTTTAAATTAATTTAAAGCTGGATTTGACTTTCAATAGTCGTTTGGCCGATCAGACTCACATCGCGAAATAAATCACTGAAAAAAGTTAAGATTTGTAGCTACAACGGTTGAATGAAAAAAACAATTTGGTGAATTACTAATGTTCGTAACTTGAAATGTAAAAAAAAAACAATGATTGTTTACGTGTAGTCTATTGCCTTTTTTCGACTTGACATCGAATTACGGAACACCCTGGGAATATCAGTCAATCATCACGCGTTCTCTACCTACATTCTTATTATAAGTAGTTCCGGGTTCTGTGTTTATGACTAAAGTTGACACTATGAATAATATACGGATTAGAAATTCATAAAATTAATTAGTGCAATTTATTTATTAATCAAAAGCTATTGCACAACTTTTCATTAAACGAAAGGAAAGTGGAAGTAAACATGTTCAACAAGTAACGAGAAAAAAAAGAATACATGTGTCATTAATAAAACCACTCAATTGAAATTAATACTTATTTATTTACTTTTAAATAATAATTAGCTTTTACATTGATTTTAATTCCTGAAGCTTCATAAACTTAATGTGAATCTTACATTAGTTACTCAAACAAATTAATTTAAATAAAAGTATGACGAGGTTTGCCTAGGAGAAATTTTTCACGGAACGAATCTCAGTACAAAAAAAAATTTAATATCACTTTAGTTAGTCGAATAAAATACAAACAAAATCCTACTACTATTATAAAGGCGAAAGTTTGTAAGTATAGATGTATGGATGTATGGATGTTTGTTACTCTTTCACGTAAAAACTACTGAATGGATTTGAATGAAACTTTACCACAATATAGCTTATACATCAGAATAACATATAGGCTACAATTTTTGAGGTTTCTAATGTGAGGTCGTAAAAAAACACATTTTTTGCGCTACTAGACGGGACGAACCTGAAGTCCCCGCGAACGAAGTCGCGGGCAAAAGCTAGTAATTTATAAGGAAGACTAATGAATTGCAAAATTTAATCTTGGCACACTTTCAGACAACACGAACACGTGAGGTTACAGTCTAGTCTAGTAAAGTCTAGACAGATTGAACAATCGTGATAATCAGCCTTTCAACTGTGCCTTTTCACACATAAATCGTATTCAAGAGTTTATTTGAGATCAAACGGTAACAAGGTGCTCGTGAAGTATCAGTTCATCGAGAATTCGTATTGTCTAAAAGTAAAGTCGCATGACACAAATATCTTACGGAGATGTTTTTGTAAAAACGCAACCCGCTGAGGCTAAGTTGCGTGATAAAAATTAACTCAGCGAATGGTTAAATGTCGTTATCAGCGATTAAATATTTATGATTGTGTGTAAAGATTATATACCTTCACATAATGACGGAATTGTTATATCAAATCAAATAATTTTTTGAGTATTGGTTAGTGTATTTTTTTTTCAAAACGCACACAATAGTTAATGTTAATTAGTTCAGTTAACTATCGGTCACGCAACTGAGCCTTAAATGTCAAAATCCACATAAAGTTGACGGTAGTGGTGCGAGTGATCATGATAAAACAAAATGAAATACATATAGGACTATTCAATGTTCGGGATTTTCATTGCACGTGCAAATGTAGGTAATAGTCAAAATTCGGCACGAGTGTAAAGCCTATGTGGTAGACACCAATCAAAGTAAAGTTTTTCATTTGACTGATATGTATTATCTATCTTTTACTACTTATTTTCTTTATATCATTACGGGTAAAAAACAATAGATAAATACCAATCGCTAGCTGTAACTTGTAGACAAATAACGCGCTATTTATATTGAATCGTGACTACGCAGCTACGCCACGACGGATTCCAGTCGTGCTGGTAGCTAATGCTGTCATTTTTTACCCCGCTAAAAAATGGGTGTTATGATTTCAAAGTTTGTAATAATATGTCATTCAGTTCATAAGTCGTGCATGAGTTTGAAAAATAATCCAAATAGATACAACACACGAAATATTGCACCCGGCAAGTTTAATCACAGCTTAGGCAGCATAAAGCTTAAGCCTGAATTATACTAGCAGCTACCGCTTTTTAAGAAGTTGCACGATCGGGGTCCTATTATTGAATCACACGCGTCAATATAACGAGTGATTATCGTTTAAAAATCAATTTTAAAAAATACAGCTAAAATCACGGACAGAAGAAGTCACAAACCTCACAAACCACAAGCTTTTTTAAAAAAAATACTACAGTTTTCTAAAGATTTTTACTCTAAAATTGGATCTTGACGCGAGTGTTTAAAATTAGGGCCCTTGTACTAAGATCGCAAGAGTAACATTTTTACTAACATTCCCTGAGTTTAGAAAGAGCAAAAATTAACTTCTAAACCAATTTAAAATGAATTTGTTTTCTTTACAGCAACACTGCTGGGATCAGAATGCGTGGTCTCAGAACAGTGCACATTGAAGGTGGCATACAGCGCCTGCTTGGATGGCGTTTGCCGGTGCACCGATGGACATCTGCAGTTCAGAAAACATACGTGTCTTTCGCGTAAGTAAACAATAATTTGAATACCATCCAAGTAACTGGAAATAGTGATCTCTGTGATGCTTGAAAAGACAGAACGTAAGGAACTTTTACCAACACAGCCAGTAGCGAACTAAGCTGTGCAGCTAAGTAAACCCTCAAAATTACCACAAAATAGTAAAGGTTATGTTTATGGTATAGTAATTTTGTAGGTAAAGCTATGAATATATTCCTAATTTGAACTATTAATATTATATTCCTTATTAAATTTATAAGGTAACGCGTTGATGTCTTTAATATGACACATTTATTATTCATAGAACAATGATTTTTATGGATTTTGTATATGTAGACGTTGATTTTTATTTTAAGTTAGCCAGCCTTCTAAAAAACTAACTAGGTAAGTAGTGTATAAAGATTAGTATCAAATCATCATGTAGTTAACCAAAGGTGATAAGAATTTGTAATCTGAAGCAAAAATTTAATTCGCGTGTCTAATAAATAAATATTACTTTAAAAAAGTTACACAGTGATTTAAAAAATGAAAGTTTATGTAGGTTAAATAAAATATGATTTGCTTCCATATTCCGGACAAACTTAACTTATAAATAACAAAACTTAATAATTGCAAATCAGTTGCTTCCGGACATAAATATGTAAAGTAACATAGAATAGGTCATAAATTGTCTTTAATTTTAACAATGTCCGTGTAGTGTAGGTAACCGCTTATTTATTGTCTGTGTAACTAATGAATCGAAAGCCATTTAATTTTACAATGAAATTGAAAGTAAAGATACCGGCGGAAGGCGTTTAATTATGTTTAACCAGCGTGACGTTATTTATCGCTTTTGCTGAAAAAAATACACTTACCACACACTTACGCAGTGTGCGTACTAAGGGTGTCACTTTTCAATTTGGCGGAGCATGAAAAAATATTGTAAACATGCAACCAAGTTAACTATGAGTTATGATGTGATTAGTCGGCAAAAATTAACTGCATACTTTTATCAGTGTTAATAATAAGGCTTAACACGCTTTTTAAATTGTAGACAATATTGAAACATCGTTTGAAAATGTTAAACAATGTTAGATAGGCACTACGGTTGTAATTTTATCAAAGGTACTTCAAAAAACTGTCAAAGCTAGTAAGTTACGAAAATTCAAAAAATAACATCCTAAATCACTAGCTCTATTTTCGAATCACTTTACGAGCGGGTTTTCGAAATCACATGAAATATATGACACGAATACATACAAATTCGAGTTTTTTTAACACTTTTGTTTAGATTTTTATCCTGTAGTCCTGTACTCATTCGAAAATCAAACATAAGTCAACGAAAATCACACGCCAAATTGGGGCGAGTGATTCAAAAATAGGGCCCCAGAGTGTCGTAGAGATGAAAAGTAACATGATGTTCTAATGATAATATCCCATCATAGTAAAGTACTTGGTTAAAATAACCCACTTATCGACACAAAAAGTTCAAGCAAAAGTAGAAACTTCTTGCATAACAGAAACATGGAAGAAAGTTGTATCTATTGTGATGAAGGTATAAAAGGGACATTGTTACGAATAATTTTAAATTCGTAACAAAAACTATTGTTAAATCCAATTTTCACTCGCTCGGGAGGAGGCCGTGCCGTATCGAAGAAGTATGGAGGAATGTAATTTAATCGGTCGAAAGATGAAATTTCGCAGTATACTTGCTTTAGAGATAAAAGTAAAAAATATTAGTACATGTTATTTAAAAGGAATGGAAGAAAAAAGTTCTCAATCTAATAATTAACCTAGTACCTTTACCGAAAAAGGATAGTTCTCTACCTACATTAGCTAATAGGAAGTCTAAAATGAGGCACATTTTATACCTACCATTGTACGTTCTGAGAAATTACTTCAGAGCAAACACTATTAGTTGCCAATAAGTTAGCAAAGATTTTTTAAGGTTGATGCGATGATTCTCTATCTCTACAGATCTACAAGATACCTTTTCTCTTGCAAGAGACGGTGCAAGACATACTTATGAGAAATATAATTTGTATTTCAGTTTAATTCAAGATTAAATTAAGTTTAGGTTGTAGACCGTTGCCATCCTTAAACTAAATATCATCGATCGTCATTTATCGTACAGGAAGAAGATCGATATTTAAAATCTGGCCATATTTTGAAAAGGCTGCGCTTATTCAAGCTCGACTACCTTATGTTAGACTGGACACTACTTTTTAGGCACCGTTTATCATTAAAATAGTTGAGCCAGCACATCTATCAGATGACGACAGTTAACCTAGTTCCGATTTACCAAAGCCTCTAAAATCTATTTGAAGACGGTCGATGTCTAGCCTATTTGCGTCTAAAGTCCTTCCTCTTAAACAATGTCCATATTTCCTAACCCTGCCATCCTACTCACACATACCAATTAATAATGCGAGAGAAGGCGATGCTAGAATCGAAAATACAGACAGTATTACAGAATAGGGCCTGGTGATAAAATAGTGCAGTAATAACGATGTTCGGACTTTCGTTTTCGTTCGCTCCGGTCGTTCGCAGAGTCACGGTGGAGCTGTTGTACTGAACCGGAGAGATAAGCTGCCGTGTAATTCTATGATAGTCCACACGGTTGAGCCGTTCCGTAATGCGATTTGCTAGTATAAGTATAAAGTTATAACTATGCATGAAACGAAGCAAGTTTGCTTTGTCTATGGTTTAGGTGCCTTAGTGCCTACCCATGGATTGAATTGTTGACCTATTATTGATATGAAAATTTGAAATAATAGGTTGTAGGTAGAGATGCGCCGAATAGTGGTTTCACCGAATAACCGAATACCGAATACTATTCGGTTCAATCTTTACCGAACCGGATATTCGGCCGAATTATTCGGTTTATTTTAAACTAGCCATATTATATTGAAACAGTCTTTTAAAGCTATTTTAATTATTTCACACGTTCACGATTTTCGCAAGATAAGATAAGATGCATTTTTTTACTCCAAACATGGTGTAGTCATGTGCATAAAAGGTGTTTGTTTAGTTTTAGTATCAACATGGCTTGCCGATAACTGGCATGTAAATATGCCAGTTTTATTTAACTTATAAAAAACATAAATTTTACATAAGAAGCTTGTCTTTCAGTTCTTTTCCATGTTATGTAGCCAGGAAAATAGAAATACTCAAACCGAATATATTCGGCACTCAATTCTATTGTATTCGGCCGAATTATTCGGTTTGAGTGCCGAATATATTCGGTTTGAGTATTTCTATTTTTAGTAAATACTGATTTGTTTAAAAGATTAGGCCATAACGTTGAATATTGCAAAATTCTAATTGAAAATCATCCAAGGTCGAACTTTTGTAACAAAAATATTTTGTGATGTGCTGGCGACTGTGTATGTCTAGGTATTGTAAACCTTTTCGAAAAGTCGATTAAATTAATTTTAATTGGTAGACTGGTTTCATCTTTTTTCTACCTCTTAAGTGTTAGTTCGAAAATCTCAAAAGATCGTGTGAGATTTAACTTTCCTCCTTTCGCGCTCTCAGTTCACGCATCTTGTTTTGCACTTGTATCTGGCAACACTTGTGAGAAAAACGAGCTAATTGTTCCATCACTGAACTCCAAGGAACCAATGAGAACCAAGCCTATTACCGTGATGAGTTCCGACAGTTTCACTGGCGCACGATTAATCTCACTTAGGTTTTTTCTTGGAAGGCTACACATACTCTTACATGTCATCGGTTAGCAAATCCCTTTCGGATCAATACTTATGTATGTAACCTATTACTATTTATGTGAACTTTATAACTATACATTATGTGATTATTATACTCTCTATTACCATTTTTTTGGTCGTTAAAACAAATCATAATATAATTAATTGTGAGTTATTATTAAAAAAGTATAGTTAATCGAATAATGTAGGTATTTCTTAGGTATAAAATTAACAACCGCGTATAATTGTATTGTCCGAATTACTCGTAAATAATATAGCCACTTATAGAATGAGGTCGAAGCACCGAGCAGTTTGCGTGTCGTGCTTTACGGTACCAGATTAGCATATAATAGCCATTCAAATTACCATTTGTAATTCTACATCCACAACACTTAATCAAAATCATTGAATAATACTTTAATAAGCATGAGAATCATTACGCCTACTTACACCATTGTTGACAACGATTATAAATTATTTGATCGTAATTTATGAAGACGTCACAACAGCGCGACGGTAACTGTATCACGCCTATTAGAGCATAAGAAGGCACACCGTGTGATTAAGGAAATTGCTCAGCGTAATGCATCGTCAATCATCATAAATTCAAATGCTCATATGTAATACCTATAACTGTTTGTTATTTTTGATTACAGCTGCACAACCAGGCCACGTCTGCTACAGCAACGAACACTGCAGGTTATGGGACAAGGAAAGCCACTGCGAATTCGTCATACCAAATCTTTTCGGTCGATGTGCGTGCAACTCGCAATTTAGGCAAGTCGGGGAAAAATGCATAGCACAGAAAATACAACCGTTCGTCACCGAAGCAGTTATAGCTGAACAAGAACCATCAATGGGATCAGAACAGGAACTGGCGCAAAAATACCCGAAACCATCGAAACAACCTAACGTAGAAGCGAATTCAGTTTTCGAAACAGACAATATCCAGCCTAGCAAATTACCAATGTACACTAACAAAAATGAAGTTCTTAGTACTCAAGAAGACAGCCCATTGATGCAAGCTGTTCTAAAAGTACCTACTGCTGAACCGATTAAAAGACAACCGGTTTCCATAAGGAAGGACGGAGACCCTAATGAGACGATCAGTGTTGATGAGATGACAGCAAATCTGCATGCTAATGATCAACCCGTATACAGAGTGGTCACGCAGCCATCCGCAGAGAAGAAAGGAAACAACAAAAAAGGAAGTTCGTCTAAGGAGCAAACTATAAACAAACAAAAAGCTGGACACCAAAAGAAATCTTCCTTGAAAGGTACGTTTGTCAAAAAATATATTGACCGCATCGGCTGATAAGACTTGATTGAAAAACTACCTAATTAATTTGTTTCAGATAAACATCGTATCCGCACCGACGCTGCTCCTCCAGTCTATGACCTTGGTCCTGCGTCACTCGGCATGCCATGTGTCTCAGACTCTCAATGCAGCACAGTGGATCCCCACTCCCGATGCTTGAACAAGAGGTGCGACTGTGCTTATCGGACCAACTCAACGTCTGCTTGCTCAGCGAGAAATAGAGGCTGTTTACCAGGAACCTTTCAGGTACTAAACAACTTTAGAAATACGAATCGATTAAGAAACCGTTAGGCTTCGTGCTGTATTCAATCGATGCTTGTTTCTGGTGCAGTGCCGGTCGACGGGTACGTGCATTAGCTGGTACTTCGTCTGCGATGGCCGCAAAGATTGCCCCGACGGATCCGACGAAAAATGCGAAGGTACTGGTAAAGGTCGGTAACTGTCTATGCACACTTACTTTCATTGCACGTCTTTCTTCGCTTTGCTATCTTTGCTTGCCTGTTTCATATAATTTTCCGAATTCATTTTTCCTTTGCTTATTATTAAATTGGAAATCTGTCGCAATCTTTTTTCGAAATTCAATAATTGCAAATCCCGTTTCTAAGCATTACCTACAGCTTCAATCGCGATCACGTTGGATTCGAGAAAAAAGTATCAAACCATTTTGCGACAAATATTTTGAAGTTTGCTTCATTGTACCGCACATCTACAAGATATACTTGCATTATGCTTGAATCCATAATGCAATTGCATTGCATCACATCCATCAATTAATGCATATTTTTTACATAGGAAGTGGATAAGTTTGTATACGTATAGGTACTAATCAGAAATCTGTGTTCCAATCAGTCTTTTCTTGCCGCTCTGTCGATATACACACTGCCCTTAATCTTATATCCCATAACAGCCCATTTATCTTCTCAAGGACCCGGAAAATCCTGTCCTGCACCGTTATCAATACTGCATACATTTCAGACGCTACCGGCGAGAGGTGCCCCATGCACGCGTTCCGTTGCGGCGGGCCGGGGTCCCGCTGCGTATCGCGGGCCTCTCGGTGCGATGGCACCCCGCAGTGCCCCGGAGGTGAAGACGAGCGCAACTGCAGGGCGACCAAACGCAAAGGGTAAAGACAATGTTGTTCTTTTTTCAAATGTAAGGTACATACTTAATTAATGGGGACGTTGTTTTTGAAATGAGAGGTAATGGGGAGGACGTTCATTTGTTTAGCTCCGGGGTGACATCGATCTGTTTACTGTTTACGTTGTCGTTTCTTTGTGGGTGGGGAAGGTAATTTTCTGGTAGTAGGTAAATAGATAATTAACGAATAGGATAGTTTTGTTTCAGATATGGAAGAAATGTTTTTATTTCCTTTGCTACAGATATATACAGAAGATTATGATTAAAATTTAATAATAATTAATGGATATAATTGTAGTTGCGTACCTATAGACCATGTTTATGACGTAACGTCAAACCTCTCGTGCTAATTCTACAACTTTATTTATGACCGATATCGTCAAAGTGGCCTCATCCAAAAATGGATACATCTCTCCATAATTAACATTTCTATCTATTACAGTTGTCCTCGGCACACGTTCCGGTGCGGATCAGGCGAGTGCCTGCCCGAGTATGAGTTCTGCAACGCGATAATCTCCTGCAAAGACGCTTCGGATGAACCACCGCATCTGTGCAATGAGCAATCCAGGTGAATACTTTGGGAACCACCCTATTACCCACTTGTCCACCAATCAGGGCTGGATTAAATCATCATTCTGCCTCTCTCAGTTTCTTTGACGTAGACAGGGATAAAATGATGATGTAATCCAAGACTAAGCTAATTCTGACATGCGCAATTGGCCCGAAAATTCCGCTAAATTAATAGTTCACAAGCCTTAACTGATCTCACAGGTGAAATTAAGTGTAGTAAACGTCTTAATGGGACATGATTACAAGTGATAATACCTAAATGTCTCGATATTTGTGGTCTCGATATCAATCTTCACTACTAGTGAAACTCAAAAATTATTTATTTTCATGATTTGAGATTATAATTTTTCTTCATAATAATAAATCTATTTATTGGCGCACCGTTCACATTCATTTCTGCTTAGTCAAAATGCATGCAATGTCTGGTAGAGAATACCATATAGAGATGCTAGATAATGCTTTAAGTGCACCATTTGTACAAATTTTGGTTGTGCAATCATTTCATTTATGAATACAATGTTTCAAAATATTGTTTGTTTTTTTAAAACATTTTTTTTTGGCACGCGCGGTTTGAGATAGCCACGAATGCATTCTTGACATCAAGAAATGACATGACCCTCGATTTTTGTAGACAATTTCCATCACCATCAGCTAAAACAACAATAGCCAAGTGTAAATGGAAGGCAAACACACCATAACAACGCCATCATGTTGGTTCTAAGTGTCCTACTTTGTGACCCAACAAATTCGTCATGTGTAAACGCTTCAACGCCAGACGTTAGGAGTGACTTGGGTCAAATATTTGGGCATATACTGTTATGGGTCACACGTGGTCCGATTACGAAAGTATAAAGCAACTATGTACGTGAATCTGACGCCTACTTTTACGCGTAATTTAGTCAGGAAGCAGGTACCGTATAGTAAAAAGTTTCAAACATTTGTCAAGATCTTATCTGGATTTTTAAATGCTGTTTCTTCGCGGCGAAAAGGGCTTCACTGTGTTTTCTTTTTTACAAGCGTTATGATGTTGACTATGTATTTACATTTCTCAGTTTATCCATTAGATATGCATTACCAACGTAATTACGGCCACTAGTTTAAGTGTTTTATGTTTTGGTGACTTTTGTACGATTAATATCACGATCTCTGAGATTAATTAAGACCCATTTAAAGTTCGTAGAGATAGAAAGCATATTCCTTCGGACTGTATGAATGTATTTTATAAGACTTCAAGATAGCTGTGTAAATGGGTCCTACTAATTGGGTCATGTGTAAATGGTTCCTATGTAATGGGTATATTTATGATGGTGATAGTAGATGAACACACATACAGAGTGTTTTTGCAAGGTGGTGCCAAATTTTTGGAGGTGAATGAGACCATCAATATGAACTACTTTTACTATGGGTCATGGTCGAAATCGATCGTAAATAAAATTTCAGGTGCCCTATACAAAATCAGTCAGCTACATTGACGATAATGTATGGAGATGCAGAAAAAAGGTACGATGATCCCATGGTAAAAGTTATTTATATTGATGGTCTCATTCACCTCCAAAAATTTGGCACCCCATTGCTAAAACACTCTGTATACGAAGATAAACAAGTTTCACATCGCCAAATATAATTCCTACAAAAACCCTCTCATCAATTTCACAAATAATTTGATCAGATGGCGAGCTGCGGATTTCTGTCCACTCCGATGCGGTAACGGCCGTTGCAGAAGCACCGCGGTAGCTTGCTCGGGCCGCGACGGCTGCGGTGACAACAGCGACGAGATCGCATGCAGCGTTTGTAGTGAGTAACCATCTTTATTTTTGATTTTTAATCTTTTTCATATTTTTGGTTTTTAAAAGTGTTTTTAGGAAGTCCAAAAAGAGTAACGGGTATTGTGTGTGCAAATGCTAAGGCAATCAGTGTCGCCAATTACTGGGCACAACAAATTTAAGTCGTTTACCATCGAAACGCTAAGAAGATCGGGTACCTACTTATTTTTTGGTCAATAAATCAAAAAAACTTTGTATTTTTTTTGTTTTGAATATCAGTTTGTCGTCACAATCTTCGTTCTAGATTATAAGATTGCCAGCAGCTTAACAGTTACCATTTGGATAACATTACCTTTAAGAAATATTTTTTCATTTCGTATTATAAGTAATATTCAGCAGTAAAAAAATTTCAAAAAGACGTTGTCCTTTTTTTGAACAAACAAATACCCGATACTCTTTTTGGACACCCTTTATAAGTGGCAAATTCAATGAAAATTAAGATTAGCCCGGATTGGGTGAGACATGTTTGCCGTGTGTTTGGCGAAGAAACAAAGCATGGGCCTTCAGTCTTAAAAAACTAACTGCAAATTTGGCATTTTAAAAGCAAACGATCACTGAATAGATAATGCAAACGATTGATCATGCCGAAAACTTGTCGGAGTAGACGGGTACTACCCAAATGTTGTGTTAAATCTTAACTTGACCGTTTTAATGTGCCTTAACAGATGGCGAATATAAACGAAGCGTTCCGTATTGATGACACACTTCGCATTATAATTCGTAATTTGGCTATGGTTGTCGTCAGCCCATCTTGGGGCCAGCTGACCAAACATGTAAAATGTTGCGGTCGCATTCTTAAGATTTGACACGACATAAAACCGCTATTCGGACAATAGGTACACCCATTATCACATATTGTGCTTAAGAGTGTGGCTTTTTATAAAGCTTTGATTCGTTTGCAGATTACTTACGTATCTATTTTTTAGTATTCATGTGTTACCTTGGTGTGAATACTAAAAAGTCTGGTTTTCTGCAAAGCTCCTTGGGATCTATTTTTGAATCACTCGTGTCAATATGGTGTGAGATTTATTTTGATTAAAGATTGATAATTTATATCATGAAAATAAATTGAAATCCACACGTCATGATTAAAAGAAAGATTTGTTACTGTTTACGTCTGTATTTAGCGTGATTTTCGTTGATTTTTATTTGATTTCCGAACGAAATTCACTCGGAATACTAAAGCGATTGATTCAAAAATAGAGCTCCTGGAGTTTTGGCCATCAAATCACATTTATATGAGAATTTTAATAACAAAAATGTTCTCACATTTTATCTATTGTTTTACAGGATGTCCAGCACCGCAGTCACCTTGAATATGAAACCGCATAGATAGTTATAAATTCTAGTGAAAAAAGGCTGAACATTCACTTGAACGATGCATAGTGGCTCTTCGTAAATTATAGTGAATAGTAGAGCAACATTACAAGACACTGCGCCTGCGACCGACACGTAGACTTAAGAAGACAACGAGAGAAGACCTTGTTCTGATTAGAACACGGATGAAAGAACATTTCGATTTCAGTTATGTTTTAACACATAGGTAGGTACTGTAATTAGGTACTTCCACCCCATCAAGAAAAACTAATAATACGAGCACTCGTAGTATAAGCACGGCCGCCAACGATTGTCTAACTAAATTGATAATTATTTAAATTTTATTTTAGTTTTTGGCAGCACGTTAGGCATCACGATGACCATTATAAAATATCATCATTTCGGTCATTATGAGTAGCATTTAGCTTAATAAGCTTCAATATTCTTCCACGATGAGAAAATGTCAGCAAGACCAGTCAGTCACCTTGAGAAACCCAGAAGTCACATGAACAGAAATATTTTATAAGCGCACAATTAACAATAGAATTTTGTTATTTAAAGTCCGTTTTTCTACACTAGTCGAATATTGTAAACAATCTTGAATTCCTTTTTAGCGAAAATATTCCTTTTAAAACAAGACAAACACAAAACTTACAACATACATAGCTAGTTTATCGCTCGAGATCTTTTATAATTAAATTAGTAAATAAATTTTATTTAATGATATTATTTTAAAAGTAACATAAAGATTGTTTACATCGTTGGACTAGCAAAGATGAATGGAATTTAGCAGCCAACACAAGACTGATAAACAAACGCTCGAACAAGAATATAATAACTGCCCCCTATTTCTTTAACAACATTGTAAATATCGATTTTATAATTATTTTAATTACCTTAAAAAGTATTGCATACATGGTACGATTTTTTTGTATAGAATTAATTAAGCACTCCGTATTTTGACGTAGGTAAGTACAGTTACTTCGACATCTAAGTTTATTACACTGAATTAGATGTTTATTATCAACCGAAGTTGGGCCAGGGCCCCTATTTTTGAATCACTCGCTTGGATATGGCGTGTGATTTCGTTCGAAAACACATAAAAAATCAACGGAAATCACTAAAAATCTAGACGTGAGTACTCACAAAATTGAGCAATGATTTTTCAAATCCTTTCTAAGTAGATAACAACTGGTTTTCATTCCAAAATTCGACTTTATACATTGAATATCACACGCCATCTTGTCGCGAGTGATTCAAAAATAGGGGCCCAGGGCCTATTTTAAATCACTCGCGTCAAGATGGCGTGTAGTATTCATTGATTAAAGTCCAATTTTGGAATGAAAATCAGTTGTAATCCACACAGGCAGATTTTGAAAAGGTAAAGCTCAATATTGTGAGTACCCAACTATATTTCGCGAGATTTTTGTTGATTTTTATTCGTTTTCGAACGATAATTACACGCCATATCTAAGCGAGTGAGTCAAAAATAGCTCCAGATATATTGCACGCAAGTCGTATGCGTAGAGATGTTAAAACAACTAAATTAATTAATTAGCAGAAACTATTTAATTAAAATAGATTAATGCAAAATTTCAGAACTATTGGTATGAAATAGGAAAGAACGTGTAGGAACAAACTATAAATTGAATGCAATACAAGTAAGGCGGAAAGTTTTACGTATAAAATGTACTGAAATAATACACAATTCCATAGTAACAACTGTAATTTTCCTACAATACGGACTTAAGTTATGATGAATATGTATGACCGAAAACATTTTAGTGAATAAGAAAAGAATAAATGATTGTATGTGGAAACAAGAGGAGTCAAGTGTAACTTATTGTAATATACTTAGTGTGTTTATGTTGTGTGTGATTGTGATAATTATTTATTAAATTAATTTTATTACTCTGGAATGTGTTTCTGTTATTTTAATTTGGGGCAGGTATAGTATAAGTAGTACGACATTTAATAAGGAAACGATAGCAAAGCAAAGCAACACTGAATAATTCAGTGCAAAGCAATGATGATACAAAAAAAAACAGATTAAATTCGTGTTGTACTACATAGAGAATCTACCCACCCTCTTTTAAATTCAAATATTCAGTGTTAAGTTTCAAAATTTTAAAACAAATTGCCTATCTACGCCTACGGACAATTTAAGCAAACTTTGGTAATTTTCACTTTTGTTCAAATATTTCTTTTTACAATAACGCTTGTTTATAAACAGTAAGTAGCGACGTTCCAAGAATTATTCGCATGTTTTCTTGCATTTGAACATTAGTGTTCATACAGTGACAGTAATTATCACAACAGAATAAAGTTTCAAGAATTTGTTACCTAGAAATATTAATTTGTTATGTGACGATGAGCATAATTTCAAAAGTTTGGAGGTCCGTATGAAACGATAAACAAATGACATTCGTGTAATTTTCGCTTAGGACTTTAAATAAAACTTAACACTTATTTAAATAATTTTCAGGAGTAGAAAGTTAAGAAGACTGTTGGGTGGGAGACAAATAAACTATGTAGCAATAGGGGTAATCTGTATTACACTACTTTCCACGTTTTTCATGCTATATCGGTACAACTCTTCGGCGCTGCATTCACGCACACACTCAAAAACCGTACAAAAGAGACCAAGAGTCAGTAAATATGACTACAAATCCATGAAGGTGACTAATATTCCAATGAGACACGTACCACTCAACGAGATATACGAATATTCTTTAGAAGATGAACGTTTGTTGGAACTAAATGAAGGACAGCAAAGTAAGTTTAATTTTGTTTATCATTTAAGAATTAGGAACAAAAAGTATTTGTCATCTTCTCTTCTTATTTGCATGGACCTTTCCCATTTATTTGGGGTCGGCGTGACACGGGATCACGCGTTTTCTTTTCATAAAGTACAGAAATTTGCTCGTAGGTAAACTGGTTTAAGTATTTTAAAACAGGCAAAACATTACTAATAATGAAAAATTTGTTTTACGTGTAAATTATACAACAAATAACGTTATTTTGGTGAATGAGAGAATACTTTTCAGTCAATTTGCGTTTCCAGGTTTCATGGTAAATACACCCGGGTGCCAAATACCCATAGCGATGATCCCTTACGACAAGCATTTGCCCAAAAACGACTTAACATGTGGTAAAAAACGTGCGGTGTTTATAAAGAGACACGACGACCAACACGTTCGGATCCGGATCAAATCTCGCACCATGAAACTGTACCTTAAGAAAAACCAGACGTTCTACTGTTGTCATAGATTCATGAAAAGGTCGTCTGCTAAAGGCCACGAGCATACAGACATTGAGTAAGTATTTTTTTAATGTATTAATATGTATGTTGTTATCTGCAAAAAAATAACCGCATCTAATATATGTAAAATTGCATACAAAAACACGCTGACTACGGCTATATTCGAAATAAAATGGTGCAACGCAGCCTTATTTTATAACTTCTTTTTTTTAAGTAATTTCATGAAGTGTTCATTTTCAGGTACACTAAATGCAATGTGAGTCAAGACGGTGACATATTCAAGTTGATAACAGATTTTATAAATGTGAAATGTTATGCATTTGACAAGAATAATCGAACAGTTGTTGTTTATAGCGACGTGTACGCATTCGTTAAAAAAATGGAAACAAAGGAAGTGCATAATACCAATCACACAAAATACAATGTTTTGATGATCGGCATGGACTCGATGTCCTTATCACGAGTTTCGCAAACAATGCCTCGAACTGTTGGATTCTTCCAGGATAACTTTTGGTTGGGGTTTAGAGGATATCATAAAGTAAGTATATAGTAGAACTAAAACTTCAGATTTCTTATCGAAGTAGTATTACTTGCTCAATCATATTATTTGCAGGTCGCCGATAACACTTTTCCGAATGTTATGGCGGCGTTTACTGGCAAAAACTATTCGGAAGTAACAAGAATGTGTGCTGGTAAAATGGACGATTGCAATGAGCACATGATTTGGAGTAGATTTAAAAAGTCTGGATACGTCACCGCTCACGGAGAAGATTGCTTACCCCTCGAAACGTTTAAAGACAACTACGTATTTCGGAACCCACCCACCGATCATTATCTCAAGCCATTTTACCTTCACGGTGAAGTTAGATACTTCAAACAGAACGTATCTATAGTATGTAATGAACACGCAACTTCAGGTCAACATTTATTGGATTACGCCTTGGATTTTGCCACAACTTATAAAAAATCATCATTCTTTGGCGTATTTTGGATGAACTCTTACAGCCATAATGATAATCACCATCCCCAGTACGGCGATAGGATCTTTGAAAACTTTTTTAATCAACTCACGTATACAGGTGTCTTGGAAAATACATTTATCATATTTTTCAGCGATCATGGAATTCGATTTGGTAGATATCGTTTGGTAGGGGAGTCTTACTACGAAGAGCGACTGCCGGCTCTATTTATGTGGGTGCCAACTAGATTTAAAGGTTGGCAATCTGAGCTTTATGAAAAGGCAGCTATGAATGAGTTTAGGCTGCTCACTCCGTATGATTTGTACAATACGTTAGTCGAAATTCACGGCATATCTAATTCAATTGAAAATTATACTAGGGATTACTCTAAAGATTGTCCGAACTGTCAGAGTATTTTTAAACCCGTTAGCATTAACCGCACGTGTGAAGATGTGGGTATTCATATGAAGTGGTGTAGCTGTCATAGGATGTATCCTCTTGAAGTTCACGACACCGAAGGGATCAAGAGTGTAATACATGCGGTGTCGCATGTAAAGTCGATGGTTCAGAATACGCTAACGAAACCGTGTTGGTATTGCCGGCCTCTATCCCTAAAAAATATTATAAGAATCCACTTTTACTATATTCGTTTGAATTTATATTACGTTGTAGCGTTTTCCCTGACACCTGGTAACATTAAGTTCGAAGCTACGGTTTCCCGGAAGGGAGTAGAGTTGGAACTCGTGGGTCCACTTAGCATAATAGAAGCCTATAAAGGCCCAGGGAAATGCGTGGTAAAATATTACGACAAACTTTATTGTATTTGCCGCAAAAAGCCTCAATGTTGAGAACGTCTTGTTGGTCAGTTTCAGTTTTCCCAACCCAATTCCCAACTGCCAAACAAGAGAATATCTTCTATTTGAACGAAAAGTGACCTATTTTATTAGCAAAGCACCGGCGAGTTTGTGTAACGCGTGTGCATGCGCGTGGTTAAAAATAAAGCTATGTTGGACGTACATATTCGAAATTATTTGTGTACAAATTATACTTAGAGAAGTGACAAAGGTAGACCGATAATATTGTTTTGAAAAATCTGACGCTAAGAATATTGATATTTATGTAACGTCCTAGTTATGTATTATTCCAAGAAAACATCAAAGTCGTGTGTATATATTTTACTGATAAAAACTTTGACGCGGAAAAAGCAGGTTTAAATAAATGAATAATGTTTTAAACACATTTATTGTATCAAAATATTTTCTTGAAAACATAATTAGTTAATGTAGCTTATGAACACTGTTCATTAAAATAGAGACACATAATTGCATTGCTTGAAGACATTTTTAGTTCTGTACACAAAATAATAAAGTACTAAATATCCGTGAATCAATTCATATTGGACGACGCGTTTGGTGTAGTGGTTAGCGCTCCTGACTATTACGCCGGCCGTCGCGGGTTCGAATCCCGCAAGGGCCAAATGTTTGTGTGATGAGCACGAACATTTGTACCTAAGTCATGGATGTTATATGTATTTAAGTATTTATGGGAGACGCTCCCGTCATAATCGTTGTCTGGTATTTCGTAACACAAGGAAGAAAATTCCTTACCACGAAACTAGACAATTGGTGTGTTGTCTGGCGCATATTTTTATTTATTTATATTTATTTATTTATTTATATCACAATTTGTAGCAATAGTAGTTATTATTATCACATGATATTATTTTAATGACTATGATGTCTTAAATCCTCCAACTTTACTTTTTCATGTTTGATAAGTTAAAACCAGTTACACACAACACATTAGTTAAAACAGTTAGGAGTAGAGTAGTGAAGGCAACATAGGAATAGGAATAAATTATTATAAATTATTGGCAAAAGGTATATACTGTGGTTCATTCATTGCCATGTTAGGCCATAGAGACAGGGCTTATCAAAATGAATGGCATGGCATAGAGATTACTATTTTATAGTTGGGATCAATGATATTTTATAAAACAAAGAGGGTTGGTATGAAATTTGTACTTGTTTGAGCTACTTTGTATTGTCATTACACTTACAAAAATAACTAAATAAATACTTGACATCTATTAAAACCAAGACTAAGTTCTATAAATGCGTTCAGATCTTGAAATACACTGTTATGTACTTAAATACAAGTGTAAATAAATTTGCTTATAAATAATTTTATAGACAGATGTTTTTAGTTTAAGAACCTTATTTATAAGAAAAAGAAATAAAAATACCTTTAACTGATTCATCATCATCATCATCAACAGCCTATATTAGTCCACTGCTGGACATAGGCGTCCCTGATAAAACTGATTAATATTTTGCATTTATGCTAACATACTTTTAGGCAGGTTGGGGCTTTGAGGACTACTGGGGTATATCACAAACAATGACAGTTGAGCTACAGCCAGGGCGGCTCCTATGAAATTTGGCAGCTGAAACAAATAAAATACATTTTAATACAAATAAAACTCTCAATAATTAGAAATAAAACATGATATTTAATTTGATATTTTTTTTAAAGATTCAAAAATACTTACCACTAAATAGGTATCATCCTGAATGAAGCCATATAAGAACCATAGAAATGATACAAAAAAGGACATGAGTATCATTGGAAATGGCAAGCATTCTGTGCTTTTAACTTTCACTACATAAAATAGCTTGCTCATAGGTGCAGCTATAGTTATAAGGGTCAATGAACATGCTAATAACCCTGAAAAATAAATAAAGTGATGATAAAAAAAAACAGCAAGATATACATATTTTTAAATAAATCATGCAATAATTGGGAAAATCCTTACCTAATCTAGAAAGTAGCATTTCCTTATTTTCTTCTACATTAACATAACCAATAACAAATGCCATAAGGCTAACAGTTACTAATATTTGCTTTAACAAAGAAGACTTCTTGAATGTATAAATATAAAATACAGCTGTGTAAGATGTCATAAGAGTAACACCTATTACATTAACTAGAACTATTTTGTCATCATGTTTTGTGAGACCATACAGCATCCACAGACCTGCCCTGTAACAAGACAGACTAAAATAAAATATAAAATCAAAAGTACTTTAACAGATTTGCCTATGCATGCATGCCTTCTGATTTAGACTGGTGGCAGGAAATGAATTTTAAATTGGCCAGATTGATAAGAAATTATCAGTGAGTGATTCATTAAAATAACATATGACTAAAACTATATCATACGTTTAAACTTACGATAAAATACCGCACAAGAATGGCAACGGAGAGGCCTCCGCAGTAGTTTTATTAGTAACGTATTGCTTACATACAAGTCTGAAACCAATTTAAATAATTTAAAGGTGCCTCCTGAGATCGAAATGTGGCCAAAATATCGACCTTATCAAAATTACATACGTGCCAGATAAAAACTGTAAAATTGTAGTTATCACAGCTAAACTGCTTACTACATCCTTCAGATCAGACAAATGCATTGTAACTAAGTTAGGTCTCAATGTATGAAGGAATCATTTAGTAATAATTATTTAATTATTTCAAAAATCCCAAACACAAACGACAACAAACAAACCAACCACAGATTAGTAAGCACAGATTAGTAAGAGTATGTCTAAAGACAGATAAGCAACGCCACCTTTTGAGCGCCTGAGTTAGTGGATAATTTTGACAGCTCAGTTGCGAAAACACACCGACGCGAATCGGTGGCGCTAGTGAGCCAAAAGAAGAAGAAGAACGTGACGTCATAGAATTCTTCTCACAAAAGGCAAAGATTATAATATTTTTGCATTACGTAACGTTATCGTTATCCAATAGGTCGTTAATAACGGTACATACCGTATAGTTATTTTTTATTGACTCTGGGATTGGTTTTGTCACACTGGATGTATTCTGCGGTTAGGTCAAAGCAACTACAGCCCGCATGGTGTATGATAAACTTTGACCTGATCGCAGAACGCATCCAGTGTGACAAAACCTGAAAAGAAAACAATTAAAAACATTACAAAACTTTAATTGTTAATAAAATAACAAAATCAGATTGAAAAGTACATCAAAACGGGATTGCTAAGACATATAATAAATTTAACTGTTTACAATAATTATCTAAGTGTATGTGGAGGGCAACTGGGGCGCTATAATTACTAACTTATTATGTACTACATTTGAGGAGACAAAAACGATGTTTTGGTGAAGACTTGCATATTGTACACTCACACCTTGCCTTTGTGCAAAACAAATATGCCCCACGTTATTCATCGTTCAAATGAATGTTTGGAACCTGACAAGTTCCAAACAATTTCAGTAAATAAAGTTACATGTATAGATGTGCCATTGCCAGCAACATTATCAGACATAGAAAGGAATATTAAACAACACAACTTAAGCAGCCGACCAATTTGACAATATTAGGGAACATTACAAAGTTTATCGTCTTTGCATTACCATTATTGGACCACTAGTTATTACTATAAACACAATGATTAGATAGTATATATATAGTGTTAGTAAGTAAGAGTATGAAACCAACACTGCTGTCATCCAACTGTCAGTCAGCCTGCTGTCAGCTGTCACTTTGACTTTTTGTTTTATTTACTGTTTCAGGTTAGGCAAAGAGACAACAGCGTGTACAGCCAAATATTCAGTTTGTGTTTGTCGTCTTATCTAGTCTTTTCTCTGTACACTTCAACCAAAATAACAATTAAAACAACTATGTGATCTATATAAATTAGTTTCTGTTTCTCTCTCTATACTACTTACACATTAACTTAAAATATAGTTACATAAACTTACCAGCTACAAATATGACTTTATAGATATCCCTTTCCTTGCCTACTCGTACGTTTGAAAAAAAGTTGTAAAAGTCAAAAAATTAAAAAAGAAATGTAGAAGTCAAGAAAAAAACTGCTTGGAAAACTGCAAGTGTTTTGCTTTGGTTTGATGGTTATTTAAACATATTTGATTGATTTTGTTAGGTACCTATTATTCATATCTTTTAACTTTACTTTCGTTTCTCCTACAACACCTAATCAATCAACGGATGTTGAATTTACCATGTGCAAATACCATTAAAATAAGACATGAAGGCGTTCAAGCTCATCGTTCATCAGTCCAGTTTTAGCCGTAAGTCTATTAGTGCTCATAATTCTAGATTCTAATTATCAACATAACGATTTAATATTAATCAAACAATTCCTATAACCCTTAGCTGTGGACCTGATCATTAACCTGAAGGACTACCCAGGATTAAAAGAAAAAGACATTGTAGAAATTTACCACCCTGAAAATGATTATCCACGATTATTACTACAAGTTACTAAAGTTGATGTTCCTGGAAGAGGACGAGGTATGTCTCATTTATAGATGTAGACATGTATCTATTTATTGCCATTCTGTATTACTTATCAGTATGTGCTTCATCTTTAAGTTCATATCAACAAACTTTTATTGCCGTGTCTATAGTGTGCTTAACATAGTTGTGGGATACTTCCCTTTAGAATGTAATTTATTATTATTCTTGTAGATAGTCAAGTGTATTTATTGAACTGTCATTTATTAATTACACACAATAATGATAAGGCAAATGTGCTTTGTCTCTGTTTTATTTGAGTTGAGTGTTTAATTAATGATAAAGTATTTTCTTAATTGGCTCTCAATTAAGTTTATGTTTGCTATTCACTTGTAATGACTTGAGACACCCTTAAAATATATCTACTATCAGTAGAGACACCATGACTATAAATCAGTACTACTTTTAAAAATCCTATAAAATTGCATTTTTTTTGTTACTACTGCACCTCATCTATACTAATATTATAAAGCTGAAAAGTTTGTTTGTTTGTTTGTTTGTTTGTTTGTTTGAACGCGCTAATCTCCGAAACTACTGGTTCGATTTGAATAATTCTTTTTGTGTTGGATAGTCCAGTTATCGACGAAGGCTATAGGCTATATAACATCACGCTACGACCAATAGGAGCAAAGATATGGTGGTAAATGTGTAAAAAACGGGAGAAATAAGTCACTATTCCACGCGGACGAAGTCGCTGGCAAAAGCTAGTATTTAATACAAACTTCCTTTTTAATATAGTGAAATGTATAATTAATGAACTGGTTGGTTTTATAGACACAATCAGTGTGGAGCAAAGTATCGCCACCACATTTCAGCTCAGGACCTTTGCGGATGTGTACATAAACATAGTCAATGTGGCCGAAGTAGCCCTGGACTCAGTGGAGCTTACCTTCAAAGACCAGTATATGGGCAGATCTGAAATGTGGCGGTTGAAAAATCACTTGGTAAGTCCTCTTATGCTTCAGAACAGCACTTCAAAATAGGTGTACAATATGTATTCAACTTTTTTCTTTTTCTGTAACTCTTTCTTACAAACGAATCATAGATAAATTGATAACTCTTGCACATCACTTACGCTAATTACAAATTCGCTTGTAGGAAATATACATATTAAGCAGTCTTATTGCTATAAGTGATCTCTTCCAGACAACCTTTGGGTAAATAAATTATGAGTTCAGGAAGTTTATCATACATTTGTAAGAGACATTATATTAGTCTTAGCTTAACCATCACAAATCAATAATATTTCAAACACAAAGCTCCCTTTGTAGTTTTTTTATATACTTATCAAAGTAGGGAGTCATACAAGTAAGTATAATCTGCTAGGCTAATTAATTTTAATCAGGCATATTGTTTTACTGTTTCAGGTCAGTACTTGTGTATATTTAAACAAGAAGATTGAGTACTGTGGTGGTGCAATAAGATGCCAGGTCTACGAGATGTGGTCGCAAGGGGACCGGGTGGCTTGTGGAGTCATAACAGAAGACACAAAGATAGTGTTCAGATCATCCACATCAATGGTGTATCTGTTCATTCAAATGTCATCTGAAATGTGGGACTTTGATATACACGGTGATTTATATTTTGAGAAAGCTGTCAATGGTTTTCTTGCTGATCTCTTTGCTAAGTGGAAGGTATGTATCAGTGTGTATTACTATGATCTTAGAGTAACCGTATGATTAAGGGCACCACCGCCTTACCACTTTGAAACGAAAATGCTATTACTTGCACACACAACACAAAAACGAGTGTCTCTGCAAACAAGAAAAGGTGCAAGGTGCAGGTGATTTTAGCTATTGAACTGGTAAGGCGGCGGTGTCCTTTATAGTATGTACCTCTGCTATTTTTCTTTGCTAGTAGAGTGACCCACTAATTTTTTTTCTCTTTTACAGAAAAATGGAAGCAATCATGAAGTGACCATAGTATTATTCTCAAGAACATTTTACAAAGCCAAGTCTTTGGAAGAATTTCCTCAGCACATGAAAGAATGTTTGCAAAAGGACTATAGAGGGAGGTTCTATGAAGACTTTTACAGGTGAAACATAATTATCTGATTCACCAAATGTAATATTGTATCTTTGTGAAATGTAATAATATAATAATAATATATTTTTATACATTATGATGTTTTTCAGAGTGGCAGTACAGAATGAGAGATATGAAGATTGGTCAAATGTTCTTCTGCAGTTAAGAAGGCTGTTCACAGATTATCAAAAAATAGTACTTCAATATCACGAAAGACCTAACATGGAGATCCCTACAGCCATCAACTCCACTGCTGCCCAGGGGAACTTTCTGGAAGTCCTCAACATGAGTTTGAATGGTTTGTAACCTCACATAAAAATCTTTATTTTGTGTTAGCATCCTTCTTAATAAGTATATTATTAATTACCTCATTAATTCTTTGCTTGGCAAATATTGTTAACAGTTTTGACATTCCTTTTTATCTAAATGATTAATTTTAAAATAAGATAAACACAATTCATTGTTGAAATACTGAGATATTTTTGTTGCCATTAGTTATTTAATTTTATTCACTGATTTAGTGATAAAAATATTGTTTACAATATTCACCAATAAAAAATAATCATTTTTCTTAGAAAGTCTGAATTAAAAAAAAACAGTGATTAATTAGAATTAAATTTTTTATTGAAGTAAATAATGTACTTGCATACTGTACCTTAATTGTATAGTGTTCTTTCTTTTTAACAGCTAACGCTCATTATTGTGTGAATCCAACCCATTAATTTTATTGATTTTCAGTGTTCGAGAAACACTACCTAGACAGATGTTTTGACAGAACCGGTCAGTTGAGCGTTGTCATAACGCCAGGCGTCGGCGTGTTCGAAGTAGACCGCGAGCTGACCAACGTCACGAAGCAACGAATCATAGACAACGGAGTCGGCAGCGACCTCGTCTGCGTCGGAGAACAACCGCTACACGCCGTCCCCCTACTCAAGTTTCACAACAAAGACAACAACCTCAACTCCATAGACGACTACTCTATGCCCCATTGGATCAACTTGTCTTTCTACTCCACCAACAAGAAGGTTGCATACTCAAATTTTATACCAAGAATAAAGTTGCCGCCCAGAAAAAGTCAGGAGCCGTTAAAGAAAATGTATGAAGATGAACGGAAAGGAAAGCTGTTGAAGGAAGACGAATATATGCACAATTCAATATTTGATTATGATGCGTATGATGCTCAAGTTTTTCAACTGCCTCCAGCTCACAGTACTTGGTAATAATTTTACCTGCATAGATTACCCATATTTTTAATTTGAAATCTCTATCTACCCATATCACATATCCATACTAAATATTATAAATTCCAAATAATGCTTGTCTTTCTGTCTATTGACGACTCATCTGGTGTATCGTGTTCTTAGTTCGCGCTCCGGACCTCTAAAATCGCGGGTTTGAATCCCGCAAGGGACAAAGTTTGTGTGATGAGCATTGGTATTTACGCCATGGATGTAATATGTATTTAATTTAAGTATTTATGGGAGATGTCCTTTTCATAAATGTTATCTTATTTCGTAAAACAAGAAATAAAATTTCTTACTTCGAAACCATGACAATAATTGGTGTGTTGTCTGGCCCATATTTATTTATTACCTTTTGACACTTAAACAGCTAAAACGATTTTTATGAAAAGTATTTAGCTAGCTTAACTTTTGTAAAAGGACATAAAATAAGTATGATAAATCCGGCTTTTGTGCCCAGCTAGGGCTGTTATATTTTACTGCAACGAATTAATTCAGAAACCTTGATTTCAGTGTACAAAGAGTGACGCCCAGGACCAAGAAAACTTCAATGGCGGGCTTAGAGGGCATCAATAGACGCAGTCCACCAGCCTTGCACCACAGGAAGATGTCAGATCCTGATATTCATCACAGTCTCGGCGATATCCTGACCACAAGTGCTAGTAAGTTGGATTTTTTTTAGGAAAAAAAACATTTCTTCTATAATAAGGTGCACTACAATGAGTTTACTTTTCAGGGATATTTTATTTACTATTAAATTAGAAATCTGTCTGTATATTCCATATTTTATCAGACTTTGAACTGCTTAAAATTATAAGATATATTATGATTTATCTTAAGTTCTTCACTTTCTAATTTTCATTTAATTTTGCGATAAATTCCCAATTTTTAATAACTTTGCATGTTATAAGTCCCTTATTCGATTTATATTCCAAGCGGATGCTACGTCACTAGCCCCACCTACAGGCCTACGGTGGAGGGAGGTCGAGTGGGGATAGTACGCCTGAGCGGCAGTCTAGCAATAGCTCAGTCAGTTCATTGCGAGGTCTCACTTCGAGCGGTCGATAGTGAAAGCTCTGTCCATTGCTACTGTGACTATCTATTTACTAAGTATTTTAAATAACAGACCCTTTTAATATGTAAAATTATATTGCCCATGATTGTGTTATCTTAACACGTTCCGGGACAGTGAACGCCTACAGGCCTAAAAACAATAACACATCTATTGTGTCTGGAATAGTGTCCCGGAACGTGTTCATTTCGTCAGGCTTTAGTATTCTATTCTAGACAGTGATAATTTTCGAAACGTACGCATATTTTCCATTGAAATTACATACATTCTATAACGTTTCTTTCCAGACAAACCTACCGCATACGATTCAAGCAGTGACGTGCCGGATTCGCCTCTCGCCACCAACCGCCTGTCTCCACGAAGCTCTATATCGTCGCACAAGCCGGTCATAAGAACTGGCCGCGCCTTGATCAACCCGTTTGATCCTTCACACGTTACTGTGAAGCTGACGAGTAATAGAAGACGGTGGACGCATATATTTCCTAAAGGTAAGTCACTAAAATATAAATGTTTATGTTATTTAAGCAGTAATTTTATTTACTGGCCCTTGCCAACAATTTCCTCGCTCTATGAAGTGTCCTCTTCACACAAGCCCGTCATACGAAATGGTCGCGCTTTGATCAACCCTTCACCAATTAATTAATTGCTGTCAATCTGACGCGTTATACACGACGTACCCAAATATTTCCATAAAGTAAGTCTAATCAGCCTTCTCTAAAGAGTTTTATCTTGCAAACTGTAGACCTCGCTCGTCTCGTCACAATATGATGATCTGATAAATAGCATGGCACCGATTTAACAGTAGCGCTTTGCCGTCAACTTTCTAGTAAATATTAATTAAAATAAAGTTTTAATATGAAAGTTTCCGTTTTCCGTATTTCATATACGTACGTTTATTAATGTGTCCGACTGCAATACAAATACTGTCGTATTTTCTAGGTCCGACGGGTGTGCTGATACAACAGCACCACTACCAGGCACGTCCCGCGGGCGAACCGACGTCGAGGAACGATCGCCATCGGGAAAATAAAGAAAATGGTGGCTCGACGATCAACAACAACCACCCTATTTACCAAGTCGATGGTGAGTAATTTTTAAATTTTCTATAACCACATCTAGACTCTTTTTATAGTTACCTACAACACTTAACCGGATCAACTTTGTACTTTTGTACACTACGATGTCTTACGTGATTTAAACAAACCGTGAATCTCAAGTTGACCATGTTAAACTCGATATGAACCACACGAACAAAAAGCTAGACCAAGAGCAAGATCATTCTTAACTGATCTTATGCCATTAAGAACTACTTTTTAACGTTTTTTGATTTTAAAATGATCTACGTATGGTTACACAAATCTGACGGAGTAGGGATAGAAAGAGCTTTAGCTCATCAGATATGGGATTTTGTAAAGCAATCGTATTCATTTGACAGTTCAAAACGTACGATATAATCTGTCAGACGGCAAAGAACAAAAGGTTTGACAGATCATATCGTACGTTTTGAACTGTCAAATGAATAAGATTGCTTTACACAATTACCCCTCTGATGCAAATCATTCATCATTTATAATTTGAAAAAAAAAACCTGTTTCTCTAACATATCGAACAGAATTCCATTATTTTCTTTGGCATATCATTATTTTACCATTTCAAATGGATATTTTGACAGGTAACGTGATGGGTCGCAAGCGCATGATCAGCACATCGGGCGCCTTGAGCGTCCTCGGCGCGGCGCTAGGGCCGCCGTCCACTACCAACAACGCGTCGCTCGCGCTGCTGTGGGGCGCCACGGGCGAGCAGGAGTGGACGCCCGCCCTTACCACAGGTTGGTGGGATGGATGTGTTACGTGTGTTAGTGGCGTCATTACGTGGAAGTGTGCGTGGGGTGTATGATAAGTTGATGAACAGTATTGAAATTAAATGAAAACTTTTCAAATTTTTTGCCGTGATGTTTTTAATACTTTATATAGTTTCATAACGAGTTCTGTACAGACCAGTGTATACTTCGCAGGATTTTACGTACAAAACCTAATTCATTTGTAAAACAGCCCACAAAAATAGTTTCCTTTGGACTGTTCTTTTTTGTGTGATAAATAAATGACAATACTTGTTCATCAATCTAGTTTCTAGATGCCAGATTATTAATTATATCAAGGAATAATGTTTGAATCATCATTATCTAACTCATTTCAGTAAAGAACGGATGGGGTATCATATCATCTACATAATATGAAGACTTAAAAATGTACCTTGATTATTTATTACGGGCTATTTAAAATTTCTGATTCGTATGTTTTGAAGCTTGTTTGCCATATCAGAATGTTTTGAATAGCCCCGATTTATCAACGATATTAAATGTCCATATCATTTTTAATGTTTCATGGTACCTATCGCCGCATTGATACCGTGTCTACAAATTCGGCGCGAAGCGAACCGAGCTATAGGTTTGATATGTCATTGGATTTGCATCGAGTAGTTGCTGCATACAGCCTGAGTGCAATAGACTAGACATCTTGGCGATGATACGCTGTAGATGCAATTAACACGCGTTTAGATGTATCCCTTATGTCACTAAATTATTACATGTTGTCCAACTAATATTAGTACGGTAAGTCAACCTAAATGTTGCACAACCTTCTCCTATACAATTTTGAACTGGTCTTTAGCTAAAACATAATTAAGCCTTCAAACTGAAAGCAGTGAATGTGTAAAGATAGTGTTACAAATCGGGTTTAGATATTTTCGTTTTAAGAAGTTTGTGCAAGTCTTAACATAAATGTTCGTTATTTAATATAACCCTAGAAAACCGACATGTACTCGTAATATTCCGATTTGAATGAAACCTCCGACAGTTAAAATATAGAATGACAAGTTCAAATAAACCTGCAAATGTTTACAAGCAACTCGCATTTTTCACATGTCGTAAAGATGTTTAGTCTAAAAATACGCACTGGCTTATAAAAGTAAATAATAAAACGCTATGGGGGTTGTAGTTAAAAGTTATTGAAAGCGCTTCATAGACTTGTCACAAAGAAAGGATTAGTCCGGTTCGAATAATCTAGATTTTTATACTATTCAAAGTGAAAATGTAATACAACCATGCTTGAATAAAACGAATGTTACATTGGCTGCTAATAATTCCACATTTATAACAGTATTTATGATTGTGTGTTTGCATGTTTTCGTGTTTAAATCAGCATGTGCTTTTGGCTGTCCAAAATGCTATCGATTTTATTCTTTCAAAACTTTCTTATAACTTATACCTTTTAACAAAAGGCCTCTATGACGAACGTTTTTATTCTATCTTTTTCTCAATTGTTATGATCTGTTGTGGCGTCCACTTTTCATTAATTCATATTTCACATCCATGTCACAAAATGCACAACTTCACAATAAAAGAAGGCATAAACTAATAAAATCATTTCATACTATAGTAATCGAATCATACCATTCTAAACGAATAAATTATAAAGTTAAAGATTACAATTACGTGACTCTAGAATCTTATCGAACAACTACCACTTTGACGTAATCAAGCCTTTTTAAACACAAAATCTTTTAACCAGGTGTGGACTGGAAGTCGTTAACGATACCTGCTTGTTTACCCATCACGACCGACTACTTTCCCGACAAGCGGTCGTTGCAAAACGACTACCTGGTGTCAGACTACAATCTGTTGCCTGACGACGTGAACGCTGATTTTGCGCAGAACAGAGCGATTTATAAAGAGCCGCTGACGACTATGGAAGTGTTTAAGGAGCTGGTCTCTCAGAGGTTGGCACAGGTGAGGTCAAAACGATAATAATTTATTAAAAGCGATGGTTTAGTTGCCTTTGGTCAACATTTGAAACCTATTCTTTGTGAGCTGCCTGAATAAGTTATTGGCAGCAATACCAGCAAGAACTGTTTGCGTATTTTACTAAAAAAATAAGTATTTATTTATCTAGTTAAATTATGTGGAACTGTAAGTGCATTCTCTTCAAGTCAACTGCTTGAAAAAAGATATCTGTTCATAATGCGCGGCCCCACTTTTTGAGACGTCTTGCCTTATACCACCTTGTAACTTTAAGCTATTGTCTTTTTTGAGTCTTTCACCATTATCTGCTTTACGATTTTCTTCTGCGAATAGCTTATGCTATCGCCAAGAGTTTACTCAAGGTTATAGCTGTTCTACATCTTTAAATTTTCAGGGCTTCCAATTAATAGTGGGTGTGAACGAAAACGAGATGATCGAGTGCCCGTCATCTGCCGTCCCGCCCCCCTCTAAAGTGGCGCCACAGTGCGGGAAACCTGTCAACGCGGCGCCAACGAAGAGATATCTGCTGTCGATCGGCAGGATCTTCCACAAGCTCACGCTCATCGGCTCCACGATCACTGTCACGAGATACAGGCCTAGGTAAGCATCTTGACAACAATATTACATACAAATTGGAATAGATATTGTCGCCGCCTCCTTCGTAAGTGGCGTCCCAGTGCGGGAAACCTGTCAACGCGGCTCCAACGAAGAGATATCTTCTATGGATAAACCGAATCTTCCACAAGCTCACGCTCATTGACTCCACGATCACAGTCCTGAGATATAGGCCTAGGTAAGCATCATCGATACTTCAGTAGTAGTTCTTACGAAAACCTGCCCTTTTTCGATAGTGCTGGCCCTCTTGACAGATATCTGCCAAGCGGTTTTCTAAGTGGTATACGGGTTCTAGTGTGCTCTGTCGCCAAGCGGCTTACTTGCTTATCACGGTTTTAGTGTGCTTCGTATTTCTCTGATGTCTCATTTTTTATTTTATTTATTTATTTGGTACACACAACAGAGTTACAACCATTACAAAATATAAGTATCTATTTCAATGCTTGTGAGGCAATCTATTTTTTATTGTGATGCTTACAATAAAAAAAAACACAATAAAATAATAATTAACATTATAAATTAAAAAAAATATATATGAAATTTAATGCATTCTTGTTGGAAAAAGATAATTACATTTTAATTAAATTGGTATCTATAAAATTATGGCGATTAATTATAAATTAGCAATATGAAGAAAATGTAAATTACAGATTAAAAATTAATATAACAAGGGCTTACTAATGACAAGACTCCTCTGGTAGCAACTTGGTGACAACTCTTAAATTGTTTAAAAAAATGTTGTAGATGTCAGGCACCTCGTCAATGGCAGATGTGAGCTCATTGAAATCGCGTCAGATTCTATGCATAGCGCTTAAAGTGTATTGTTGTACAAGTATTGAAGAGACCATGTGAAACGACGATCATTATTCCGGGACTAGTACTAGTGTATACATGGAACTATAACCTTAATTTTGTGATTATACCTCGTTTAACGCCACTGCATCGACTATTCCAGGCACCCATACCCGCCGTTCAACATACACTACCGTTACCGGTTCCACGCGCCGAACCACGACACGTACGAAGTGTCCTGGGTCTCGTTCACTACTGAGAAGCTGGAGACTTACAACTGGAACTACATGGACCATTACATCTGTACTAGGGGCGATACTGACTTCGCTTTGGTTGAGGTATGTGGCTGCATTTAAAAAAAGTTCTGATGGTTCTGTTTCATAAAGCATAACTAAAATTTGATGAAAATGACAATGGCTGCTAGTTTTTAAATGCTGAGTTTTCCAACAGGCTGGCGTCAGTCAGGTCCTTTAGTGTAGGCAGAATGATTTGAGAATGGTGAAAGCTACACTGACTGAAACTGATGCCGGACTGATAAAAATTAAACCATTTTATCATACTGGCATCAGTCACTTCAGTCCAAACTGATGGCCGATGCCAGACACGGCATGTAACCTTTGTCTTATGTCTTTGTCTTATTTCAATTACCATATCTGGAATTATAACTTGGTTTTAAAATATACCTACATGAATAAAATAAAATTAGTGCTCATTAATTTTTGTCTGGTTAAAAGATCGTAAATTTATTACAACAAGCTTAAAAGATATAAAAAAGTTTTTTTTTTATTTATTTTTTTATCTTTTTTATCAAGTCTCAATTTGTTTTATTTCTTTTTCATCTTATTAGAATTAAAATAACACAGAGTGTAAAATATTCTTAACATATTCCGGGACACTATTCCAGACACAAGTTTTATTGTTTTCACGCCTGTAGGCGTTCACTGTCCCGGAACGTGTTAAAACTCTTACTATCATCTAGCTATTGTCAACCGAATAGCTTTACAAAAACATTGATCCACAAAGTTGACTTCTTCACTAATCATATCAGGACATCTCGTTTCAGGCCCTCAAATACTGGCGGTTCCGCACCCTCCTGCTGCCGCTCTACAACCCGGCCACGAAACAGATTCTCGAAGACGAGGCCACGCACTGCGACATCTACCCTACACCCACGAGGCAGGACCTCGACCACCTCACTGAGGGATTCCTCAAGATGACAGAGCTGTACTTCAATAAGGTCAAACGACCTAACAAGCAGCGGGTAAGTGTTATGTGTATGTGTAAGCGAAATGTGGGTTTCATTTGTTCAAAACTTTGAAAGTAGAATTCAATTAATGTTCTTATTTGTTGTACAGCACCAGCACATCAGGTTATCCATTTTTATTGAAAACTAACCCTTGTTACAACTGCATAAGATACCGCAGTGTTTACCTTGACGTGCTGTTGTCTGTACCTAGTTTATATCTTCAATTATGTTTTAATGAGTACCTATATATCCGATCGTATTATACAGGTTAGATAGTATTGAATAAAGTTTGAACTAGATGCAATAACTTCAGAAAAGATGGACACGATTACACATAATGTTGAAATAATCATCACATGATCAAACTTTGAAAATATCAAATGAAACCCACTTGTAAAATTTAACAATGATTCACTTTTCTATAAAGGTTCAATTGATGTTTGTAAGTATTCTTATAATTCCAATAATTTTATCAGAATAGACTTCAGAATTGTATCTAATAATTTGTTTAGTAAGCTTATTCTGATGAAATAAACTTGTTTATTATTAAGATATTATGATAGATTTTGTTGATAGGTTGTTAATCTGTATACATTACTGTATATATAATTATTGGCATGACTATTTATCCGCACTTAGAATCACACGTAGTTACTACTGCACTGCATGGCAACTTTAGCACATCTATAAAGCAGTAACTATATTACAAAACAAAGAGTTTGCCTGCGCTTCATGAACTGATTTGAGACTATAAAACTGTTTTTAATAACTCACTAAAAGGAAACTCAAACATGAAATTAAGTTTCACCGCCGCTTCGACGTAAACTGCATGTGTACAAAACCAACCCATAATGAAACTGGTTTTAAAATTACAATGTTATGAGAAAGATGAATGTATCATAAACGTCACACGTGTGGTATGGGCATGTATGTTTTAATCGTAATTTATCGTTTCGAAAAGTTTAATTTATATTTTCGTTGCACAATAAGTGTCACCCGTAATTTCCTGTTTGAGTCCGAAGCATGAGATTAACGATTAACTATTAATCGGACACAGATCGGTCGCGATTCGGTAGCGTAGGGTGGACCGGGGAGATGCGATTTCTCCGCGGTTGCGATTCGTAAGTTTATGATAAGCCTCGTTTGGCGGGCGCTCAGTATACGTTATTGGGTCGTCTGCTATCGGAGGCGACAGTCGATCGGTCGATTCGTCGGTCGATTGGATGGACGGTCCGGTCGGTCCGTCGGTCGGGCCATTGTTAAGTGCTGCTGGGTGCAGATGGCGGGAGCGGCGGGCGCGGTCGGGGACTCCGCGCTCACGCGCCGCCGCCATTCCACTTCAATGCTGACTAGGAACGCGCAGGTACCCGCACACCGCACACTGAACTATAACTCGCGTAGACTTGACACGATGCGAGTACATTATGAAATGTACCTACTATCTCGTAGCGTACGACCCGATTGGCAAGCGAACGATTTCATATTGCAACTTATTTTGATATCGTCTTCTTTTTTTTTAATTAATATTTTTTGAGTTTGTTTTACATTGTTTATGAAAGTTGGGGGGGAAATCTAGTCTCTAAATAGTGTTTCCAAGAAAACCCAAGTAACAAAATAAATTAGTAACGTTGGTGAAGTTGATGATAACGATAATTGATTAACGTTTGGTGATAGTGTCACGTCTACGTAGTTATTTAGTGTTGTACCCTCCCCGCCCCTTTCCTCCACTCGTCCCGTCTACACTTAGCATTTTTCGCCTCGATCAAATGAGACGGACTATTTTGTCCTCGATATAGAATTTGTGGTTATTGTCCTTATAAATAGGCATTCCTGTGTATATGTAAGTACTTCCATCAAAATTAACATATTATGACGAAAGCATGTTTCCATGACATGTTAATATCATAAAAATATCTCGGTCTGTTCCTTTGCTCGCAACTTTTTCGAACTACAAAATTCTAAATTATGTTTTTAGCTCTTAATTTTAGTGGCAAAATTCTCAGCACATACTCGGTGACACATGGTTTGTTTGTTACCACATAAATATTTACACATTTTTCGAGTGGCAAAATAATACGAAGCCTACTCATACAGTAACAATCCAAATTAGTTAGCGCCGACTAATATGAGCTAATAATTAATCGTAATTTTATACATAACAGTGCGTTCTTCTTTCGGGTCTTCAAACGGTGGATTCTACTTCTGCTTTGCGAATATTTAGGTAGTAATTAATCTCACAATTAGCACCACGATCTTGACACTAAACCTCGAAACGCTTCAAAATTTGATATATTATATAGTTTGTTGAAATCTTTTTTCGTATTGCAATGCAAAAGCAAAGTTATGCATGGGATAGTCCTAATAATATCAATGAACCCCTTTGTGATCTCGGTGGGCTGCGATATCAGTAAAAAATATCGTTTTAATCGATGATAGCAATTGAATTGTCCCATTAGATCTCGTTACATGAGCATTATGATAATTGTAATGAAACGATCGCGTTGTTCTTGTGAAATGCGTATATACCTGCACTGCTTATTATAAAATTATGCACGGAATGCACTTGAATAATGTGACATATTTTGTTTGCTCGCTTATTATGTTTAGTTTTGTAGATTTTATTTTTTTGATTTGATTTCTGAGAGACTGACCAAATACTGAAATAAAATGTTATTTTTGTTTTTTTAACACCCGTAAAAAATAAGCATTTTGTATTTATCAATCTCAAAACAGGTTTTCTATCTAGGGTCAGCTACTAGCCGTTCATGTAACTATCAAAACGACACCTAGTTATTGTTGACCTTTTATGACCCTGATGCAATATTTTTCTTTCCATATCGGTATTATGAAAGACTACTTGCAGCAAACATTCCGAGAATTATCTACTCAAACTATTTCAATGAAACTTCTTTTGTATTAAAAACCGTTTATTAAAAGCTGTTTTGAATTATAGTATGTTCATCATCCAATTTACATTTATAGTGTACATAATCCAATATATTATTTTTACTATAAACAAAATAATAACAAAAGCTTGAAACCTTCGTTCTACACAAAAATGTACTCCGCCTCCTAAACGGGTGCGTTCATTTATCTAATAACTTGTAACCTGTACATGACAATATTCGTCAAGGTCGAAAAGGTCAACTTATACCCCACTTCTGGTCGGTATTTCAGTGGCAACTCTGTATAGTCTGTTAACGTAGTGTTGTGTGCCAGGGCGGCGTGTCGAGCTCACCGTTCCGGGAGCGCGTGGGCAGCACGCGGCTGCCGGACCGGCCCCGGCTCCGGATCGAGGCGATGTCAGTACCGGCACATGCGCGATGTGAACTTTGCCATTAGTTTGTCAGTAAATTGTACATGATAGCGAAACTGTCTTGTGTATCACCTATGATATAACTGCATATGTGTCATTGTCGTGGTAAATGGCAATGAAGACATTATAAGTAAGAGTAATATTATATCTTCTGTGGTACAAAAAGCCCTTATTACGTCAGGGACTGGTCGAATAAAGCCAATTCGTTTTCCATGATTACGACAAGCGTAGACAGTTACTCCATTTTCCATAGATTGGATATCTTTCGTAATGATAATTACGGTTATAATATTGTCACACATTTTTATCGTAATTTCTTAATTTTTTACGACTAAATTGATGGCAAAGTTCTAAATCTAATGTTGATTATTTTATGTGTCAGTAATTCATCACAAACGCAAGGTTGAAGAGTCTTGTTATTTACCAGGCATATAAAATAAAAACTTGGCTTTGGTCAATAGAATGGGTTGCTTCTGTGTGGCACGGTGTGCTTTGCAATGCCATTTTTTTTTTCGAATTATTGTAGTGAGCTTGACGTTTCCTTTTACATCACAAACATTTGCACAATCACAATCATTTTCAGTATTTCATTATTCGGATTTCTATCCTTTTTTATCATGTTTCACTTTTTAGAGTGATTATATCTTATTAGAGCCGTATTGCACGTAATCTGCACTTATTAATTCATATTTATATTTTTATGATCATGTATTTTTTATTGACTGTATTTATATTTACTTATTTATTATTTTAATCTATATCCTGTCAAGTTTATAATGATTTCACAAACCCTTTCTCTTTCAGATTTATTTTTGTGTATTGTTTATTCCTTGTTACCCCACCCCTATTTTATGCTGTCTGGCCGCGGAATGCTTACCCCAGCCTGCTCGGTCGCTTGTTATTCTTACATTTTCGTTTCATTGCAGCAAGTTTCACCTACTAAGTCACTAAATACTAGTCTGTGCAGCAAGTAAGTAAATCATAGCTTCTTCTATGACCCTTTGAACCAATTTCTAGTACATTGATTAACCCGTCATTATGAAATTAAATGTTGTGATTGGTGCGTTGAAAAGTAAAGAAATTACAACGAAATATGTGACACGCCAATATTTAATTAACATTTGATCAACGTTCTAGAAACTGGCAAAAAAAACTGTAAAAAAACCTTGCAGATAAATCCTAAAATGTTAAATTACGAAACCCATCATTATGTTACACACCCTCATACATAATTTATTCCTTCTGCTTGAAAGCTTTTGCTAACGCATTGTTTGCCATTTGTATATTGATCACAAATCTTTTTAATTAAATACATAACACATATTTTATGCTTCTAGGGCGGTAGCGAAAACAGTGCTCGAAAGAACTCAGTCGCAAACTGGTGAATGTGAAGACACCTACGATGATGGGTAAGTTGGTCATCACCTTAGGTTAATATTCTCATAAAATAATTCAGATCAATATGAGAGGTAAGATAAGAAAAGAAAGCTCTTTATTGCACATCACATTGATGAATTACACATTTGTTTCAAGGAAATGTTCGATTTAGGCGGTCTAAAATAAAATAGCAGGCAAGGTAAATTCTTCTATGAGAACACAAGTTTCAATAAATCTATTACTCGAGAAACGATCAATATACGTGGACCTGTATATCGTTAATGTTTTTAATGGGAAAATCTCGGATTTTTCTGTCTGCAAAAATTTTCACCCCAATATGAGATGATAAATCTAGAATAGACTGTTGTCCCCATAATTTCAATCTGACAATGCCTTTCATCAAAATAGGCAAAGTCTTATTAAGTGTGAGAAGATAACAGAGCCGCTTTAATTGATGAGACTTAGCAATAGCTAATCCCTAACTCTTCGTTAACAGCGTAATAGAACCAAAGCTGAAAGCAAACGCGACGCTCATGGACGTCATCGAGCGCATGCGCAGTCCACACGTGGGCGTGGGCTTCTTGCAGCAAACGGTCAGCCTGCCCTCGCACACGTTCGTGTCCATCTACGCGATACACTGGCTGCAGGCCAACATGGAGGCCGTCACTGAGGAGAAGGCCACGGCTATTATGGAGGTGAGTTGAACTATGGAGGTCACCTCCGCCTAACCACCTTAAGAGCCAAACTCGCTTGCACCTTGTGGTATTGTTTTAAAGTGACTGCCGTTTTTATGTTGTGTACAAGTGATTAGGCAGCAGAGACCTTGACCGTAGGTACTTCTTCTAAGTAAGCTTATTATACACCTTTCACTTTAAATGCCTTATCACATCTGTTAACCTCGGGCATACCTGCTCGTATAAGTTATTCGTTTGTGCTAAGTTATATACTATTCTACCTCCTTGTAATTGCGATCAGATTTGAAAAAATTTTTTTTCAGAAATTACTTCAAGAAAAGATGATTTGCCACGCCTCTGGAGATACAACAAAACGATTCGTAGTTGGATACTACATGTACCACATCCTACCGCAGAAGAAAGACAAAGGTAAATACTTGCTTATATTAATGTGACAGGCTAAATTGAAAGTCGCTTTCTGGCATTGTTGATGTCCGTAATGTGTTCATTTTATTAGTTTTTTACTGGGCGAAATTGATGAACATTTATTTCTTGAGCGGAACTTTTTAATTTAGTAGGTGTGGGTGGAACGTTTCAACGCCAAACGGCGCAAACAAACTTGCAAGTGAGACTTACTTGTGGCGCTTGGCGTTTTAAGCCAACTCTGTCGCTGCTCCAGCTTTAAGGGTGATTACTAAGATGGGAGGGGGGCCAAAATATCGATACAAGTTGCGTCCTAAACTAAGGTCCGACTTTGCTTCCAGGAAATTAGACCGAGGTCATCGGGATTATTCACTTCTTATTATTTAGCTAAGATAACAAGCGGTCTGCGTCCAATTTGATCCTGCGATCTTTACAATAGGTCTTCAATCTAGAACGTTTCTGCCAACGGCCATCAGTTCTTCGCGCTATGTGCCCTGCCCCCTGGAGGACTTGTTTAGACATCATCTGTCACTTACCAAACATCGACTAACATTTCGACGCCGCGTTTGGTGTATTGGTTAGCGCTCCTGACTATTACGCCGGCCGTCGCGGGTTCGAATCCCGCAAGGGGCAAATGTTTGTGTGATGGGAACGCACATTTGTATCTAAGTCATGGATGTTATATGTATTGAAGTATTATAATCGTTGTCTGGTACTTCGTAACACAAGGAAGATAATTCCTTACCACGAAACCAGACAATTGGTGTGTTGGCTGGCGCATATTTATTTATTATTTGTTTTTATTTATTCCAGAACTAACGGACTACGTGAAACCGCTCGGCGACCTACAAAGCTTCGAGAACGAATGGATGGAGGTGGAAGTGCTGGGCCCTCGGTCGCCGCTGCTGCTGGGCGAGGCGGCGCGCGGCGCCATCGACATCTCCGGCTGCAGCCCGCTCACCGACGACACCGGCGTGCCCGCCTTCCTGTGCGACAACATCGACCCCAACTACATGCAGCTCGACACAGACAACGACCGTGAGTGATTTATATGAATTATGCAATTCAATTTAATCTGTTCATTTCAGCCAGGTTCCATGTTGTGTGGCTGTTGATCGACATACCGCGGATTTGACTTCAATAATAAAATGAACAAAGATCAATATGTCACTATACAAACTTAATAATATAAATTGCAACTGTAACAAGCAACCGTGACTCTGTGACAGACGAGGAATCGAACCCCGTGTCTTACGCTATTCGTGCGTATGCCTATATCACTCGGCCACCGTCACATTAACAAGCCTGTTGAATTATCCATAGCATATAGGAATATCCATAGCATATAGGAATATGCTATGGATAATTCAACAGGCTTGTTACACAGACGAGGACGTCTGTCACAAAGTCACGGTTGCTTTTTGCAAGTGCAATTCATATGTTCTCTGTTTCGCCTATTATAATCTGTTAGATTATGTATAGATAATTTTATGCACAGTCATGGCAAAGAATCATCAGCTTCTATTTGCATAGGTAATTAATTGCTATACCAATGTTTTAATTCACTCCTATTATTGTTTCAAAGCTAATAAACCAATCGGACATCAATCCAATTTCAGATAAAAATAAAATGAAAACCGTGTATTTGTTAAAAACATGGTAATATTCTGTCATGTTTCTGGGTCTGGCACAAGACCCTTCCCCATGTACCCAAACACGCGCTGCTATTTCCGCCCGCATGTTTGTCTGAAATAACCTATGTATTTATAGGTAAACCGCTTCATTGAGACCTCGCCTGAGGGGCGGCGGGGCGCGGGGGAGTGTCGTGCGCGAGTTCGTGCGGCGCGGCAACACCCGCTCGCGCCGCTAACTAACTGCGCTCTCGTCTCCCCCCGCACCCCGCCGCCCCGCAGGCGAGGTCTCCACTTCGTGGTCGACCTATAGAGATTAACGATTGTATTTTTTTTTCAGTGCCTCTCTACAAGAATACTCATCTAGACATCGATGTAAGCAACAAGAGCGACCGCATCGAGTGGGGCCACGCGCGGTACCAGGCTACCTTCCGGCCCGACCAGGCGTACGAGATGTGTATACAGTGGGCCGTCGCCAGCGGGAACATCGTGTCTGAACTAGTAAGTTATCTTAACTTTAGCTAAAGTGATTTTATGGAGACTGCCAACGTATAGTTTTATATTACCTTCCGTCCAGATCAGTCGTACGAGATGTGCATACAGTTGGCGTCACTAGTGAGAATATTTTATCTGGACTGTAAATAATACGCTAAGTAAGCTCAAGTGGCAATGGGCAGGGCACATATCGCGATGAAGTGGTGGCCGAAAAGTTCTGGATTGGAGACCCTTAGACCAAAGACGCAGCGTAGGACGTCCACCGACAAGATGGACAGACGACTTTGTAAAGATCGCACGATCAAACTGGATGCAGACCGCTTGTGATCGGACGCTGTGGCAAGCCGTGGGGCGAGGCCTATGTCCAGCAGTGGACGTCCTTTGGCTAATAATGATGGTAAATGATAGCGTCAGCATTAATGAATGAATATAACCGCTACGTAGAAACGTTGTAAGGCTGCCTTCGATCCTAATGTGAATAAATGTTCAGAGTGACCGCGATAAACGGACCTGAAGCAAACCTGGTATCAGACAACCTCACGCCCCATTTACATAATACTTATTATTGTCTTAGACGGAAACTATATAACAAATTATTGTCTTTAATCATCTTTATACAGTTCGCACCTGTTTATGTGATTACACATGCCTTCTGCCGTGACAGATATTCGGATGGGCGCGCAAAGCTCAGAACTGTCGCCTGCAAATGGTGCCGATTCCGGCGGATCCGCTGGCCTTGCCCTTCACATCCAAATCTGATCCTCTACGAGGGCCCATCTACGTACCCCTAAACGAGGAACCACTGCTAAGAAACAAAGCTGCTTTGTTTGAAGGTAAGATAACTCTTTATGGCACATCACACAGAATATTTACAAAGTTTAAAAGAATGTACAATGTAGATGGTCTTATCGCTATAAGCAATCTCTTCCAGACAACTTTCGTTTGGGTAAAGAAATTATAAGTTTATAAAGTACAAATAGTTTTTTATAAAATGATAAATTATACAGCTGACGTTGATAGTTGAAGACGGTTTATTGAAAGAATTGAGTTATGTGAAACACTAACAATATTTTACCCGTCAATTTGAGTGGAGTATTTTTTTGATCTTTCAAATAAATGAATCGGCGATGATAAAGTCTACATCGCTAATTAATCCGTCAAACCCAACGACATTATATGGGAGGCGATAACAATTGATTGGTTTGAAGGATTGATTTTGTGTCTGAAATCTCGGTGCTTGACTAATTAATTTAATTAACAATTTATTAAATATGTGATGTTATAAAAACAATGGGTGCTGGGTGTATTTTCTATTTTTATGATTATTTTCCCTATAACTTTGTTATTAGGTAGGTATCGCACGTTGCAGTTGTGGTAGATAACGAGTATCGTAATAATTAATACCTATTGTATGAAATCCCTAACATTATAACCTGTTTCTAAAAATAGCTTAGACTGAGTAGTACACATGAGTAAAAAAATACTATGTCGATCTTTTTAAGATGAAGAAATCGTTATCCTTTTTTATGCTTGGTGGGCGATTTTTGTAATAAAGAGTAGTATTTTGACCCTATATTAAAAAAAATCTATCACCTACATTACATCTGCAAATAGCTATTCACCCTAATTGATAACTAATCAGCCATCTTAATACTTCTATTCTCTCTAGGATTCCCAGAAGAAACCTGGCTGGAAAGACTATTTCTCTTCCAAGAAGCGATCGTAGGCCGTTTCGGCTTCATCAAGTGCACAGTGGAGAGCACTAGTCACGCGGCGGGCGTGGGCGACCATCTGTACGTGCACGTGACGGGCAACATGTTCATACTCATACCGACCACTGTGAAGTCGGAGCAGAGGGCGCTGCGAGCGAAGCCGCCGAACAAGCCACTGAATGCTAGCAGGTGAGAACTAGTGATAGTACATTGTATTATAAGGGGCACCCGTGGGTCGATTCTAGTTATTCCGATTTTCCACACTGTAAATCCACACTAGTGTGGAAAATTGGACTTTTTGACCATTTATCCACACAGACGGCTTAGTGTGGAAAAATAGTCAATTTAATGTTCCACTTTTCTAGTAGTTACTCTATCAATTGATGAAACGTTTATGAATAAGAGATTTTGTGAAATCACAGCATGTTTTTCATAAACAAACATTTTTTTGTAGATTCTGACGTTTACGATAATACTACTCATTGATCAAAATTATTTACAGCTATGTTTAGGGGGGTGTTAAAATTTGATAAAATCTCTTGAAGTTTTTTTGTAAATTGTGTTTAAATTAATAAAATGTAGAGTCAGTAAGTGGAAGTACTAAAAAATAAAAATAGCTATTGATTACATACTTAATAAATAATAATCTTAAGTAATCAATTTACACATATCCCCACTGATGTGGAAAAGTTGTTGTTAATTTTTCCACACTAAGCGCGGCAGTGTGGATAAAAGGACAAAAGTCCAATTTTAGTGTGGAAAATCGGAATAAACCGTCGATTCGACTTCAAGTTCACAGTGGAAAGCACATAACACGCGGCAATAACAGGTTTATGTGTACCTGTCAAGCTGATAAATGCGTAGATAACAAGCAAGTTATAAATTTTAGTACATGTTAATTTAAGATGCGATCGTAGATCGTCTACGCTTCAAATGCACAGTGGCACAAGACACTGGCTGGTCACATAAGAGGTCCCGGATCAGACCGAAATCTGTAGTATGTCTCGGAAAACAGCTGACAACCGACTCACCGAAATGAGAGTGAAGGAACAGAGAGTGCTTTTGTGTATGGCGCACACATGTACGCACCTGGCCTATCTATTATAATTAAAATATTCCCAAATAACCGCATACATAACCAACATTTTACAATAGGCCTCGTACTATAATTTGGTATGACACGTCAAGTACAATAATAGCAGAATAACTCAAGGTCGGAGGCACTATCTTCCTAATAAAAATGAATGACGTCACATTTCTTCCATGTATTTGCTAAGTCTATTCGAGTAATTCGTGATGATTTCACACATTTAAAGGTTCAATGACCATCCTTCAGTCGTATTGTTTACTCTCGTTAATGTATTTCATAAGCTTTTGAAACATACGGAAGTTTTTCCAGTTTGCATAAATTAAGACAACCGAATATTCATTTAGTTGAAGACGCGATTGGTGCAGTGGTTAGCGCTCCTGACTACGACGCCTTCCGACGCGGGTTCGAATCCCGCAAGAGGCAAATGTTTGTGTGATGAGCAGAGCACAAACATTTGTATTATTTAAAACAACGAACGACTAGGTGACATGACATTAATTGTACTATTATTTTCTATTAATAAGAAGGCGTACTACGAAAAACGAAATCCGTCAATACGATAATTGTTTTGCGGATCCGAGGCATTTCGTAGTAAGCATTCCATATTACAAAATCTTTCGGATCCGAAAAACGATAATCGTATTGATGGATGTCGTTTTTCGTAGACCTCTAGGTATTGAAAAAAAATATATTTAACTGGCAAATACCATGATACAGGTACCCTGTCCACTCCGAAGCAGTTCCTAGCCCACACGAAGGGTACATCACACGGCACGTGAGCGGCAAAAACAAGGACGACTACGATAACAGTAGGAGGGTACGTATGAATATAGAATTAACCGCGATAACGCCTAAATATCGCACGGTGTCTACGACCTTATCAACATAGAGAGCCCAATTGATATTGACTTCCAATAAAGCGCGCGCTAGATGAATGCATTGCCCTGTAACAAAAGAATGTGAAGCATGCGCAGTGTAATATCCTAAATGAGGGAAACCTGTGCATGTTGGAATAAATGTCTATGCAGCAATGTCACTGAACTATATGGAGTACTAACTTATCGGGACTTAATGAGACGGGGGCCGTATGAACGAAGCGATGTACGAATCTGTCCATGTTGTTTTTTATCATTCCCACGTTATAAAACACATAAGTCGTCGCTAAAAAATAGATTTGGCTGCCATATAAAGACAACTGTATTTTTCTCTTCTGGTAAATCTTGTAGCATTTTACTTAGTCTTACAAATAACATTTCCCGATTGTTCCTAAGATAAGATAATAGACATTCTGCCATTTGGATAGATCAGCATTTACGTTATATTTTTCTTGGCATGTTACGTACGTGACATAATTATTTTTTTACAGATGGGTTTCCTATGGTCGTGGAATCACATGATATCTAAGAAGTGGAAATGGTCACAAACACCTGCTACTGGTGACGAGACATTCCAGATGCGGATGTTGCGCGACTTCAAACATTTCTGCGCAAACCAGGAACAAAGACTAAGTCAGTTTTGGGATCAGTGTTGGGAGTTACAGGAAGCAGCTCGAGGAATTCAATCTTGTTAATTGTTTATTCTGTTTATAAGAGAAAATAAAGATTTTTTATATGTTAAATTAGATTATTTTTTATGGACAAATGAAACTTAACATAATTAGGAAGAGACTTTATTGCTTAGGGTGAATATAAAAATAAGTTTTGTTGCCAATATACATCATATCTTCTCCACATGTCAAAAACCTATGAGGGAATTATTACTATTTTATTTTCCAAAATTTTGGTCAATAACATTACATAATTATTAAAATAATACTCTAAAAATATTTCAGTTTTGTTCAAGGCACAATTTCCAAATAATATTATTTCATAATATACACAACAATTTATGTGCATAGTAGTAATTCCTCACAGATATTTGAACATTTTATCCCTAATTAAAATCAGTCAGTTTCACTATCACTTTCAATCTAGACAAAACTTATGAATTTTATGATACATACTCAGAATGTTTTAAAATTACTGCCAATGGACTTTATAAACATGTTATGAATATATGCTCATGTTTATCAGCAAATAATACATCAATCAAAGAAGCACCGATTGCACAAAAGGCAAGTCAGTTCTACACACATCTTGTGCTTAATAGACAAAAGTTTGTTCATAGTTCATAAATAATTAATTACTTATTAAACATTGAAATTTAATTGGTAAGATACCAATCATTTGTTGTACATCCACACCTAAAGACAACATCTGACACCTTTTTTTAACACATTCATAAACTTGTTGCACTGGCAGTATTGTTTCCTATTTATACTATTAAAATTAAAATAAATGCAAAGGCCGAACAACACATGAAAGATTAATGTTTAAATCTTTTTTCTAAATAATATACTAAAGGACAAAAGATTGCATGGACATTGCCATATTATGTAGGTTTTATCATCATAAGAAGCAACCTTTATATTATAAAACATAACAAAATGGAAATTACATTAAAAAGTAACATATTTGTTCATCTAGTAAATTCAATAAAAAAAAATCAATCTGGAAGTTAAACATAGACTTCACATTATGAAGTTTTATGATAGGTATGTAAAGCATGTTACAATAGGTACATTATTGATATGTACACAACAGTAAAATTTTATAAAGACATATTACATATTGTACTATTAAAATCCTACTACAACCTTAATGTTCTAGCTGGAATAAACAAAATTTATGCTTTTTTCTTAAGTACAAGCAAAAAAAAATACTACTACAATTTCACCAAAGGTATGAAGTAAATGAGCAAACCTATGTAAAGCCAGTAATGATTATCCAAAATTGAGCTGGTTTTCTTACAAAACTTACTATACGTAAAAGCTATGCATTTTAGATCATGTTCCATAAAATTTGTCATTGGACTCAATGGTGAAGCACTGTAGAAGTCACTTCATTGGTTCTACATAGCCAAATAAAAAAAACATTACAAACATGACACCACAAATAGAACTTATTATATTAGTACTATCCTAAAATGTAATAGGGAGGCAAGTAATTAAAAGATCTAAGAATATCACTATATATTATGGCTGAGACTTATTGTGCAGTTTTCTTAAATATTTAGGTTTGGTAATTAGTTATCTGCTCCAAACTAATAGAAATACATATTAGCAAATTAACAAAATTTTAGAATGTTACTACTTCACTATGAATGAAGTCTTTTTTTGTTGTTATAAATTAATTTTGAATACTATTAATTAACTAATCTCATGGCAGATTGTGACCTTTTATGTAAGACCAGCAAAAAACATGTTAGAATTAAACTAGTGGTGTATCATGCAAGGACAACCACAATATACAATACCTATAAATAGGTAAAAAAACAAAATGATATCTAAATTACTGTTTCTTTTCAAATACAAGTAAACGGGTAAGCATACTAGTTATGCATGGAACTTGTTTTTGCTGATGCATCAGCATCATATCAGGGGTGTTGGATTCATAATCCAAAGCAACTTTTTGACAAACAAAAGTCAAGAGAGTTAGGATGTCTCTGTTTGTGCCTGTGTAGCGCAGCTCCTCGCATAAAGCCTGCATAAACCAGGAGCCTCGAGTAGTGTTCCGCCATGAGTAGTATCCGGGCACTGTTGAGTAAACAATGAGGAAATCTGCATGAATGGGGATCCTATACTGAGTGCTAGATGAGCCATCAGTCTCTGTACGATTTATCAGTGTAATGCCACTATCCAATTTATCACCTTGGCAAGCTTGTATAAAGAATAATTTGGGTTTGCCTGCCAATGATGGGCATTTATCAGCAGTAAAATAGTACCACAAGTTGTCTGGTTTATAGTGAGTATCTTTAGCATACAGCATACCAAGTTCACCATGGGTCAGGACTGCAATCAGCAAGCAATCATTATCAGAGTGGTCCATCTCAGCAGTTTGTTTGATGTAATTGAGAACTTCCTCGGATTTTTTGTTGTTTAATACAGTAACACGGAAATCCAAGCTCCTAAGGACTTTGGCAAGGTTGTCGCTGTCTACATTGGTGCCTGTGCGAGATTTCAAGCTATGGATATCGAAATGCTCGTGGTTGAAAATAAGCGCCATACCTCTGTACTTGTGGTTCATGTTGTAGTATGGTGCGTTTCTATCGACAGGCATCTTAGCGAAGCGATTCCTATCCGAAGACCCATGGCTACCCCATGCATCGCCTTCGTCGCCGCCTCCGTTTTCTCTTTGTTCGGGTTCGGGCTCGGCAGCACCATTGTTTCTTTGGCTTTCATCGTCCGACATTTCGCACAGGTATTACGAAAATGATGATTGGCAGCACAAGCACTTATTTTCAGTAATAGGGACAGTCTTTAACTTTTGTCTAACGAGAAAAGCCTTTTTTCTTTAATAAATAAAGACGCTGCAAGACGCTTGCTCGCTCGAATTGACACTGACGGACGTGCGTGTGTGACAAACTGAGACTGACTCAAAGAGTAAAGTAAGTATACGACTGACTGACACAACAGAAGAAAAAAAATGCCAACACAAAACATGACGCGCAAAAATAAATTGTATGCAGTAGATAGGGATGTACGATGTACCACCACACAATAACATCGAGAAATTAAAAATCGGTCACTCGATAATCGATATTGTGGATTTTATTTACATAATAATATTTTTTTTATTGCCAAATCACACATAGATTTCCACTTTGTAAAGGCATTATTATTGCAAACTCGCTTCGGAGTTTGCTTTGTCTATGAGAATAACAAACGAGTGTCGCCATCTATCGAAGAGATACGATAACTAATATAATAATGACCCGACATCTAGCGACGAGTAGTAAGTTAATTACACTTATTAAAACTTCTGTATGAGCCCTAAAATACATAAGTAGAGGCGAATTAGCTTTGAAAACTGTCTGAATCAGCAGTAGGACTATTGATATCTGATAATAAATCACATCTGTGCCAAAAGCAAGCGTAGCTTTTTAGACGTTATTTTCTGATAATGGTTATTTTAACTTATAATTAACCTTGACCGTACGTAACTATAGTAACATGGATTGAAACAAACAAAGCACGAATTACCTACGAACCTCTATTTATAATCCCTTTGTTAAATATAAACCTTTCTTTACAAATATTAGTTTTACCAATATGTCGTTATTCAAAATAAAACAATGGTGGTCAAATAGCAAATTGCAAGAAAGTAATGGATCTGCAGGAATCCAAAATTCTAGTTGCCTAAAAGTTGATAAATTCAATTCGCACACCGATAGCGATTGCATTTTAATAGGTGAAGAGTACTTTTTAAGGATATTCAAACCAAGTTTAGAAGAGGGGGTTTCTAATACGTTACTAGAAACTCAACTTAGCGATGTTATTTTACAGATTGAAACTGGAAAATTCGTTGCGTAAGTTTTGAATGATTTTTTCCTCTTATCCTACGTTATGATAAATCTACATAAGTATGTACTCCTGTAATGACTAAAGTGATTGATTGTACCAAATTATTAATTTTTTAGTGGTTCTGATGATAGGCATATAATGATATTGCATCCGCTTAACTATACAATTTATAATTTGGACAAGAAAGAGGGCCACACTGATGCTGGTGAGTTTAATTTCCACACTCATTTGACATGTCCCTATTTTGGTCCTTCGAGCCGGATCAAAGAGTTGTATATTAAACTATTTGATTAATTGTTTTACAGGCGATCAAATCATCTTGAAACCTATGATCAAACATAAATTTACGAGAAAAGCTTACAGTCTGACTTGTGGTCCATTTGGTAACGTGAAAACTAGAGATTTGATTTGTGTTCAAGGCTTGGACGGTAGTTTATGTTTTTTCGATCAAGACACTTTCCTATTTATGTGCATATTCGAGGATGTCATAATACCGGGACCAGTGTGTTATATTCCCAGCTGCGATTCGTTTATCATAGGTAAATCAACATGGATTTTGGAAATCTACAGGTAACTTACTATTTTTAATCCAAAAACCAGACGTCTAACATTTAGCTGTATGACTAAAGATTTTGTTATTTCAGTTATCAGCAACTAAGAGAATTCAGCGAGATCAGTTTAAGACAAAACAAGAAGAATATGCCTCAATGGGTTTATAATGCTGGTGAGGAAGTTACAGCAGTTCAAGTTATACAGGTTGGTATGGATGTAGGGCAGCACAAATATCTTAGGGCTTGTTGCACCATCAACAAATGAGCACTAGCCGATGAATGATTTAAATATGGAACATCATTTTGTGTTACTGGTTACTTGCTAAGACATGGTCGATATACTGTTGACTTTACTTCTAAATCATCTTGCCATAAATTCAAATTATTATTTACAGACCAGTAGCAACTTTTCAACGATCGTCGCATTGGGAGAACGACATCTTTATTGTTTCCAAGATAATGGCCTAATGAAATACATGATCAAATTCGACTTTATGCCGATTTGTTTTTCGGCCTACCTCATCGGCTGGTTTTACGGTAAGCATACATATAATTAGCCAATTGTCGCCCAAATTCCGTTTATCTTTGCATGGCGAATATTGTACATAATATTGACATTCCTTTCACTCAAAACTCGCATCTTATATAAATAATTCATTGTTGTACACTGATCTTTTAAATAAAAATATCAAGCTTGTTTACAATATTCGACAAGCAAAGTAAAAAGGACTTCACATACATTCAATGTAACCAACTCTTCTGTTTTCAGAGCCTGGGGCCCGACTACTAGTGATGGTTGCATCAGAGGACTCCAAACTCTTCATTTACGAAGGCACAATGTTGCTATGGTGCTGCGACTTGCTGGACTCTGCCATATCCATCAGCAGATGTTTCCTAAAGTTGTTGCCAGGGGGTTTGGTCACTCTGTCAGATAAAGGCCTCGTTACTGTAGGGTACTTGGGCACGGAGCCTGATTTGAATGCCAACGTCGCGCCGGCCATGAACGAAGCTGTTGATCCGGAACAAGTGCAGGCGGAGCTAGAAAAAGTTGAAGAGGAGTTGCAGGCTATTTTAGAGAGTAAAGGAGGTAAGTCCTCATGCCAAGTCTCTAACTGCAACTGTTATTATCACTCGAATCAATCACTCAATTAAGTTAACATCTACTGCTACTGTGTTTGTAAATTATAAACTGTACACGTGTTTACGTAAATAAATATATCTTATCTTTTCTTATCAAATATTAATATCGTATGTAACCCAATGGTTGACTGGTAGAGAATGCTTTAAAGCGTTTAGTCTGTCATTATTAGTACTTTCTTCGTGTGCAAACACAACTGCTAGGGCTTAATGAAAGTTTAAACGAAATTTCATTCATTGCAATATCACGTGCTACGTAGATTCATCAAAGATGCAGATGCAGTCGCACGTTCAAGTCCAAGTTCGGGTTTTACAAGTCACCTCCAAGCTCATGCCAGAAACTGACAAGGTGTCGCCGTTGACAGACACGTCGTGGAGGACATCATCATCATCATCATCAGATTCATCAAAGCCGCGGGCAACTATTATGCTAATAAAAAGTTCAGTAATAATAAGTATATTTTCAGATGCCGATAACAGTTCTCTTGGCGTTCTTCAAACAATCACAATAAAAGCTGACGTGGGAAAACCAAACCAAAACCTGTTCCAACAATACTCGGATGACGATTCAGCACTACACCTTCTAATGTGTCCCGTAGTCGTCATGATATCCTGTGAGGACCCGCATTTGATTCAAAGTATTCAAATAACATTTCACTGCACACCGCCATTCACTTGCTCCGAATCTACAGTATGCTTGGACAACGTTAACGGTTCTGAGATAATAGAATCACAAGTGTTCTTAACGAATAACACGGAAATAAGCGACACGAAAGCAGAAATCATATTTACAATCACCGACCATATTGGGAAAATATTAGTTCTATCAAGAAGTGTCGAGTTGCCCATCAGTTTGTACTGTGTTGTATCCAATGATGCTGAAATGGAGAATCCATTGAAACTTAATGTTCTTACGAATCAACCTTGCGTAGAATTCAGTGAAATATTTACTGGTATGTATGTATATTAATCGATACATAAGTTTACAAATACATTGTCTGTTTTTATTTGCTTGGCAAATATTGTAAACAATCTGGACATCCTTTAGGCGAAATTATTCATCTTATAACAGATGAAATTATTCATTTTAAAATAAGATGAACATAAAACTCACAACCTACAAAGGTTTGAACTCCAAATTAATCGTTGAACACTAAGATCTTTTTACTCCAATAGTTAATTAATTTTATTCACAATATCAGTAAATTAAAAATTATAAAAAAATTGTTTACAATAGTCGCCAACGAAAGAAAAACGGACTTTACTTGATAAGCTCCGATATAGATTTATTATTTTCAGATTTCTCAGAAGACGAAATAAATGGTCCGAACAAGCCTGTAAGTAGCGTCACGTTCATGTATAAAACTACTAAAAAGACAGCGATGTTACGAGCTTCAGACTCACTATACACGTTAGAGGCAGAAGATTTTCCCGAAATGTCTACAATACTAACTCATTTCATATACAAACTAACAGACCACTTTGTAAGGATGGGCAAAGCGAAAGACTTCAAATACAGTATCAAGATGAGCAAAGAACTGTTTAAGCAAATCACATTTAAGTTCTTGAAAAGTGTCGAAACACACGCAAAGGATAGGATTATGTTAAAAAGCTTAGAGGTAAGTTGGTATGCTACTCAGATGCACTTGCGCATGCCAGGATTAGCTTAGTTCCGGATCATCATTATTCTGTCTGTCAACATCAAAGAAACTGACAGAGATAGAACTATGATTTAATCTAGAAATAAGCGAATACTGACACTAGTAGGGGATTAAAGATGCAGCATATACGAATAAAAGTTGTTTTTTCACTGCACCCGTTGCCGTCTTTCTGCATGACCTAAAGGTTTGACTGGCAGAGAATGCTTTTAGCATTAAGTCCACCTTTGTACACTAAATTTGTGCAATAAAGTCTTTAAATAAAAAAATAAATAAATAATAAATAAAACGCCGCTCAGCCACTTTACTCTGTTAGCGAAAACTTAGCGCGGCGCCGTAAGCGGTAAGAACTATAATGTTCCATCACGCCGCGAGGTGCTATAGGTAGTCCGCTCCAATTTTGACCTCGGCTGCGGGGTGGCGGGGTGCGCGGGGACGTGACAGCGGGATGCGTGAGCGGTGCGGGCGGTGTGGATACACACACCGCGCTCTCGCCTCCCCCCGCGCCCCGCCGCTCCGAAGTCACAGGCGAAGTCTCAATGAAGCGCTTTACTTTACTTATAGTAGCAGCAACGCGCATTGAACCCGCCCGATTATACAGTTTCATTCGTTTGTTCTTACCGCCCATCGCGCCGCGACAATGTTTTGCGACAGAGAATCTCAGTATTTTAGAAGAACTTGATATTTATAGGAGGAACTGAATGTGTTACAAAAGCAGTTCACAATAGTACAGAAGAGGCTTCTGGTCCAGTATGGATCGTTACCACCGGGCGATTGCGATCCCCTAGAATTCCTGATGAGGGATACTTATGAAAGACTAATAAAATCAGCTCGTGATATAATAGAATGCAAGGACAGTGTATGCAGGTAACATACAAAAGTTAACATCACACATTTTCCTATTGTTAAAATGGTGCTAATTTTCTTATTCTACGTAACCCAGGGCTGGATGTACTTTGGCTACAATGGGGAATCTTATCATCAACATTTTAAAACAAACAACTATAGAAAAGTTCAAAATTGCACTAATTGAGGAAATGCTGTGTTTGTCGTCTCTATACGAAAACTATCAAGTAAGTAATCTAAAACCAGTGCCTACATGTATTATCATGATCGCGATATTACCACTATGACAATATGAGCTACATTGGCAAATTCATCGACAGTAAGGCTCTACGCTGAACGCAAATCCGTCGATTCCTCCACATAGCATTGGCTTTAAAGAAGTGAAATATTTTATAATTTCTAGGAATGGGAGGAGGCAGTGACACAATCACTGTCTTACATACTGAACAAAGTATTCAAAAACACTGAAAAAGACAAGGAAAAGCTAGCAACAGTCACCGAACAAGGCATACTCTCGCACATCAACTTGAAGAGGTTTCTAAAGCAACTGCGCATCGTATTGGAAAAACTGTATGCGGAAGCGTACGAAGTAATCGACTCTGAAGAGAGAGGCAGAGAGAACAAGATTGAGCGTATAGAAGAGTTTGTTGAAGTTCTATGATTACATTTAAACGCTTCGATCGATAGTCTATATAGGCCGCCGGCGGGCGCGTAGAAAAATAATGTCAAAAGAATATTGATAAACGCATCCGTGAGGATTGATGCATGTAATCTTATTATCATGGTTTCTTAAGCACAAATAAGGTCTCCCTTTTTTGCGGAGGAAATGCTGTATTCATACCATGGCGGGTTATGTGGGTCTCCTTTGGTGAGTAGCCAAGTATACCCACTAAAACCTCCGCGTGGTCCCTCGTACCGCTAAGTGGGACGACGAAGGATCGCTGTTCGCAGTACAGGTAAGGTATGAAAACTAAACATACATAAGGACAGTTGTAGCAGTATCTCATTAATATGTAAATATTTAAACACTAATTTATTTCAATTCCTGTACTTTGTTTTAGTGCAAGTAGTATTCTTACTTCAACACAATTTGAACACTTATGAAATCTATAATTAGCCGTACCTACAAGTAATTATGAAACGGAATGTAATATTTTATTGTATCGCCATTGATTTCCTAAATAAATGAAAAAAAAAAAAATAACAGACGCATTTAAGCAACGGCCTTGATAGGTTTGAATCTTACTATCCTATGTTTATGTAATTGAAATTGAGTATGCATCAAAGTAAATGATAAAATTAATTATCAAATCAAAATGTGTTTTATTATGTTTTCATACTAATAATTTAATGGTTAAAATTACATTTCGTAAAAAAATTGTACACATACCTATCTTTACGCTTATAAACTGGTTAAATATACATAACGTATAATTATTTGTACAATGCATACTATTAAGTGGCGTATCAAGAGTATAAAATTTATAAGAGAGATTTCAAATGGACTTGTTTTAAGATTTCCTTAATAATGTGCTTTGTACAAATGTCATTTAATTACATAAATAAATAAACTACACTGTACAAACTTCAACAAAGCTTTATTCCAATTTAAGATCATAATAATAAAGTCGTTAAATTTTCGCGCTCTCCGTTGCAAATAATATAATACTAAATATATACTCGATTTAAGTCTAACATTCATAAGAAGAGCTTTTAGCTTAAACAAATATTATGTAACAAGCAAATAAGTGTTTACGTGTGGAAAATCTGTATACCATGGTAAGGTTCCATGGTGAGTATTTACAACTGATTGACTGATTCGCAGTTGAAAGAATCGCAGTAAAATGCTTACACTTCATTCCCTTTTAGCAGTAAATAAAGGAGACTCATAATTCTATTAATATGCACGTGTGCACGGTCGAGGTATTTGGCGCCTAACCATTTTTTATAGAAAATCGCTTGAACACTACACAAAAACGTCACCTCAAACAAAAGACGACGCGAGATGCACGCGATTTGGGCTATTAAACTGCAAGTGTTCTCGATAGTGCGTTGTTCATCATAGAACAGTGTTTAGTGTACGTGTTATAGGTAAACCGCCTTATTGAGACTTCGCCTGCGGGGCGGCGGGGCGTGGGGGGAGGCGATAGCGAGTCGCACAAGAGGTGTGGGCTCCCTAACCGCGCTCTCGTCTCCCCCCGCACCCCGCCACCCCGCAGGCGAGGTCTCAATTTCGCGGTCTATCTATAGGTTACCTTAATTTGTTCAGCGTGTATTATTTGCAACAAAGAGCGTGTTCAGGCGACGTGCATCAGCGAGTACAGTACGAGGTTGAGATACAGCATGTGTACCAACAGCAACAACACTTTGTCGCGTCATTTCTTCTTCGCGTCCTTGAGACCGGCGCCCGCGTTGAACTTGAAGAATATTATGTCGCCGTCTTCCACTACGTAGTTACGACCTGGAAAATGGGGAAAATGGACGGTTAGTTTTATTACTGACGAAATGAAAAGTTTATTTATTTATTTTGTTCTTTATTCGCTGTGTGCAGAAGATGGTAAAAGAACCCAAACCCGAATCGATGAGCGCTCGCAATGACAAAAAAAAACGTTGGCGGACGTGTTACTATTACTCTAGCAATTTTAGTACAGAATTTACGTAGGTAACCGTGCATTATAATTCGTTAATAAGTAAAAATCGACCCTATAGATAAACATTAAATTGAACAAATAGATAATGCAATATTTTATTGAAATAACTTTGGTTTAATTACTTTTCGTAATGACAGTCGGCCATTTGTCATTTTAACGTCCTCCAATAGTTTGTGACGCGGTCCCAATTGCACAAACAAAATAAAGTACAAATGGGGGACTTGATGCTTAAAGCAATCATTACCAGTCAACCATTGGTTGAGGAAGATACTATTCTTTCAAACAAAGAAGGTTTTTGATGCGTATACGTAGTATGAATTAGAAAAAGAGACGATTAATCTCGTGTATGTACTGACGAAATTCATGGTTAGTTGATGCGCATACGCAGCATGTAACAGCACCGTGCATGTAAACAATATTAGACGACGAACGACAGAAAATGACATTTGAACAGTTATGACGACTACAATTTAAAAAAATATTCATTGATACAATTTCAAGAATCGTTGAATATACCTATTTGTTGACATGTTCTACCTTTTCTGTATTCAATATAGGCATTCATATAATTTTAAGAGCATTTTTTCAAGGAAAATTTATATTTTTGCTATGTTAGCAACTGCATGCGCGAAAAGTAAGCTTCTAGTGCACTTTAACATAATCAATCATGTTGGTTTTAACTCATCAAAATGCACAAACCTTTAACGATTCATATATGATAATTATTAAGAGCCTGTTTCACCATCAACAATAAGCACTTACCAACGAATAATTCAAATATGAAACGGCATATCATATGAAGTATTTGGCAGATAACACTAACCAGAACTTATTAAGATATTGTGAAACAGGACGTAAGCGTAACACAAAATGTATTCTTACCCTGTTGCCTATACTTCCCGGCGGCTTTGCAAGCGGCCTCCGTGCCTTCCTCTTTGAAGTCCTTAAAGTGCATGACTTCCGCCATGATGAAACCTTTCTCGAAGTCTGTGTGGATCCTGCCGGCGGCTTGTGGCGCTTTTGTGCCTTTCTGCGGGATTCAGATGAAAAACATTGTCTTAAAACTACATGTCAATCGGTCAAGCCGTTATGGAGATGGATGGGAAGATTCGTTTGCGAACACACAAACATCCTCTCACCTTAAACGCATACAAAAAGTGATTTAAGATCGGGGGTCTTTTTATCGAAAGATACATTTGGTCAGCTTCGTAATCAGTAAAGAAGAAGTATGCAAGTGCGCACATTACAACGACCCCGTATCAGTCGATACTTCATACTATAAACACTCGCTTCCTATGCGGCAATAAATCGTGGGACTGCGACAGCGCATACTTATCTCTCTTTCACACTCACAGGCTTTATGGGGAGGCGTAGTATCGCACTGTATACTACACAGTTATAGAAAAGCTCATGCGTTCTGGGTTTACTCCCTAGCGCGTTAATGATTTGTGGTCGCAGAGGAAGCGAGTGTTTAATACTACTATAATTCGCAGCCGATCAAAGCGTAAGAAAGTCTAACGGACAATGGCGTCTTTTTGTGCGACAATGTTATCAGATAATTTTCCGTCTCTAACTCTCGGTAGGTATGTACTTCTAATAACTAAATAAATATAAGAATAATGCTCGATTTGGTCCAGAGGTATAGATAGTGCCATCCACGAAGGCGCGCCCCACTCTTTTTTTGATTGATGAAGGTGCGGGGTGCGGGGGGAGACACGCGCGTCAGTTGCGAGCCGGCCGTCATTCAAATATTCAGACTTGTCACGAAAGTGGCTCTGCTTAAGGCCGTCTTATTCCGTCAAATTATCTCATAAGCCCCGCCCCCTTGTTAAAAGTGCGGGGCGCTTCCCCCACCAGCACCCCCGCACAAAACTTTTTCTGTCAACTTTGTCTTACAAATCTCGTGTATAATTAAGCCATCTAGTGTTTATTTAAGGAACAAAATTTTCTTGAATAAGATACTTCATGCGCTTTTGTAAGTAACATACCCACGCCATCTAGCAGAACCGCTAAGAACTTTTACAAAATGGTTTCTTTAGTACACCATACATGCTTTTTAGTCTAAACGTTTATCGAAAGAACAAGGAACGCAAAGAGTGGCATTTCATTCTCACACGACTGGTCAGCACTTTATGCCAGCAACCTGTAACCATTATAAAAACAAGAAAGAATATCCGATAACATTTATTATATTCTTTATTGCACTTATAAGATGTACAGAAAATAGGTACAAGAAGTCACAATGTGAACAAAGGTGGGCTTATCCCTAAAAGATACCTCTTCCAGCCAACCCATAGGTGTAGGAAATGTAATGTAATAACATTTAGGTGGTTTATATTAAGATCCTTTTTGTCGACACAGTTATAGTCTCACTACTATCTTCCATCAGTCTTCCAATTGATGATGACTGAAGACCATTACAGATATGGCACTTCAAATTTAGGGTTCCGTACAAACCAGTAGGTATATAAGTCAAAGTTCACCCATCACGAGAATTTTGTCATGGTTTTTTTTTACACACTGAAATTCATAACATTTCAAATCATCATCATCATTCTCTTGCCCTGTTCCCAGTTTATCTAGGGTCTGCGCAGTATGTTTCACGCTTCCGTTTAACATTACAAATATGGAAAGCTAAATTAAAGACAAAGGTTTCTTTATCGTTTCAGTAATCCTTTAATAATATCAAAGTTTTTTATTTACTAGTCGTCTCCCGCGACGTCGCCCGCGTATATTTTGGATGTCCCGTGAAATGGTTCAAGTAAATTAATGGTTTAAAGTAATTACTATCGAGGTCACCCACACCACGCTTAAAATACTCGCTTAATATCAGCCTGAACTATAAAAATGACTTGACTATCATGTGTTAGAAAGTAAGAAAATAGTAAGGCAAAAGTAGTTAGTAGTAATCTCTCATTTAGATGCAATACTTTTTTCGGCGAAGTTCACTATCAATTATACTGAGCATTGAACTTGGCTATCATTTTTCACATTGATGTTTTTGTTGGGATATCATAACTTTTTATAGAAATATTTATTTGCTCATTCATAAATCATTAATACATTTTTTGTGCAAGCTTCCATCCACTTAATTATAACGGTTTCAGACCCTACAATTAAAAAACTTTCTTTTGTTTTCAGATTTTTTCCTTCGCTTACACATTATTACCTAGCTAGATGCCATATTTCAACTGTCTAGGTTTGTTAATTAGAGCACCGCACCCACACAATTACTTTGATAAACCATATATGGTTTTGCCATGTTTGACTTTTTGTAGTCTAGCTTATAGACCTTTTTTACTATAAAACTGTAATTTGGCATGGGTTCCTTTATATCCTAATCACACCGCCTAAAATATGTATTTTAAAATATTTTTGGGACACCTCCCTACAAGGAATGAATTATGATGAGCATGAGTTCCTACACCGAAAGGGCAACACCAGGGTTTATCTCATGAATCCTGATAGTAAGACAGTTGAAATTTTCAGGAAAGATGTATTCATGTTGCCGTTGAAAAAACAAAAACTTAAAAAACAGTTTTTTTTTTTCAGGTTGCTCTCATACAACTTATCTACTCTGATAATGATAATAATGAGGGGCTGCCCCATTATTAGGACTTCATATCTTTTGTATGGGACTCCCTGACAACAGATATGATGTTTATGCCATTTTCATAGATAATGGTACGGAACCCTTCGTGACCCCGAAGCGCCATTTGGCGCTAACTACAAGATTAATAGAATTATTATGTGTCACAAACACCAAAGTTGTTTTGGATATTCAGTAACAGCAATTTGAGGAACGGTTATAAAAATAAAATTAAGACAGTCTCCACACATTTTCGACAGAACAAAATTGAAAAAATTATTCAGATTTGACATTTCTGAATGCAAATATAATTGGATTATACTGAGTAATCTCCATGTTCGTCGCTCAAGTCCATGTCACCAAATAAGAGATAGATAGTCAATGCATTATTACTACACGATTCAGAAAATGTGTACGTACGTACGTAAATAACATGGAAACCTGAGTTCCATACACGAAGAGAGCTAGACCGACCTTAACTTAACCTCCAATGTTTGTATTTTGTCACAGGAGTCTAGATGTAAATAAATAAATAAAATTAATTAGACCTATCACCTAATAATTTTCTCCCTCCCTCAAATTCATATAATATTTTCTCGTCTCCAATATACTAGAGTCACCAGGGCACAGCTTTAGCATATGAGATTACTGCTAAACCTACAGTTATGGTTTAGCTCTGATTTTTCCAAATAGAGAAAATGTTCAAAACTACAATAATTTGACATGAGTGTTTTATGCTTTTTGTTTATATTGTTACTATAGAAACGGATTCATCTCTACGATTGGTACAAAAATATAGTTCATTTATTCACATCAATTATATATGTCGCTACAGCCTTTCTCTTTTTATTTTGCTTAACACGTAGAGGTTGGGGGTTCCATCCTCATGGCATTGAGGAGATTTATCCGCATGGTGATGATGTTTTTGATACTAATTTTCTTTTTGAAATTTATTTTCATTGTTATGTAGTTTTTTTAATAGGATTTGCTACTTTAAAAAAAAACCTAAAAATTTAATTAGTTTTTATTTTTAATTTTTTTTATTTTAAATGTTAAAATGTCCAAAAATTAAAATAAATACTTATTTCGTTTTCTAAAAAAATATTGTGACTATGTAGAAAAATATTCATGATACCCCCGATTTGAACTCGCGACCTTTGATTAGTATAAGACTGGTGCTGATCCAACTGAGCGTGACGCGGCGCGGCGAAATTAGCTATTATTAGTTCTTAGGTGTTTTACGTAATTAAGTACGCAAATAAAATTGCAAAAATTGACATAGGTCCAGCGTTCGCAGTGGCGTCAAGGGGAATGAGGAAATGGTATCTCGTGCTTGTCATTTGAATAAAAAGATAGCGCTATTTCTGCTTGCATGTATAGAACAGAGATGTAACGACGATCAACTGTTGCGTCAAAGTCGTTGCGCGAATCACCATCGTCACAAGTGTGAGAATCACTAAATCAGTGTTTTATGAATGAAAATGTTAATAAAACTGGAAAAAAACGATTGGACGCCCTAAACATCTTTGGTGTCTAAAGTAATCTTAAAAAGACAATTGGAAGAATTTGCTGCTTGTAAGAAAGAATACAGACTAATGAAAAAAATGGACCTTTCTTTGCCTGAACATAACACCGATAAAAACTAAAAAAAAATCATTTGATTTATAGCTGAGATCTCACTTATGTGGTCAAAATGTATATTCTTATAATCCTCTGTTCCTCACATCTGTGTAGCTTGAGCAAATCAAGATCAAAAAAGTCGAAATAGGTCAAATAAAGTGTTTTTAGATATTTCGTTATTCTGATCTAAATAACAAACATTTTGAAATCATTTTAACATGTATATGTGTAGAATGACATAACATTTACTTTTTCCTTTACTTGATCGAAATAACTTCTCCTCGGTCTTCCTCTTCCCCTCTTTCCTTCCACTTTTCCTTCCATGATGTTCTCCAAGAACCTGTCATGTCGTATCAGGTGTCCTATCATGTTGCCTCTTCTATTTTCTATTATTTTCAAGATATTTCTTTTCTCATCTACTATCTTCAACACTTCTTCATTTGTTTTTTTCTGATTACTCCACCGACAAGAGCGAAGCTCTTAAGTCTAAGAAGAAGATGTGTAGAATGGAATTACCTACTAAAATATGTGATTTTCATAAATATAAGTCCAATAATTTGAAAACTACATAGAAAATACGAAAAAAATGGGGCCCACTTCTGAGGCAATTATTATCGAGCAAAGTAATTACAATCGTGTTTCCAACCACAATCCAGCTTTCTAGTAATCTTCTTCTATAACATATATAGATTCGAGATTTAAATAATTAGTGTTTCCATGTTTAAACTCAATCGAAACATCGTAAAAATGGAATATCTAAGCCTTAAATTATTTTTAAAATGTCAAGGAAAACCCAGTGTGTTGTACTAAAAAATAAACCTGGTATAATCTACTGTCATTATTAAATTTACTTCAAGAATTATAATGGTAACTTAAACACCATAAACAATTTTAAATAAAAAAAAACCATGTGGTAACTTATAATATTACCTAACTTATTATATTACTTTATCGGGGAAGGCTATAAAACATTACGCTAGGACATACGTGTACGAAGAAAAAACAATTCACGCGTATGAAGTCCCGGTGGACCGATGGTTCTCTTATAAAGAAAGCTTTTAATTTTTTTTTAATGTTATAAAACGTTCTTACGTATTTCGTTTACGTCAATAGTAAAAATGATGCTTGTGCAGTTTAAAAATAATATATTACTTTTCTAGTAACTAACCATACCTACTTAAAACCATATCCAAGTAGAGCATCTTTCCCTTTGAGTGTATTTTTAGGGTTCCGTAGCCGAATGGCAAAAAACGGAACCCTTATAGTTTCGTCAAGTCTGTCTGTCTGTCTGTCTGTCTGTCTGTCTGTCTGTCTGTCTGTCTGTCTGTCTGTCTGTCTGTCTGTCTGTCTGTCCGTCCGTATGTCACAGCCACTTTATTCTGAAACTATAAGCATCACATAGCTGAAACTTGGTAGGTAGGTGTATTTTGTTCACCGCTTTCCGATTCAGATACAAAAAGTTAGAAAAAATAATATTTAAGGGGGGCTCCCATACATGAAACTAAAATCTAAAAATTTTTTTTTACTCAGACCTATGCGTGTGGGGTGTCTATGGATAGGTCTTTAAAAATGATGTTGAGGTTTCTATAACATTTTTTTCTAAAAGTGTAAGGTTTGAGACATAGACGCTTCCAAAGTGGTAAAATGGGCGTCCCCCCCCCATCTAACTTTTGAACTAAGGAAGTGAAAATTTTGAAAAAAATATGTAATGTAGATCTCAACATAAACTTTCAACGAAAATTAGTTTGAGCGAAATCGAACTAGCTGTTTTTGAGATATAGTCCATTTTAATCAACCGCAAATATAACTTTTCTTTCATACAATCACTATGAAAAACAAAGTTATATTTGCGGTCAACAAAATATTGTGATGTTTTCGTTAAGTGAAAGTAAGTGGACCCTGAATTTAGTTAAGAGTGGCACGGAACCCTCAGTGCGCGGGTCCGACACGCACTTAACCGGTTTTTTTTTTAAGTGTGCTTGTCATTCATTAGTCATTAAGATGTTCCAAATTCAATTCAAAAGCTTGCACACATGTACTATAAACGATTTGGACGAGTGGTGGGGCGCGCCTTCGTGGATGGCACTATCTATAATCGACTAATTAACTAGATAACTTCTACTAATTAATTACTGGGTAAGAATTATAGTATTTTAACACGTTCCAGGACAGTGAACGCCTACAGGCGTGAAAACAATAAAACATCTATTGTGTCTGGAATAGTGTCCCGGAACGTGTTAAAACTTTTTTGTTCATACCTGAATGGTCCATGCCTTAACTTCATCGGGTCCTGCCGTGAAGAAGTATTCTAAACTCAATGCTTTGTATCCTTGGACGATGATCTTATCCAATGCACTGAAATAAACGTCAAATTATTATAACACAAGAATGACACAATACATAACTAACGAATAATTCGTTTTTATACTTAAAGGTCTCAAAGAAGCTCAGAACCACGAGCGGTGGAGAGGGTCGCTCCGTGTTTCTCTACGAGATCGAATCAGACACTAGGAGATATTTGGAAGAACTAAGGAAACGGACATAGCTCTACGAATCAGTAGGTAAGCTCAAGTGGCAGCGGGCACACAGCGTGAAGAACTGATGACTGAGAAAAGTTCTAGATTGGAGACCCTTCGACTAAAGGCTCAGCGTAGGACGTCCGAAGCGTCCGATCGTAGGGATCACACTGCTAGATGCAGACCGCTCACAACCAGTCGCTGTGGAAAACCGAAGAAGCTGTGGGGTTGGCCTATATTCAACAGTGGACGACCTTTGGCTGATTATTATGGTACTTAAAGGTATATTACCTGGTGATGTTGTGTTCTTTCAAGAATGCTTGTCTTTCCGCCGGCTCCATTTCGAGTAATTTAGTTTCTAAAACTCCTGAGAATGGAATTAAAGGAGCGCCGGGATCATTTTTGTCAATCCATTCTTTGAGTTTTGGCAGCCTAGAAACAATATTCGGATTATAAATAATGCAAGAAACTGTATCGTTTATTTACGTGATTGATATGTGAATTGAATACAAACCATTTGTTCTTCTTACGGATGTAGTCTTTTTCAGACAGATTGACTAAGTAGAGGGCAGGCTTCGACGTCAAAAACAGGTATTTGTTTAAAACTTCTATCTGTAACAAAAATAAAATGCTGATATTACTTAAACTTTAGCTAACAGATAAGTAGTTCTAAAGCGGTTTCGTTAGGGTGTTTGGCTAGAAATGTGTTAATAATTATTAGCTTATAAATAATATCATAACGTCCTCCTGGTCGGCTGTCAATCTCAATTGAGATTGACCATCGGCGCGGGACATTTATTATATATAATATAGTGCTCAAATGTGCGCGCAATACACAAGGGCACTTTCTGTTCCTTCACTCTCATTATTCGATGAGACGGCAGATCCGACATGACCGGTGAGAGATCAGGCGAAGGACCAACCGTTTAACGTATCATCACCACCACCGACTTCGTGACTCCGATCCGAAAACCCCAGGAACAAATTTCGACCCGAGATTTGAACCTTTTGGATAGAACTAACCACTGCACCAACAAGGCAGACAACGAGGTTAGCTTGTAAGATAATACTATCCCAACAACGCATTTTTGATCTGCTAAGAGGTGCTCGTAGCGCAGTGGTGGCAGCGCTTTGGTAGTAATACCGAAGATAAGCAACTTTCGGCGCGGTCGGTGTTTGGATGGGTGACCATTCCGACCATATAAGTGACGTACATCATGAGCATCTCCGTGCTTCGGAAGGCACGTTAAGCCGTTGGTCCTGGCTTATAACGATTGGTATTAGTCGTCAAGCCTAGTCAGAGGCCCTATGGGCGGCTTGATAAAAATCTGACAGCAAGGTTGGTCGCTTGCCTTGCAAACACCCCTCCGCCAATCCGCACTGAGCCCGCGTGGTGGAGTATGGCTTCTCACATTTGAGGTAAGGCCTTTGCCCAGCAGTGGGATGCTTACAGGCTAACTTGTTTTTTTTTTTTACAATCACTTTAGGTAGACCCGTCATCGCTCGTCACCCGCATCTCTCACGCCACCCGCTTTCGTCTCTCCCCGCGCCCCTGTGCCCCGCAGGCGAAGTCTCAATAAAGCGGTTTACCTATAGATTGTGCAGTGCATTTCATTTATGGGTCACGAAATAGTCTTACTGCAAGTTTGGTAAAAAACAAATAACTTTAACTTACATCAGCTGCACTCCAGTCTCCGAACCGAATGTGTTTCTTCTCATCTACCAATATAGCCTTGATCTTATTTAGGGCATCCTGTTGAAGCAATATAAAAAAAATATAGTGTGATTCTTAATAAAGTGCACATATTAAAATATGGAATTCTATACTTAATTTTATCGACGAAAAACATATTTAGAAAATAAAAAAATCTAAAAAAAAATATTTTTTGTAATGTGTGCAGTTTTTTCATAGATTAAAATTTAATGAGGATACCTGATCATAATTAAGCTAAATTCATTGATAAAAATTAATAAGTACACGAAGGTCACAGGAGGGAACAAAAAAATAAAAAAAATAGTGATTTCATTTAGTTTTTTTTTGCTTTCCGTCGATAAAATTGAGCCTAGAATGCCAAATCGCAAACATTAATTTTGAATTAAACGCCTGACGTTTCGAATGCTTTACAGCATCAGCAGCATAATAAAAACATACATATTCCGGCTTGAGTTTCTTCTCGCCTCCGCGGTTGACGACGCGGTCCAGCTTTTCAAAGTTCTGCAGAAGCTGCTCCTCATCTTTCAGCCTCAGCTCCTCGCCGATCGTCTCCAGATCTCTCACAGGGTTGACCTCACCGTCGACGTGGATCACGTCTTCGTCGTCGAAGGCACCTGAGGAATATAAAAGTACATTGATGATCTCTTCGTAAATAACGAGCAAGAGAAGCCCATTCGAACACATCTCAAATAGATGTGTTCGAATGGGCTTCTCTAGCTCAAAAGCTATGATTGTCATTGAATTTGATTTCTGGATTAAATTGATTAATTGAAAGTGATGTGTATCTTTGAGGAGGAAAGGAAAGACGCATTATTTCCTTTTAGTCGTTTCTTCATGCACAAAAGTTGTGGAATGTGTTTCCGTTCTTTTTTATTAGTAAAAGATGCGTTAGAGATGGAAGTAAATGTGTTTTAATGAGTTTGCTTTTGACTCTAGCTAGACAAAGCCAAGTGGGAAGTGAAGAAACCTGTTCACTTTGGCTATAATATGTTTATTATATTATTATTGTGGTGTCCCACTGCAGGGCAAAGGCCTCCCTACCCTTTCTCCAATCTCCACGATTTTGGGCATTTATTTCCCAGTCTTTGTCGAACACTTCTAACTCGTCACGCCTTCGTCTTCTGTTTGTAATATGTTTACCATTACATATAAATGTTATAATCCGTCAGATAAAATAATGAACTAAGTTCGTAAATGGGGTAGATTTCAAGCACATGGTAATAGAAGATAAGATATGGATATAACTTACTGCCATTAATTCCCTATAGCTATTTTATCTTACCTTCCTTAGTTATCTACCTTCAGAATTTTTGTCCCTATACTGCTGGCAATACGAAATCTTATATCTGGTCGAGGATATCAGATATACTCACGGCATAAATTGAAGATAGCATCGCAAGCCTTGATGTGTGACAAGAAAGCGTTGCCAAGCCCCTGCCCTTCTGCGGCGCCGCGCACCAGCCCAGCGATATCCACCACGTTCAAGAACGCTGGTACTTTGCTGACGAGAACGAAACAATACTCATTTAGTAGTTCACTTTTCCAATTTCAATTGAAACTCGGCAGGCAACATAAATATTAGTTTAAAGTATTATTTAGTTGTGGCAACTCAGCAGCTTTATCTGTGTTACTTTGGATCTGCAAAAACGTTTAACGTTTGCAATCTGTAATGATTTTAGACTTTAAATAAGTACAGCAAGCATTTCAACTAAGCTATGCCAAATTCCGTATCGTTAAAAATTTACTAAACATGTCATTTTTTTCCATCCAGGCACCAAAAGTCATACATTTTCGTTCGTTACTTTGTTTAAAGAGCTCTTACCTAGCCGGTTTGTGGAACTCGCAAAGGTAGTCAAATCTCTCATCGGGAACGGGTACCCTACGTGCTGAAAGGAAACAACAAAGGTTAGATCTCTGTAATGACAACCTTATCAATATACATATTAGAATAAACATGAGAAGTTACCTTATGCAAAGAATAGTTCTTTCACAAACTAAATGTAAGATTCAACAAAACGCAAACTTATTGTATGAAACAATTTAATTAATAAGCTAAATTAAAATACAACATTAAAGTAAAACTAATAATGTCCTTCCGAAGGGACAGTACTTATGCTCTGAGATCCTTCGCTAATGCTTGAAGGCTTCCGAACTGTCCCAGAATCCAAATATCTAAGTCTACAACAGTTTGGATAATTTGCAAAGGGGTTATCCATAGATCTCAGCCGTAACCCTAAATCCGATAACAGTTTACATCTGGCCTCGTATACTTCTAAAGATCTCTTGTACAATGCTAACACGGATGCATCAGTAACTGGATTGTGACTTTTTAAATACAATGCTATGTAAATAGCTGCCGATACCTGAATACTAAGACCAGGGTATTTCGGTCTTAGTACATTAACAAAACAACATGCATCAGTTATTACCTTACCTATGGTCTGTTCTAAATAACCAATATTTGGCAACTTTTTCAATGATAGCTGCGGAAATATTTTCCCTTCTTTGAATACTACAATATCGTGAAACATGTGCGGTTTAGCTAAAAACATCTCAAGACATTTTGGATTACAGAACATATAAGTTTTGCCTTTAAAACTGGCAGCATACTTATGACTTCCACTTATGATCTTTTGTGATGGTAAATTTTGGGCGTAGGTCACAATACATACACCGTTTTCGTATACAGAGGCGATATGAACTGTTTTAACAACAGCAGGAAGCTCTGGTATTTGTACTTTTCTTGATTGTAAATAGCGATCGGGGTTTTTCAATACGGAATTTAAATGGTCAGGACAAATCCAATAAAAAATGTTTATATACTGAACTAAGCCTTTTTTGTCTACGGGATAACCACTATGACGTAAAACATTCATTTCAAGACATAACGGACACATCTCTTTGTAGGGCGACATTCTTTCACTAAAAGATTGATTGGAAATGCACATACAGTAAGGCAATACAATTTTTTCCTTTACATTATTCAGATAGTAATGTATTTTTTTTACATTTTTATTCAGTAGATCAGAAGCATTTTGCAAACATTGCCATCTGGATTCTTTTCCATTTATTGTGTGGATGTTTTGAGTGTCTTGATTTACCCAATCTCTTAATTGATGACTCATTTTTAGCCAGTTTTTGAATCTGTATTCGATGAAAGGTTTTGAGTATGGTGGCTTTATCTTGATAATATTGTAGTATATTTCGTCTTGGGACTGTTTTACAATCGTTTCTTTGTCGTTAGTAATATCAATGATAATTGTTGGATACAAGCCCGCGTTGGTCAGTTCCATAGCTTCTGAGGCTGTTTCGGGAAACCCGTCTAATACAAATCCGTACGTCAAAGTCCGATGATCAATCGCAACAGTCTGGACAGCTTGCATGACCTGTTCAGAGATAATACGATCCCCTTTATCCAGCGCGATTTTCATTTTTGATGCCAGTTCCGTCCAATACAAGGACTCAAGCACGTGGCGAATAGCCATTCCTCTTGAAATACTTAACAGGCCATATTTCTTTGCCAATTTTGCTGCCAGTATACTTTTGCCTGATTTGGGTGGCCCAATTACAGCAAGCGTTATTGGATATTCTATAAAGGAGCTTATGATATCTAGGCTCAGGTATTTTAATGGATTATTTCTGAATTTCTTTAGATTTTCTGTGCCAAATATAAAGTAAATGTAAGCCCTATGAATGACTGGAAATACCAAATCTTTTCTCTTCATTATTTTAAAAGGGTTACTAATCTTTTTTGGATTTTCAGATAAGTACACTGGACACATGCGATAAAATTTACTGAAGAAGAAGAATCCTTCCAAGAGCAACATTTCTGCAATATCAATGTTAATTACAAAAGTCTGCTCAAAGAATGAGTCTGATCGATTCCTTAACTGTGTTAATTTGTAAAGCACATTTCTCAATACCTTGTTTAACGATTTTGTACCATTAATTGACACAACTCTAATTTTCTGGTCAAACAACATGTCTTTTAACGATTGTATACCCTCGTCATCTACTTCATATATACTTTCCAACCTAGTTTCGATTCTTTCACGGGCTTCATCTGCCTTTTCCCACTCACTTTGATCGATAGGAGCTGGATATTCTTCTATCATTGCATTATAGAAGTTAAATAAATGAAAATCTACATTGGAAGAGCCCATTGGATGAGCGTCCATTATAACACTTCCAGTTGAAAGAGCTGTAGGAGGTTCTTCTAGACCCGAAAATATATTGTCCAGAATTTCTTCAAATATTAGTTTGCAAACCACATTTTTTGTTATAAAATTCGACCATTCCTGTGTTCTTTCATCAAGTTTTAGTTTGGCTAGTTGTTTAGCTTCGTTGAGTTGATTTTTCCATGACCTTAGCATTTTTGATGTTAGTCGTTGTAGCATGCTCTCAGAGCTTCCTTCCAATTCTATAACTAAATCAGGAATGCAGAAGCAGGCAATCATATCTTCAACATCTGTTGGAAGACGTGGGTATCCATCTAATACAAATCCCGTATTAACAAAAGGTTTTTCAAACCAAATTTTTTTTATCAACCTTTGCATCAAAACTGATATGATTGGGGAACCTCTTTCAAAATAATTGTAAACCATTCGCCTTAATTCGGTCTCATTACCTAAGATATCAGATACGATGTTTTCGTTTTCTTCATCCATCCGAAATTCCATAACAGCTTCTTCATCTATTGGTAAATCTTTGAAAGTATTTTCATACTGAATGCCTACTTTTTTGAAATGACGAGGCATTATAAGTGTATTAACAATTTCCGAGAAGTTAATGTGTAGTAAACCAAGTTCCTTCGCAATTTGTTGAGATACTGACGTTTTTCCACTACCAATACAACCAATGACACAAATTCTTAATGGTGGTAGAGACTTAAAAGGTTTGTTGTATTTTTGATATTTGGTAATATCTTTTTGAAATATTCCTAAACATTCTTCGTTGGCAAAGCAGTGCAATTTATTATTATGTTTCAAACTAAATTCAGCTTTTCCTTCCCAGAGAACACCAAAGTCATAATATGCAATAGGGCAGAATGTTCCCGTTTCACACAAAAAGCGGGAATCGTTAGAAGTGAGAATATCTTTAGGATTTCCATCTTCATCTTCTTGCGGTTCTATTTCCTCATCCTCAATTACTTCAGGAGTCATGAAGTAATTTCGACGTAAGTTTAATAGTACCTCGTCTATAACTTCTACATCAGACTTATTCTCAAGTTCAATTTCTATAAAGGCTTTGTCTTGTTCTTCTAATTTTATTTTAACACTATCCCAATCTTCTCGAAACTTTTCTATAGCACCTGTAAAATTTGCTGTTGCTTCAGACTCTTGCTTTGCATTAGTTTCTATCTCGACATGAGGTTTTTTATCAACAAAAATCATATCTAATACTGTACTTATGGAATTATGAACAATATTTTTTATATCAGTTATACTAGTATCAGGGAAAGGTTTGGTGAGGAGTTTTGTTTTTATCAAAGGGTCGCTGGCCAGGGCAAGTCTCTCTGTGTAGTTTTTTCGACATTTTGCAATATCTTCATAGTACTGAATGAGCTCTGGTTCTATTTCTCTATTTTCTATTAAAGCTATTGTATGATCGGGTAATAATTTAGCTTCACTAAGAGCCTCCCAAAATTCTGGATCGGGTGGAAAACCATCAATAATGTACTTTCCATAGGAGCCTGAGTCTGCCAAAGATGTTTCATCAATGTCTGTCAAAATCCTAATCATGGCATTGGCTAATTCTTCATTAGTGGGTTGAATTTCCTTTTGCAAATCATTAGCTGCAATATATTCTGTTATGGCTTCAGTTACATCTGGATCTCCTATAACCGGGATGGTAGGTTTTACTGTAATAATAGTTAATTCTGAAGGTGCGAAACGAATAAAAGTTCTGTCTTGAATTGAAATCATACATTCATCTATATCATCAAGATATGGTAGGAATGATAACTGTTTTTTTAAATTTTCGTATTCATTCAAGAGCTTTGGATCAGGTTCCCGTATTTCTTCTGCTTCTTGCATTGCTTCTTCAACTCCCTCCTGTTTGGTTATCTTAACTCCTGATTTTGTCAATTTTAGCAATTCCAGGAAAACCGTTGTATACTCTTTTAAAATGTTTGATGTCGTATTTTCCCACTCATTTAATTTTTGTTCTCTTTCAGTCTCCTTGCTTTTCCATTTTTCTAAACGAGCATCTTCTAGAGTTGCTATAATTTCTGATAGTATAGTTCTTGAATATGTAGTATACTTCTTGTCAGTTTCTTCTTTAAAAAAACTGTCATAACTTATTATTTGTGTATCAAAAACCCAAGATAAGTGGTGAGAGATCATAGTTTTCCCGGAAGTTTTAGTTCCCATCACAATTACTCTGCAAGTAGGTTCTAAAAACTTTAACTTTAAAAATGGTCTTGGATTTCTGCAGAATGCTATCATACCATCTAATGACGATAAAAGATATACATGTTTAAATAATGATACAGCAAATTTAGGATTTCCCCTCTGTGATTTTCTTTTTTTAAGTTCCACAGGGCATCGATTGAACCACAGTGATGGAGAGCGATTAAAATTAACGACTCCACTTCGAATAACATTCAGTTCTTCTACCATTTTCCAAAAATCTTCCATATCTTCTGGAGGTTCTTCAAGATATAATGGTTCAGGGATAAGCACAGGATTAATAGATAAAAGTAGCAACCTTTCATTTATGTGATGCATCATTTGATGAACAGTAGCTCGAGCATCCAATTTTATTACATTTTTGGGATCATAATCCCTTAATTTTTCCTCAATATATGACAAGACATTATTTTTATAGTTACACAACTGTTCAATAGATGGTACTGTGTAGTTGATTGGCTGCTTGCAACTATATTTAGGATTGAAAATATGAATGTCATAAGGACTAACATAGTCACTTATAGTGTATTTTGGTGGCCATCTTAATTCTGCTTTAGAATTGACAGTAAATGTATCAAATGTGTTAGCATTATTTTTGTAATTATAATATTTATGATCTCGTTTCGTTACTAAGTCCTTATCTGGGCAGGTTAAATATATGATTATATCCGGCTTTATTGTAGTGTTGAATATTTCATGAAGTTGTTGCAAAAATACAGATTTCTTCGTGAGAAGGTGAGTTTTTTTTAAGAATATTGCATCAGAACATGCATCTAATATGTATTTAGGTAATGCTACTATCACTTGCTCTTCCTCGTCCACATCTTCTTCAGGTTCATTCTCTTCCTCAACTTCTACTTCAGCTTCTTCTTCATTAAAGACATCACTTTCACCACTTAAGGAGTGAAGTGAGCCTTGATGTTCTTTTCGTTTTTTGGGTTTCTTTTTTGTCAGGTTAACAAACAACTCATTAAAAACTTCATCAATAGCCTGAAGGCCTTCTTCTGAATATAAAACATTAGTAAAGTATTGAGGTTCTCTATTTGAGGTAATCAAAGGGAAACCAGATATGACATAGCCTCTATGTTTCAAAGCAGGTGATTCTAGTTTCTTCTTTAAAATTGTCAGTAAAACATCATATTTTAAAGCTTTCTGCTGTCGCAAATTAAAACTTATGCAAGTCCCAGTTGGACTTTCTTGATCCATTTCATCTGTTATGATATTCCTCGGACACAGATGAATGCAATTCTGTTTTTTTGCTATTGCCTCACCAAGTGAATAGGCACCCGCCCCAGGTTTACTTAGTATCAAATAACTTGTAGGCTTGGACTCCAAGAAATGTTCCTGAGCATCAAAATCTGTCCAATAAATTGTTTTATCTTTGGTTTTTGACAATGTGGCTGCTGTATTCTCCAACCCGATAGCTGCTGCTGCCAAAGGTGGTATACCATCACTGCTGTGACTACTGTCCTGAATAATATTACTAAGAGGCCCGGTATATAAAAGACTCTTATCAACAACAATATTCTGTAAACCATGTTTATCGGTTACATCTAAATTGCCCTTATAATTTTCAAAATGTATCATATTGCACAAACAACTACAAAAATATAGTTGACAGTTTATAAATAATTCAAAATCAAATTGACAGATAACACTGACAATTGTTGCATTTACTAAATAGTATTTCCTCCAAGAGACCACCATGGAGTAGAGTGGAATACAATTTGTTTGTGTGTGGAATACATTGATAAAATTGATCAGATAAAATCACTAATAATAAGCATAGATTATGCATCTTTCAAGTATGTAATAATTCCTTAACCTTCTAACTTATACATATTATAAGATATACTTATTTTCATTAGGATCGATGGTGCAGAAGGGAAAGTTCTCAGCTGCTGCTTGGCTTTTAGTCAGCACGTTGAAGAATGTTGATTTTCCAACATTAGGCACTCCTACTATGCCCACTTTCAAATTGGTACCGACACGCCCAATCAGTGGTTTCTTTTCAGGCTCTTCAACCTTTTTAGGTGGCATCCTGTAATTTAAATTTAAAAATAGCAATATTAAAAGCAGAGCAGAGCCTGGAGATACCCAGGAACTTTATGATATGGACGTAATTTTCACTCAGATAATTATTGCGAAATAAAAATGCAGAAAAGTTTTCTTTTTTGTTTTCTGACCTTTACATGTCTATCGACATGGTAATCAAGTAATTTACACAATTTTCTGTTTCTGGGACACGGTGGGATAACCTATTCGATTCGAACAATTATACACTCTACTACTACTTCTTACCTAAAGCTTTTGTCACAATAATTATATGGCGAAACGTTTCGTAAAGTTTATTTGCTTTGAATTAATGATTTCTTCTCAAAATCTACTCTTTTTCAATAAAATGAAGGAAAAGATACGCGTGTAGTCCTTTCTTCCACCCGGTGGTTTTACTTTGTTCCGAATCGTCCTGAAATTCTGAATAATTTTCGGAATAGCTTATAAAATGCTATTTCTTGTAACTAACTTTACATTCGCTTTATTAACATGTCTAGAAACAGTTTTACATGAATTGTTTGATCATAGATTCATGCATGTCTTTTGTGGTCTTCACAAAATAATACAACAACAAACAAGAAAGCATTTTTAACAGTTTCGGACTTACATTACACGAATGTCTTTATGTCACTGTCAGATAAGATTCGTTTTACGGTGTGTGAAAAAAGTTAAATGGATTAAATCTTGTGCATTGATGATGCTAAAACATTACGGCAAACGGAACGCGTCGTATAAATAATAGGAAAGTAGGTATCGTACCATCACAGATTAGTAAGAGTATGTCTAACCATGGTACCTATCCTCCATTCCATGGCTCCTTCCTTTCCAGAGAACCATACTAAGAGTAGGTAGCTAGCTAACTATTCATATAAATAATAGCACTCATGACGATGCATGCATAAATGTGATATCATGTGTATTCATCTTTGGATCTAGTGTAAGAACAGCATAAAAATAACCAGCTTCATTCATACATACATTATAATTTAATATCTTATTGACCCACAAACCAGTACATACGCACGAATAAAATTAGTAATTCATATTTTATAAATAAAATCATTGATTTCATGTTGTTAAAGCAGACCATGGTGGAGACATTGGAGCAGGGTTCTGTAGATAAGACATGGCTACAGCAGAAATAGACAGCATAAATGAACTCACAATCTGAAACAAATGATAAGAGATTAAACCTAATAATAAACTATCTGCTTTGTGCGAAGTAGGTGGTGGGGGAACCCAAATCAATGACAGTGCTCGCTCAGTGACCAAAAAAAACATCATTGGGGGACATCTGTCATCATAGCTCTAGCAATTTTACTACAAATTTTATGTATCCATGCATTATATTTTATCAATAAGTTAAAAATTTAATAAATGGATACTACAATATTTCATTGAAATAACTTTGATTTGATTACTTTTCATAGTGACAGCTAGACATTTATATTTAAAAGTCTCCCAATAGTTTGTGGCACTGTTATTGCAAATGGTCATAATAAAAAGTAACATTTTTTTTTTACTTTCAAAAGAATACAAAGTAGGAATTTTTATCTAGGTGAGATGGGAGTATTTAAAGAGTTTACCCACCTGTTTTGTATCATCAGAAACTCTTGCATTAGCCACACTAATGCTTGAGCAGAAGATTGCTGTCCAAGCACACCATTTTAGTCTCATCATCAGACCACACATAGAGAAGATCATACCTGAAATTAATAATAAGTCTTCTTGAAAATTAAGGATTATGACTTTTCTTAAAGCTTAAAGTTTCAATTTATTGTTGATAATTTTGTCTCCCTAACTACCTATTCTAAACATTTTTTTAACTCACTTAGTATGTTCATATAGTCTGTGGTTAGATCCTCCGCTGGAGCCGATGTGGGAGGAGGTGGTTTGTATCTCCTTTCTCGGTCTGCACGTCTGGGGTCAGATGTTAACTGCATCTGCAATATTTTTCTGCTTTTAGCCAGGAAAACAATTTGGTCACATTAAACACATTTAAAAAAAATCTGACTGAAGCATGACTTGTGTTGGAATTAATAAAATGAATTGCAATAGGTAGTAGATAGATAGAAGATAGATTCATTTATTGCAAACCAGTACAATGTTTCATAATTCTAAAACAGTACAATAGTAGTAGTAGTAGTAGTAGTAGTACCTACAATTATTATCAGTGGTTTCTTTATGAAATCCAGATAAATGAATAAAAGTAATACAGTGTTTCAGAGTAAACGATAAGTAACCTAGATTAGTGTCCTAATTTTTATGTTGTAGAAGGTCAAAGTATTTCTGAGAAGAAGGAAGGATAGGAAAAGGAATGGTTTGTTCGCTGCTGCTACATGTACTAACCTTATTCGTTTTAAGAATTGGCCCACAAATAATTAAAACGTATTTAAGATGTTTTAAATAAGCAATGGATAACTAGCTTAGTAAAAATAAAAGTAATATCAGGCAATAACAATCATAAAAATTAACTATTCTCCACTAAAAGTACTCACTCGCTCGACCTACATTTATGTCAATTTCTTTTGACGGTGACGGTGACAGACGGTGACAAGACAACAGCTGATTGTTGAGTCATACACTGTTCCGAATTCAATGAAACTTATTCGAAATGTTCAAACCTTTAAACATTTATTTTAAGTAAAAAACTTAACTAGATAATGAGTAGGTAAGCATATAAACTGACTTTGCTTTGCTCAAATGATAATGATAAAGCTTTTTTTGCTGTGTTGTTTTTGTATAGGTTATTGTTTGTTTCGTTTTAACTTTCAAGCATTCTCGTGTTGTAAACTGTATAAGCTTCGGAACAAACAACGAAGATATTATTCGTGCATGAATATTTGCTTTTTTATGTAATTTTTCTACTCGCTACAAGATGGCGTTCTAAGTTTTTTCAGTGTGTTAATGAGATTGATTAGAAAATTTACGTATCGGTATCACTGATCAAACTGATCACTGATCGATCATGTAATCTTTTGGTAGGTATTTTCTTTCACTTTAATAGGCTAAGGCTAGTTGCCACCACCAATCGTTGACGTACTTTTTAGGGTTCCGTAGCCGAATGGCAAAAACGGAACCCTTATAGTTTCGTCAAGTCTGTCTGTCTGTCCGTCCGTATGTCACAGCCATTTTATTCTGAAACTTTTAGCATCACACCGCTGAAACCTGGTAGGTAGGTGTATCCTGTTTACCGCTTTCAGATTCAGGTAAAAAAACCGGCTAAGTGTGAGTCGGACCCGCACACTGAGGGTTCCGTGCCCCCCTAACTGAGTTCAGGGTCCACTTACTTCCATCTAACGAAAATATCACAATATTTTTTGACAGCAAAAATAACTTTGTTTTTCATAGTGTTTGTATGAATGACAAAGTTATATGTGTTAAATACTCTGGTAGTATTTTCAGAATAACTCGTTGACGTGACCTTTCGTAAAACGCTTTATGGTTTACACATCGATACGTTAGGCTGCATTATTGCAGTAAATGTTGTCGATAAGATTTCTTAAATTTCAACCACATTATGTAATATATTTATAAAATTAGTTCGTACTTAATTCTTAGATATACAAATACACATAGTGTACTGCACTGAATAAAATTTAGTCCTGTAAAACTGTTTAACCTTACACAGTCTCCCTCTACTCCTTTGGGATTGCCAAAATGCAGGTATGCATTGTATTTGCAACTACTTAAATGACAGTTTTTATGGGATTTAAATAAAAATATACCATTTTTATAGTTCAGTATTATAAACTACTTGAAAATAAATTGAATCGCACCATAAAAGTGACAAACTTCAATAAAAATATTTCATTAAATTTTTATAAACAGGCTTTAATTTATACCCGGTATCAATTGGAATCGGGTGGGTTAAAATAGCGAGGAGGATTGGATATTTATCCAGTGGCTGGGTTTATATCCGGGTAGGCGCCCATCTATAGTTCGATCTCATTCAAACCAATTTTCGTTTAAAGTTTTTGTTGAGATGTACATTACATATTTTTTTCAAAATTTTCACTTCCTTAGTTCAAAAGTTAGATGGGGGGGGGGGGGGGGACGCCCATTTTACCAATTTGGAAGCGTCTATATCTATTTTCTGCGCCCTGTGCAAGCTTTTACAACTGCGCCCTTGTACTCGTAGTTTTTTTTAGATAGGTGCGCCCTACCCTAGGCATAGGTTCCCAATCTTATATTGTCTAGCGCCCACTTTGTAAATCAGCTTTTTCGTAACGCCCCCAAATTATCTTTACCTCTAAGGGCATGATAAAAGTTAAAGCGCGAGCGAAGCGAGCGCGCAAAAAACTAGTTTATGACGCTTTTCAAGCCAAAGCACGCAAAAATTTGTTTACGACGCTTACCAAACTGAGCGATTTACTAAAGATTATGCGCGAGCGAAGCGAGCGCGCAAAATTTTTGTTTACGACGCTTGTTAAAACAAGGGTGCTAATAATGTTGATGCGAAAATTAAGGACACGATAAGCGTTGATGCGCAAGCGAAGCGAGCGCGCATAATTCGGGTGTACGACGTTATCAAACCAAAGGTATGACAGCAGTTGGTGCGCGAGCGAAGCGAGCGCTTAAAAATTTGGTTTGCGATGCTTTTCAAACCAAGGGCTAATGCTAATATTTTCAGATTCAATAGCGGTGATATACGATGACATACGGATGGACAGCAGACAGACAAACAGACTTGACAAAACTTTATAAATCCGTTTTTTGCCATTTGGCAACAGCACCGTAAAAAAGATCATTGCAATTTACGAAATGCTTGTATGTCAGGGAAATATGAGTTGAATGAATACGAAATCGAATTTGAAACGAAGAAGTCATATAAATTACCTATAATTAAAAATTAAATAATAATGATTTCGGTATGTAGTGGGTAGGTTACTATAATAGTTATATCTACTAAAGTACTTGCGTTGGGTGGTTATTTACAAATTTACATAAACGGTCATAATATTACATTTTCTGAAGTGTACCTAATGGTCAAAATATGTAAATGGGGTCAATTAATGTAACTGGCCGGTAAATAAAAAAGAACAACATTTGAGGTTCGCGCGTCGGTGTGATTGGCCGTAGCCGGCGACCGCCGCCCACCGCCCGCGGCATGCACGCAGCTTGTCGTAGTCGTATCTGCATGCATACCTTAGTATGTGTAGCCTGTGTAGACCAGTAGGTATGTAAAAAAAAACTATATCCATACGGACACACTTTAAAAAGTTAAAAAGATGCATCCGGTCCAGGCTTAGCTCTAATATTTCCATTCAACTTGGACTTGTTCAAGTTCAAGTTTATTTATTGCATCATGTTTTTAATCTTAAAAGTGTACTGCATACATTACACTGTTAGGGTATCAATATAACTGCTAGACTAATATAATGAAAAATTTCTAAATAAGTTAATTTACACCTCAATTCAATTTTCAGTTTTAAGTCTGAGACTAGAACAGTCTCGATGATACTACGAATGACGCATTGACAGGACACTCAAAGCCAGAGAACAAGAACATTCCGTCGTTGTAAGCATCGCCACTATCAACCATTAAATTAATATCATATTGTAGGCAGGTCAATACATTTGACCTATCACGAACATTGTTCAATTTATCCATTCTATACAATTTATATGATGTTGTCATCACTTGGTATAGATCTAGTTAATTTATAATTTTATATCTTTTGCATTACAGCCTGAGGTTAGACAGCAGCTAGGTCAGGAGGTACTTCAGTAATAGTACCTATCTACCGAAGGGCATACTTAATTAACGGTTATTTTAAAATGACTAAGTATTACTTAGGATTTTTAAATATCTATTGGCTAACACATTTAATTCTTTATCATAAGATTTATCTTGATTGATGATTGATCTTTATTATAAAGATTTTTTTAAAACAAAATCAAATTATCAGAGTGGCATACGACCACGGCTATCCTTGAAACATAATCTCTATCAGTGTGACGTATAAAAATACATTAAAATATAATACGTGTAAGTAAGTTACATAATTACTAGTCGGTATTGAAAGTTTGTACATAATAATTTCAGCGGAAACTATTTTCTTGTTTCGAACTTTTTAGAGCGTGTTTTTAGTAGTCGGGTTTTAGTTTTTTATTACTGATCATTTTTATGAATTTGCAAAATTCAATTTATTAGCTCTGCAAACAGTAAAAAGAGCGTCAGTAAACACAGATAATGATCCGTCACATATTTCAATCGCTATAGTAAATCTGTGGAAGAACCCAAGGAAAGAACCATCCGGAATATTAATTTTGTGGGAAGCACAGCGGTTTGACAATTAATATAAAGTACGTCAACGATTGGTGGTGTATTTTACTCGAGCGCGCGAGCTTACGTTTATAACCTTACACCTACCATAATCAAATTCATCTCGCTTCCATCGCTTTTAATGGCGGTTGAAAAACAGAGCTAACGGAAAGATGGGAGGTGCAATTACAGTCGGTGTTAGAAGTGGGGGCGCGGGCGGGGACAATTAACTAATGTGGCGGATTAATTAGTAGTCTCGACGCGAATGCTGTGTAAGTACGGAGGTACTTACTCCGACGCGGTGACTGAATTCGCTAATGCTGGAAAGAGAGAGATGTGAATAATGTTGTCAGGGTATATAATATGGTTTAAGCGTTAAAGGGATCATTGAACTATCAACAATTTTAAGGGATCATTGAACTGTCAATAACTTTACTGATATAGAGAGAAATAACTGTTCGTTGATTTTAATTATCTTCATAATGTCTAATGTATGAAGTTAAAATGAGACACGAATTGCGAATATTTACGACTCATCTGAAATGATGACCACTATTAGCTATAACATCGTCTTATAATGGTAACATCATCATAAAAACGTAATGAAAAACTCTACACACCGTAATTACGGACACACGTCACCACCTTTCTCAGTTAGGCAAAACGTTTCTCGAAATTTAATTCGGCTACAATTTGTATTTGTAATCTTGGTCTGATTCAGACTCGATTCTGGCAAAATTAAGTCAAAATTGTGTGGCGGGGCTAATTTTATTAGCAGTGTGGGCTGATTCGGGTCATTACTTCGTGATCGTCCGGGGCAAAACAATGCTTGGGTGTTATTTTGATAAGATATTTATTATTTAAATCGGCGCGGTAAGTATAGACGAGGCGGATGGTAATTCGGTAATCAGCGGTTATGCCCGTGGACAAGGTCGCGGCGGGAATCAACGAGATAATTTTGCCCTAAATATCTCGATGGCGTCTCCGTGTCGGTATTTGGCATTAGAACTTTAACTCTTTCAGTCCGTGTGAACATTTTATTTGGCTGAAGAAACTATTCCAGTATCTAGGTCCCTTCCCTCGTATGCAGCACAAATATTTTTCTTATCAATAAGTAGAGGTTCCTTTAGCTAGTAGTAGGTAATCACTCCTTACAGTGAGTAGGTACATATACTGAAATATTGGTTAATAAATCCGTATGTTTTCAAGCTCTTACTTATCCGGAAAGTTGAGCCGTTAGGGTTAAAATTCCACACCAACTGTCGTATTGCCAGCGGTGTTGACTCTTTCATTCCGCGACCTCTCGGCTTACAGTAACCGTTTAACGTCACGGGATCTTAGAAAATGTGTCACGTGCTAAAATCTAGCGGGGCGGAGTCCCTTCACAATGGACCCTGGGGTATTAAGTGAGGGCCTGACTTCCGTAGCCCGCTGCTAGCCAAATTGTCGAAGAAAGGGTGCCATTGTCAACCGATTCCAACGAATAAAACACTGCTGGCAACATTTACCCGATCGGCCTTTTGTAGGACTGTGCACTCCTTAATTATGGAAAACTGAAAGGGTCATATTTTCTATTAAATTTGTACAATAGGGATACAGGGTGTGACTTTTTGCCGATGAATAATCGAATTTATGAGGTAATGAAAGAAGATTTATACTTAACTTTTCGACATGCAGAGTAACAATGTCTACATAGAGTAAATACTCATGTTTTATCAAGAGTACGATTAAGATAGGTTAAAGTCAAAACTTTAGAATGTAGCAAATGTAAGCAACGACAATTAGATTGTGTATTAAACCCTATTCAGTCTAATAATATTTGAGATTAGAGAACCAAGTACTAACAATACTTTTATTTAACCTATTTTTAAAAAGGTTTAATCACTGAGTGATTATGTCATCTTTATTGTTGTTTGACTTACAAATTACATTCTTCTAAACACAATCTGGCCAATTTACTCGAGTTTTTGGCTTCTTTCCATTTTTGCAATCTTAGAAGTTTGTTCAGGATGAAAGTATTAACAATAACTTATTAAAGCATAGAACAAACCAAAATTATTTATTTTCAAGGTTTTTTCTTATACGTTCAAGTAGGTGGTACCTTCTTTAACTTTCTAATTTAAACTAAAAGTTACTGAAGCAGCCTGTATTCGGCGCATGTGGTGGCACAGTGCATTGCTATTGTTCCCTCATGAGTAGATTACTGTAATCATTGCGCACGTAATGTGGTAAATGATAAGGTGCGTTCTATTGCTCAAAACATATGCTTTTCGAGCTCGTTCGTTCCAATGGGAAGGTTCGCGTCGTTTTGTTTAAACAACCCTTGAATTGAGGTTTTCCGATCACTTCTGCCGTTTCGCTTTGATGGTTTTAACGATTTTGTAACAAATTGGAAACAATAGCTTTGTACCATTGAATTTAAACAAGATTTGTTTTCGAGCATTATGTCAATTTTACTAAAGCCGACTCTGAATGGGTGCATGAAGAAAACTTCATTATCATTTAGATATTAAATTATATTTAGTTTTTATGTATTTTCTCTGTTATGGCCTATGGTTGACTGTTAGATAATGCTTCTAACATTAAGTCAGGTTATACATTTTTGTTGAAAACTAACACTTATTACAACCTTACCCTGACGTGCAGTTGACCGTACACGAAGTTTGAAATAAATAAGTACCTAAATATTTCATTCTAACCATATTAGATATACGAATGTTTCTATAGAAATAATAATCGTTCATTCACGATAAGTTAAACTTGGGATGTGTCAAACTTTGCGTATGGAACTTTAGTTAGATAAGTTTACGTAAGTTAGTAAGTATTCTTATGTTATCTAAAGGACATGACGGGTCTGAAAGCAAGTTTAAACCCCTATCAGTAATTTAATGAATGAATTAATTGATTTCTTAAAATGTTAAAAATCTTTGTATTGTATACCAAAAACTATCGGTATAAGGAGCAAAATGCTTTGCCGTAATATCATCAAAAGACTCGTAACATCTTATTTGAATATGAATATGAATGGTTATATAGTTTTTTTTAACACTCACAGTGTCATATTTGTATTCTAAAAAAGATGAAATAAGAAACCAAAAATTGCGTATACGGGCTCGTTCGAACTAGCATCTTTCTGGCTGATAACCGGGCCAACTGCTCAAAGCACGGTAGCTCAATTGGAAGAGCAGTTGGCCCGGTTAGCCAGAAAGATGCTGGTTCGAGTCCCGCCCATGCGCAATTTTTGGTTTCTTATTTCATCTTTTATGAATATGAATATTTCGATAAGTTTACTTCGATAGGGCTAGCATGCTAGTTGTACTACTTATGGTGTTATATTGTATGGTACTTAACAGGTACCTACTTAACAGGTACTTTAGTGTTTTTTTCTGAATTGAGGATTTCATTTTCATTTCCTAGTCCTTTCGCATGGAGCAGGCAGTGATGTTCGCATTCCATGAATCTCCGCAGGTAGATGCACCCCGTGCTCCAATCACGTCTAATTACTGCCGTAATGCTAGAGCGGTGAGGCTCAGCCTAGATACATCGATCAATCAGGATCGGCTTATTATGCAGCATCACGCGGCCTGTCATTATGCCAAATGGGGCCAAATTGCGCACATCTAACGCACTGCCCGTAATGCCGCCGCCGTACGCGAGGGATATTCTCAAAGTTACATATTTGTTTGTTTTCAGGAGATAGATGATACCTTTCTTAAGTGTTCACCGTGATTTGCGATTTATTAGATTTAATGTAAATATAAAAAAAAAAACTTCGTTACATCCACGTTTTAACGTTTATTATAAGACTTCAGGGGTAGAAATTATAATACGTTTTCCTTCAAACACAAAGTCAAAAATTTGGCACGTCATCATCCCGTAAATCATCTCATCTCAGTCTATGTGTAGTCTATGCGAGAAATAGTAAAATCAGACAGAGTTACTTTTAGAATTATCTACATATTGTGATTAATATCTAACTAGATTTACAGGATAATGATGACTTGATGATATAAATTGCACTTGTAAAAACCGGTTAAGTGCGTGTCGGACCCGCGCACTAAGGGTTCCGTGCCACCCTTAACTGAATTCAGGATCCACTTACTTTCACTTAACGAAAACATCACAATATATTGCGACCGCAAAAATAACTTTGTTTTTCATAGTGTTTGTATGAAAGACAAAGTTATATTTGCGATTGATAAAAATGTGCAATATCTCAAAAACTACTAGTTCGATTTCCTTCAAACCAATTTTCGTTGCAAGTTTTTGTTAAGATCTACATCATATATTTTTTTAAAAATGTTCACTTTCTTAGTTCAAAAGTTAGATGGGGGGGGGGGGGGGGGGACGGGACGCCCATTTTACCACTTTGGAAGCGTCTATATCTCAAACCTTACACTTTTAGAAAAAATGGTTTTAAAAACCTCAACATAATTTTAAAAGACCTATCTATAGACACCCCACACGCATAGGTTTAAGTAAAAAAAAATTTTAGGTTTTAGTTTCATGTATGGGAGCCCCCCCTTAAATACTATTTTTTCTTACTTTATGTATCTGAATCGGAAAGCGGTAAACAAAATACACCTACCTACCAAGTTTCAGCTATGTGATGCTTATAGTTTCAGAATAAAGTGGCTGTGACATACGGACGGACAGACAGACAGACAGACAGACAGACAGACAGACAGACAGACTTGACGAAACTATAAGGGTTCCGTTTTTTGCCATTCGGCTACGGAACCCTAAAAAGCAGAGTTAGTGAAGATATATTTTTGATCGTATCATTTACGTGTATCCTAATAGTCGTAATGTGTAATACTCGAGATCTGAATTTCAATCTGTATATGTATAAAATCTACCAGACAGATTCCGTGTATGAAGATAAAGTTGAGATAAAAACAAATTGAGTGATCTTCAGCTTCTTTATTTGTTTAGCAATCTGGCTCTGTAAGTAACAGGACAACCAGTTGAAGTACAGCTACTTGGATTAACTTAAAATTAAGCAAGTTTCTTAGATTCAAGCATTTCATTATAACGACCTCCATTACCAAACAAGCATCTGGGATTTATTTCTAAAGCTTGTTTAACACTAATTACTACGAATTGGAACCGACCCGATTGAAAGGAGAGCTGCTTTTAACAGTCAAAGCTGCATCGCAATACGCACCAAGGACCGTTCAGTAACTGGACGATACAAATAGATTATACTTGACATGAAACATGAGAACATGCACAAAAATAACATCTTTGTATCTCCATGTTTTGAGCAAAGAAATTATTTTCATTTTTATTTTTAAATATTTTTTTATATGCAACTTTGTCCTGTAAAGTGATGACACATAGGACTCCGGGAATAGCCCTGCGTGAACTGCGCCTTTCAGCATTAGCGTATGGAAATGAGCGGCAACAAAGTGCCGGTGCAGACGCGGCTCGTCAAACGAATGCTTTGAACCATAATTGAGTGAAAATAGGGACTTTCCTGTACGGAAAATATAAGAAAAGAGGTTTTTCTTCTATTGAAAAAGTGAATAGATTGTTATAGCGATGCACCTACCTACAATTACCAAGCGTTTTTACAGTTCATCAATCAGTTCTATGTAACAGGACAAAGTATAATACAAGTAGTTGGATTAACTTGAAAGTTAAGCAAGTTTCTTAGAATTAGGAATTTCTTTAGAACGACCACAATTCTGAAAGTCTGGGATTTCTTAAGCTTGTTAAAAATTAATGAGCGTCAACAAAAAAACTATTATATTAATACAAATAGACACCATATACATACCTCCACATGGTTTATTAACGGAACTTTTTCAGTTGGGCCGTGTATATTTTCCAAGAGGAAAACCTCCATCAAATTTTCAGCGTCTCAGTAATAACCTAGGTATATGAAAAATTATAAATAGCACGTATGTCATCTGCATAGGCATGCATGCATGTTTGCACGAAGGTGCAGGAAGGCACCGCCAATTCATATTCATTAAAGAACATCATCTAATTGTCGCAAGTCTGTTATTTGCCGTAATTTGCGTAATAACACCGCCTTTGTGGGTAGGTCATGAGTGGGCAAGCATAAGCTACCTACGTAAATGTATAATAGCTAGTCTTTGATAAACTACACTTCTGGATATTGCATGGAATTTACGCCTATAATTCATGCAACAGCCTTATAAAACTGCCATTTTAGTTCACGTTTCGTCATCCAATGGCATGTTACTTTACGCCTAAAGGAAATGCCAAAAATACAGAGAATCAATAGGAAACTTTTATTAACGTTTTGTTTCGGTTTGAAATTCACATTAAAAATGCTTTTATTTCTCCATAACTACTGGGATTATTGTGTCGTACTAAGCGATCCCGCGTAACTTGGTCAACGCGTATTAAATAAAAAATAAAAAATAAATGAGCACAAATTAGAACATGTATCACAAATTAGAACGGTTCCTGAGATTATATCAACCAAACAAGCAAACTCTTCAGTTTATCAATAACTAGCGGTCCCAGCGAACTTTGTTTCGCCCCCAGCCCCGTCCCGCCCCGGCCCCGTAACGATTAAGTATTCATTACACAAATCGAGTTTTTATTGTTTTTAAGATGTATTCTGCTGTTCGGGACGGAAACAAATCCAACAAATCAAAAACCATAGCAATCGGTTCAGCCGTTCTCGAGTTGTAAGTGTTGTAACAAACACGACTTTCTTTTATATATATAAGATTTTAAAGCGTACCTACCTACAGTGAAAAACACATAAAATCGTATATAAAACAGAAGTGAAATATCGACTAGAATATGTAAAATAATTATATCTTAACTAGAATGGATAACAAATGATGAAAGTAAAGAGAAAATGCATACAGTGTACTTTTGCAGCGCCTATGAGATGGGAACTTTGTACCGTGTGCGCAATGCGCATTGTTAATTGGATCTTCACCCTGTCAATACAACAACAGTTTTACAATAACTAAGTAAGTATTTTTTATTTATTTATGATAGTTCTAACATGTGGTTTTATTAAAAACACATTTGTTTCGTCTCTGGGTTTTTATTGTATGGATATTTGACCGTCTTCTTTCAATTGCAAAATATCCTAACGCCTTAATATCTTTTGAAGCAAATTGAGAGCAAAATATACCTTGATGTATCACTTGTGGCTTGTCCTACGTTTATTTTCGGGTCGGTTTCTTTTATATGATACCTATGCAATGCTATATCCAAAAGTGTAGCTTACCAAAGTAGGTACATTGCTCAGGCACTATAATGGTGTTTGTCGGTTATTATGTGAGCTTCACTGAAACAAACACTTCTTGTTAGTTGGTAGAATATAACATGATAGTATAATTAAGTTATGTTTGGTTATTATGTTTTTTCTTATTATAATACAGAAAATGAGCGCGTTCAAGTCTTTTCTATGAGTTAATGTAATTTAATATGCCAAAAATTATGGATTTAGTTGGTAATACTTAATTGGTCTTTTTTAAAAACGAACCCCTCATCTTATTAGCTCTTACGATAATGTTTTGCAGTACTTACTAGCATATCCACACTCTCCGTAATATGCACCTCCTTAGTACAGTTTGCTCTGCCTAAGTTGAAAATATAATCTTAAATTTTCAGAGAAATTCAGAGTTCAGTTTGACATCTTGTCAATGGTAGCTACTAGTTACGTAGGTATGTGATGTTACTTGTGCCTTCCATACTCGTTATCATAAGCACTTTGCTACTATGTATGTGCCTTAAAACATACTCGATCCATCCACCCATACCAAAATGGCGTCGGCGATTATTCAATCACGGAGGTTGTACTTTATGAAAGTACATCCTATGTCGCGTAAGAGACGAATTACGCGCACCACAGCACGGGGTAACTGCCGAGGTGACATCAGAAATGAAAATTATTTTTAATCGCGGCCAATTGGCGTGGACTACCACTAACCACTGCGCCGGAGTCGGCCAACCGTGAATTTAATTAAACGGTAGCTTTGACAGTATGTCCAACGAATGCTAACTATGACGTTCTGTGTAGGTACACTTCCATTGACCTATGTGTAGTAGTAGTAATTGAAGTGTTCATTAATTTATTCGTCATTTTTATTTGATTGAATGTACTCATAACTTACTAGGCTCAAAAATTTTATGTAATCATTAAAAATCCAATTTCTTGACGTTTGGTTAAGGTCAAACTAACTTTATATGGAATTTTGCTGTGACCTATGGGCATTGATATGGGATGGTTCTGCAAAATATCAGCTGGATGCCTTGGACTCGATCGAAAAGCGAGCGAGGAGGCTGGTTGATGATGCTCCTCTAGTTGCAACCTCGCTGCGGGAACTCGACCGGCGCCGCAGAGTTGCATCCTTGTTGGTCTTTTATAGGCTGCACTTCGGCCACTGTGCAAATGAACTGCATGATGTTGTTTCACCAGCTCCATTCCATCACACGGGAACCAGACGTAGGCTAGCGTGCCATCCCTATGTTGTTGACATTCCACCTGCTCGCACAAAGCGATTTGCTAACACTTTTTTAATGCGTGCAGCTAGGTAATGGAACTCGCTGCCTACTGTAGTTTTCCCTAAGGAATATGTCCTCTAAGTGTCTTTAAGGAAAGAGTAAACAGGCTGCTACTTAGCAGATATGCACCATCCTAGACCTCATCTACACCTGAACACCGGGTGCGATCGAGGTCAAAATATCTGCTTAGCCGAGAATATAAAAAGATTTATCCATCAGAGCTAAATTGAGCCAGCAAACAAGCAAAGTAACCAAAACTGAGACGATAGTCACACTATAGTTAGATATGCACCATCCTAGACCTCATCTACACCTGAACACCGGGTGCGATCGAGGTCAAAATATCTGCTTAGCCGAGAATATAAAAAGATTTATCCATCAGAGCTAAATTGAGCCAGCAAACAAGCAAAGTAACCAAAACTGAGACGATAGTCACACTATAGTTAGGCAGTCTTATTTAAAGTTATTAGTCTCATTTAAAGCTCAAGTCATAATTAACGGACAAGCTGTAGTAAATAATAACCTTAATGCTCTTTGGAATGATTCCAATAATTCGCTACACTTCTGAGTTCTGCTACCGTGAGCCGTGAGTCTTATTATACCAATTTACTCGTATCGTTCCTATTGCTGGTTTTATCACGTTTTGACTGCCTTGCCTAACCATATAATCACTACTGAAATATTTCAGTCCACTTACAGTAATTTCGCGCATTAAGCCACTATCGCGTGTGTAATTACGTATAGTTGAAACAATACGAAATAATAAAAGTGAATCGGGTGTAGGTGATTTGCATTTCCGTCAGTGGAGGCAGATGTTCTTTCTCTCTGGCCAGGGCCACTTGCTGCCAGTGCGAGAAGGAGACCTCCACTCGCCTCGCGTCCTGCTCTTTTCTACAAAATTATTATTTTGATTACGTTTAATTTGCATACGGCCGAGCTGGCCCCGGGCACCGCCGCGCGTCCTAACGACCCCTGTACTTTTCTGTAATGTTTTCGCCATTTCCAACAAAATTCCTCACAAATCATATAATTTCAGGCATTATCATGGTTATTACGAAGAAGCGCCTCAGTCCCCGTACCACTGTAATGGAGCGGTCGATGCTCAAATTCTTGATAACTACGAGTAATCAACATAGAAACCTGCCCCGGCGAGCTTAATAACTCGATGTCTTCAATTATTGGTAATATCGGATGTTTAAGCGCTCTTAGGTAGCTGACTGGCCGGTTTGTGGGGAATTAAACCGCTTATTTACTAAGGTCACATGGCTGAGAGACGCTCGCGGGCACGCCGATGTGTCGCCGGCGAGGCTTCAGGAATTGCAGCTATGGTACCTAGAAACCAATAGTAACAGTGTGGACTCGATTTCTACGTGCTTATTAGGAACTTTCAGATTGATGTTTATGTGGAAGAGAAGCTTGTGGATTTATGCAAATGGTGGAGGTAATTTGATATGATATGATAAATAAATGGATGCATGTAATGTGTCGGTTGATGTGGAGATAGGCTACCGTGCGGCGCCCGCGCATTGGCGCCGGCCGGCCCAATAGGCGGTGGCCACGCCCCCACCCACGCTCGCGTCTTTCACGCGGCTTTGTTTTATCCACGAAAAGTGCGATTAAAGCTAAAAAACTTATCTCAAAGCAAAAACGTAAATGCCAAAAGCAAACGGTGAGGAAAGATTGAAAATTATTGTATCGGAGCCATTGGAATCGAACGTAATGATTTGATACCCATCAAATCATTACGTTCGATTAAGATAAGTTTGTAATTGCTTATGGCACGCAGTATCAACGTGCTATGAAGAGACTTACCTAAATGCTTACCTTTTGTCAAAAGATAAGGCTCGAAATCACTTTTGACCAAATGTAAGACTCTACTGTATACCTACTAATACTAAAGGAGACCGAGACCCCATGTTACTATTTATATTGCGCTATTTTCTTGGAATGTATCAGACTTTTTTATCTGTTCCGGACGACCCGCAATCAGTCTCTATTCCAGAATGTATCAGATTTGACTGAAGAAAATATTGCTGCGACGGCATAAAAACGGAAGTTGTCATTTGTTTCGGGCACTAAACAAGTCGGCTCAGAGGGGCTACTATGTGAGATGCTGTCCTTATTGTCGACGGTTCCCGGGCTATTTGTATTAAGCGACATTTTGTAAACTTTACACCAGAGCTGTTTAAAGTTTTGATTTTTGAAAAAAAAAACATAACTTCCGCAATTTGTTAAATTTTGAAAAAAAAAGATATTTATTGATTACGTTACATACTCTGCATAATCTGATTAGGTTTTTTTCTGATATTCCTATTATTAACAAAGATACATGTCGTTTAATACAAAGTGATCCTTTTTTTAATTTTTTTTATTCCAGGCCAAATGATTTAACCGCCTAGGATAAGTATTTGTTGTTCCTGGCTATATGACTTATCCGCCTAGGTTTATTAATTCTTGCTCCAGGCTAAATGACTTAACCGCCTAGTACTGAAAATAATAGCTCCAGGCTAAATGCATGAAATTGAAGAGTTGTTCATTTCATACCTGACCTAATGATTTAAATGTCATATACCATACATTTTCGTGGTGTATAGCCTATTTTGTTTAAGCGCCGATTTCATTTTTACTTATTTGTTCCTAATCGTGCCTGAGTAATTAAGTTTTCTGAAATAAGCAGATAATATTTATAAGGTAAAGCTCATTGTATGAAGCGACTTTATGTATTCGTAGGGTTAAGCTAATTGTATAATGCGACAATCTTATGTATTCATAAAGTAAAGCTAAATGTATGAAGCGACATTTCAAAATATTTATAAGGTGAGGCTAATTGGTTTAACGTACATTGTCTGTAAATTGTTGATCCAGGAAAGAGGGTTTAAATAACTCTCTGGTATTTCATAGTGAGCTTAAGTACACAGTTCCTAAATTTGTCAAAATTTTGTGTCGGTACATACATCGCAGTGCAAAATAGGCCCCGAAAATGCGATTGTATTGAGCGACAAAAAAGTGCCCAGATCGATCGCCAAATATGTATATAAGTCAATTTCGCCCAAAATGACGCTTCATACAAATAGCCCGGGAACCGTCGAGTTTGTGTTTTTGCCACAGAGACTATATTAGAATATGAATTGTTATATAGGGGGCAAATATGAGTATATATCTGTACCCAAAAGTTATAACTATGCATAATAGGTGTGGCATATCGGTATAGTATAGTTAACATAACTATTGTCGCGATTACATATTAGTAAGTATGGAAAAAATATGGTTTTTATCATGACCGCAATACTAAAAAATTTGCTACTAATTGATGGTCTGGTCATATTCATCTCCTTTGGCATCTCCTCAAAACAACAGTGCAGAAAGAATAGGCCCTTAAAACCAATCATGGCTGATGTCGTAAACCATGCGCCGATGAAGTCCTATAACTCCAGGGACGTAACGCGGAGATGGGAGGACAATCGCAGCCCGCGGGCGATCGTTCGATTGAGCTTTACAATGGTCCCGATATCCGGGACACTCGCAGTGCTTAATGACATAATCGGACCCCGCGGCGTGACGCGGACTCAGTGATGTGACCAGGCTTCACTTCAGAAAAACTAGAATTATGGAGTTGCAAAGTGTCATTCTTTTTCAGATAAGTAGATATTATGTTCATTCGATTGAGCTTTACAATGGTCCCGAAGCGAGTAGGTATCCCAGATATGAATCCGGGACACACTGGACCCCGTTACAGGATGCAGACTCTTTTTGTGATGTGACTAGGCTTTAGAAAAACTATATAGTGTTGAAAAGTTGAACATAAATAGATGCATATCCGGAGGCAAATTATTAACCCATTGTTGAACATTTTATACGTTGTTGCTCGCACGTTTATGGCATATTGACGATAGCCGCTGCTTTTTGTCTCCAGCTACCGGGAAAGGTCCTTCATTTATTTACTAGCGTTATTGATAGGCTTTTTGCGAAACAATTGAAGCTTCGGCTGTCTTGTGTCCTTCTTTTTCAGATGGTTACCCTACCCGTGCTGATCCCAGTGTTTAGCCTACGAAGCTGATAGCTCGGCTGTCGCAAATTGATTCAGCCCAGAGGCTCTGCTGCGCACCTGACCGTTCGCTCATTTAGGAGTTTTCAGCAAAATGCGGACGGATAGCTGTAACTTCATTTACTTTTATGTTGAGCTTAACTATCTTATTCGTATATAAAAAAAGTTATTAATGGTTGCTTTTTAATACCTGCCAAAAAACATTTTATCTAAACACAAAAAAATTAATGGAAGTATTGAATGAAGTAATTGCAACAAATCTTTTTCTTAATCATTTTAGTGAAGATTTAAACATAATTTACGGCCTTACCACAAATAAATAGATAAGGTTTGAACCAGCTAGTTTAAATTAACCTTAAACAAGTCACAGTATATCTAATCATATCTAAACAAAAATAATAAGCGTTCCTCTGGTGTTGGGTAGCAGCAACATCAGTACTGGCAGAAGGCTGAAGATATAGTATATCAGGCAAGGCTATTGACTGGGTATTAAGAGGCAGGAAAGCTCCGGTTCCGAAACTGCGGTGTTGAAGGCAAGAGAGAAACCACCACACTATCTTCCCTAATTCGAAGATTTTATGAAAAAAAAACTCCACCGACATAAGAGACTAGCACTTAAATTTGATGTTAATATATATGCAGTCTAATTATTTCTGATCGTAGATAGTAGATCATTGTTTCGTGCATGATCAATGCTCTATATATGGACCAAAGAACCTGCGTCCACACAAGGAGTTTACTACCAACTTTTAAACAGCTGACGGACTATATCAGTAAAGTCAGACCAGTCTTTGCCATTACGCTCTTGACAAGCCACGGGTACCATCTTGAGTACCTGAATCGCTTCCACAACGTAGCTACGGACAAATGTCTATGTGACGATTCTACCGTCCAACCCTGGGAGCATCTACTCACTTCATGGTCGCGTTTTACCTCTAAGCGCCATAATCACATCAATATCTGCAACGATCATAACATTAACCCTTTTAATCTCTCTAAAATTACATCCAAAGTAGACTGTTCAATAATACATCAATTAATAAAAGCCCCAAAATGAACACACTGTTGTGTTCGCGGAAGTAAACCGCTGGCTACGCGAGCTCGACATTCCCGTAGTCGAAAATTAAAAAAAAAAGAACAAATAAGATAAATATGTTACCGAATTGGATATTTCTTTAGAGAAAAGGTATATTATAGGACTGTAAAGGTACCAGTAGACCTATCTACATGTTGGCTTAAGTTTAATTATTTACACTGAAACGAACACGTTTCAAGCGAACATGAAATACTTAACCTATTACAGGCCACGTATCCAAGGTTTACATGTTTTCCTCCATGAAATATGCACGTTTCACGCTACACAGTACACCACTATGCCTACGCGTCGCCATAATAGGCCCTAATAGCTTTTCATTTTTCAACGTAGCAAAATTGCGGGAGTTTTTTTATTGTCCCAACTGGTGTTTTCTATGCATAATGGCTGAATCGTACGAGATTATAGAGTCGCTGTTTGCAATGATACCCGTTCCGTGGGACTGCAACGGGAGCGAACAACAAAAGAAACGGTTTTATTGTGGAGGCGGCTGGCCTAGTATTTACTAGAAAATGACAGAGAAACTGTCTCCGGATAATTTTAGACAGCGTTTTTAGCTTTATAGGCCGATATCTAGTTCAATCGCTATCGATCCGGAACAATAGGCAGGTGGAAAGCGGTATCGATCGATCGGTATCGAGATTTATTTTCAAGCTTCATTAGGAACTTAGAGCTTACTTGTATTATACTTTAACTGTGCATTTTCCTATACTTCAATATTATCAGTTATTATTACCATTCAACGGCTTACGGTTAAATTAGTTAGATAGGTTCCTACGATAGGAACTCAAATGATATATTGTAGGCAACACAACTACACAAGTAAATGCATAAACTAGTCGTTTTTGATTTCTCTAAGTAGGGTCGTTAATTGTTATGTGATTGGTTCCCCCATTCAGCATTTTTTGTCACACACAGGTAGAACAATATTACGTCTCTTTTGATAAATTAGAAGTTAAATATACACGATATTAGTTGGGCATTAATACGATTCGGATGCGATTGTCAGCAGTAAATGTGACTCGGGGTCGTCTGAGATCCCTCCGTCTCGTATAATTATACGTTCCGGCGACCGCATCAAAGTAAATGCGACATAAAACTTTATTTTATTACTCCAAATTGTCTTAAATTTGACAACGATTGTGTTGCAATTAACATAGTTTTTGTAATGGAATGGGTTTACGGCCGCGTCGAAAGTGGACAGATGGAAAAGGTGAGCACCTGACTTGAAACGGCAAAGATGAACAATGACAATTTAATATTTTTAAGTTATATTTAGGCACCAACATTATCCTATGCTGAAAAATTTCAATATTGTTAATCAATATGATAAAAATGACCAAACTCCCAGCAAACTACTTACTGCATTTTTTGTTTAAAGTAAAATACGTGTTTTTTTATTTATTTCAACTCTGGTAAGTACTTTTTACTATATTATATATTTTATTCATGGAAATTGCTTTTATTCTTTAGCTGTACAGAGTTTTTTTATGTAGCAATTAATTATATGTATAGTTTTTAAAAATAGTACATTACGAGCGACAATGTAGGTACGAGTAGGTATCTGAGTAACAACAACGTCTATTGCCTATTACAAATAATTTACAAGATCTTATTTTGGAAGCTAATGCTATTTTAAAATAAATTTTGCTATTTGTGTGTAAAATTGTTCATGAAATTATAACAATTTATTAAAAGGAACCGAAATCGAACTTGACTCAAACTAAGAAACTACTCCCCGCTAGATGGCAAGGTAATGTTTTCAGTTATTTTAAATAGATGGCGCTATAAATTTGAAAGCTCTTGCAAAGCTTTACATAAGGTTGAATGCAAATATGAAAAAAATCGAAATGGTAAATGGTAACTATCACTTCCTTTTTTTGAGCATAGATAATGTTTTGGGTAGTCGATCGACATACAAAAGTATTTCCTAAGATACAAAATTATGATCGCTAAGCCGTTGTTTTTACTGACCAATGCAGTCCCGTTACTAATGAGGATGATCTTTAATTAATCACTTGCAATAAATGTGGCGTTCGTTCAACCATCAACCATTCACTTTTTATCGAATGAAGCACAAAACGCAATTACGCTATGCTTCGTACATCCCGAATCGACATTTGTATGCATTGCTGTGCCCCACCACACCCAGCTTATTGGAGTAGAAACTTATTTACTTAAATTGATGATTCCGTATCTATTTATTAGCGGTACTTACCTATAAAATCCGACCTCTAAAGACCTGAATCTAATTAACTTTAAATTTAAGCGGGGGATGTTGTGTATGATAATCTGTGCCTATCTTTAGTCTATGCGCGTTAGCCATGGACGCCCTCTTCCATCTTGATAAGAAGAGAAGAGCTTGTAGCTTGTGTGTGTCTTAAATATTAAATAAAACTATTTAAAACAATAAATGTTTTAATACAAAACATTATCTCTTCAAGATACCATTTTATGGTCTGCATCCAGTGTGTTACTGAACTTTAAACGGTTCATCTTATCGCTTGATCTCCTTCGCTGCACCATTGAACAAAATGTTTCTAATTCAGAAATAATCTATAAGAAAGGTAAAGTAAGAAATACCAAGTCGGATTAATCGCAGATATCACTAATACAGGAATAAAATTATAACCATGGCTACTGTTCAATTCATTCCTTAATTCCTTATACAGTACGTGCTATCCCCTTAATCCAGTTTTTAATTTGAAAATTTGAAGCACCTACAGTAATCCACTCTGGAGTGGAAGCGTGTTATTATTGCGACGTGACTGTAGGTATTTATCTAGGACAGCGTCAGCGGCTGCCATATTGGTACTAAGAACAAAGTAAGCGCTTGTCATCAACATTTTACTATGAACAGAGCAGAAGAGTTGGAATCACTATACCCATGTAAGTATTTCCTAATTATAAGACCCTAACTTCTTCAAAATCAGGACACCGTTAAGCTTCTTGGAGGGTATATTATTTCTTGTATTACTCGTACCTGAGCTCGCTCCAAAGTCGACACAGCCAATTCCAGCTGCTTTAGTCTAGTTTACGGTAAAGAGCATATCCACCCACTCCAAATAAAGCTGCAGTGTCGCTTAAATATGATGATGTGACACTTAAAATTACATTAGCTACTTAGCGTTATGTAAATACAGTTACAATATATTTAAGATGAGACACATGTTTCAAACATGTGAGGATTTTAAAGTAAAATTTCTGATCATTTGCATTAATTAAATTAGATAATTAAGAGTTACCTTAATTCGTAACTTCAAAGCCCATGGTATAGTAATCCAGCAACGAAGCGTGTTATTATTGTAACCCGAGTGTGCTTATCTTGCGCGTGCGCATACTTACTTCCAGCTGCCGGATATTTACAAAAAATATTAAACAAAAGATTGAGAATACACTGAAAGCCATGGAGAGAAGTATACTACGGATCAGAAAAATACACAAAGTGCGAAGCGAGAGCATAAGGCAGAAAACAAAGATCACAGACGCATTGAAACACGCACTAACAACAAAATGGAAATGGGCTGGTCACATCGCACGCTGAACAGACAGAAGGTGGACCATAGAGACCACAAAATGGAAGGGTCCATCAGGCAAAAGAAGAGTCGGCAGACCAAAGCAACGATGGGCCGACGATATCGTGCAGACGGTGGGAGGAGACTGGTTAGAGCAGGCCCAAGATAGAGAAAGGTGGAAAAAGCTGGAGGAGGCCTATACCCAAAACGGGGTTCTTAGCCCACAAACTGGACTAGATGAAAAAATTTAACTAATACATACTAACACTAGCAATAAGTCTACACAAAAATTCTACTAACAACATTTCAATTGTAATTTTAATATGGGTTAATGGAATAAAAGGCTTTATTATTATTATTAATGCCAGAATAAAATCTGAATCTAATAATAATTTGAGATCTGAGTTGAATGATAAAATAAGCACTAACCAACGAATAATTCAAATATAGAACGTCATTTCGTATAAAAGATCCGACATCATCGCTAACCAGAACTTAGACATTGTGAAACAGGCCGTTAGGCTTCTGCAACAACGAAGCGTGTTATTATTGTGTGTGACCCGCCTGTTGTTATCTTGCGCGAGCGCATACAGCTGCCGCGATGCCGGGGCGGGGGCCGCCCGCCCCTGCCGGCCCCGTGGAAAATAATTTCGTTACGCCCGCAACGGTAGCAACTACGCTGCAGGCTATGTGACATGTTCAACTAAATTGACATTACATTACTTAATTACGAGTTGTAAATGCCGTGTCATTTCCGATTATTTAATTGGGCATTTAGCAAATATACATCCTTACTATGTATAGTACACCTTTTCATAAATACTGAAATGAAGAATGAGTGCATCCTTGTTAAACTAGTTACGGAAATAATCAATTTTAAATGACATGATTTAATAGTTTAAGTATCACACTTTTTAGACATTGGACATATATTTAACTTTTTAGTGCACTTTATTAGGTACCAAACAGCCTGTAGCATCCCGCAGGTAAAATACAATCAAAATTGCAGTCATCATCATGACCAATAACTTTTCTTGCAGGCTATCAATGGCTACAACAATGTCAAATTAGTGCTCAAATAATGAAGCACGGACAATCGGTCGTAAGTCAGCGTGCAACTCTGCATGCGACGTCATCGCGTGTAATACATGATGCTCAACGGTTCCCGCAGTAAAACCGCCGCTTTACATCGCTCCATAAATAATGGTCAATATGTCGAGCGGCATTGTCGAAACTGACAAATTGCCCCGCGTTGCCAACGCATTGTTGACTACCGAACCATCCGAACCGCCGACACTCTTTGTGACCTCCACAATACACTATCTCCCGAATGACTTTTGTCGGCTATCATTCTCACTTCGCCTCTACACTTTGAAGGATCGACACAGATCGCTCTTATTATCATCCACATAGTGAATCCATGTTTTCAATTTTATTGTATGACAAATGGGAATTCTTGTTTCGCATTGTCATCCCGGAGTTTTTATTGGCGATAATAGTGATGTGTTTGGTTTGCCCTTTGAAGAAATTGCGAGCCGATTTCAAAAGTGCAAAGCAAATAAAATGGAGGAATGTTCTAGTATTTTCTTATTTGTGTTTCGACATTTTATGGGATTATGTTTTTTTCGAGAAGGACGGCAAATAATTCGATTTTGAATTTATGGCAGTGATTTATAAAATTTTAAAACTCGTAAAAAATATTTAACGAGAATCTTCTTTTATGTTTAAGTAATGGACTTACTTAGGTAACTTTTGAAAACCAATTTATCTAAGTTTGTTCAGAATCCGTTTTTTCTGAAACTTATTACTAAATAAGGAGTGAGCCAACAGACACCATTCATCAAATAAAAAACATATCATTTAATTTATTGTCTTTAAGCTAGTATAAGCCAGTCGAGGTGTAACTATCTTACTCTTATGTTGTTGTAAGCAAATAACTAAAGGCTATCAAGTCATGCCTTGAGTAATTATTCGTATAAATTAAGGTAAGTAGTTGTTAGATGACTCCTTGAAGGCATATCTATTGTTTATTAACAAGGGTGTGGACCGTAACCCCGGCACTCCCTCCTAACTCGTACATATTTGCTTTAAAATCGATGAGCACAATGACGTTATTGAACCCCAACAAAAGCAAATTGCTGTGAAAATGAAATAAAAACCCTCTCATCCCCTACTATTAGAGATGATGTAGCGATGCCCGCGCAGACGCAACGGCGGAACGAAACTTCGGTACGACATTAGTGTCAAAATGTATAAGCAATTGTTAAAAATGGACTTTATAATAATTGATGAAAGTCCAAAGTGATTTTTGTGATGTTATAAAATGTTGATGCAGCGAAATACAGTCTAAAGCGTCCGTGACGGGTGAATAGAGCATAAAAAACACATAAATCAAAGTCAAAAAGGCATAGAGAATGGCGGAGCAGCGGTCGCGAGTATTTATCACCAGCTGCTGTGCGGCGACAAAGCTTTATTCTCATATTCCCATCAATAATGAGGGTAATTTTCGCCATTTTGTCACATCACTGAGACGTATTTGACTATTGTTGTTTGCTATTTGATGGAATTACGTTAATTTTTGTATCAATAGTAGGCTTGTGCACGAACGTTTTGTCTTCCAATTTCAAAGCTTTGTTCGTTGTTTTGAAATTACAGCGTATGCTTTCTTTATTACCTTTTCATAGCATTGTAATGTTAGTATTGCAGATCTTTTCTTTGTTGTAAATCAGGCAATTATGATGTAATCTTAATTTACTATAAAGCGTTTGTACGTTAAGTTTTCTAAAAAGCACCGGTTTTTTAAAGTGTTAATAATCACAAGAGGTTTTACCTTGTACCTTACTTGTGATATTGACGAATCATGCAATAATCGCACTTGTTATTCTATTCAATGTAAAATGAATATCGATAACTAAGTAGTTTGTCGTGAGCTTTTTTAATTCGGTGGCTTATTTTTTGTGGTTTGTTTGCTAATTCCCAACAGGACTACATTTTCTGTTGTGTTGTTCGTCCAAACCCTACTATTGCGTATTGTTGTCTTCTGTTGACCAAAGCTCTTGGTGGGGTCGGATCATCTCTTACGTACACAAGTAAGTAAGCACTTCATAGCTTGTGGTAACAATGTATCATTCCGTGTTGGTATTTATTTACTTATTATGGATCTAAAAATAATAAATAATTTATATTTATTTATTTACTAGCTGTGCCCGCGACTTCGTCCGCGTGGAATAGTGACTTTGGATAGAATTTTTAATTTATAGGCTTATGATTTTACAAATAAGATACTTAAGTATAAGTACTTATAAGTACGCAAGATATAAAGTATTTATATAGTACATTTTAGTACTCACTTATCATTAAAATTGGCCATATTACAACAATAAGAAGCAAGTAGTAGGTACATCAAAGGTGATCAATTATTATGACCATACCGATTATTTGGACGTTCACAATTTGTATTTCGATTAGGAATTCCTTTGTTTGATAGGATAATATGGTTACTTTACTTTTAACTACTACTTTGCCACAAAAAAAAACTACTACTTTACTAACATTTTACTTTGTTGTGTGGAAAAAATGGATCTAAATATAAATTTTTTCATGGCACTGTTTTGTTATACTTTGGCAAGTACCATAAAGTACCAAATATTCATTTAATTTATACAAACCAATATGGAGGAAACACTACACATTGAATTAAAACACTTTACAGATTCATTTCCACCCACATTTATTTTAAATTGTTTCGCCTCGGCCCCGTCCCGCCTTAGCCCCGGCCCCATCGAACGGGATAAAAAGTATCCTATGTCCTTCTCCTGGTACTAAGCTACCTCCTCACCGTTTCGTCCCGGTCCCGTGCTACCCCAGCCCCGGCCCCGTCTAGCGGGACAAAAAGTATCCTATATGCAGTATCTTATGTCCTTCTCCTGGTACTAAGCTACCTCCCCACCGTTTCGTCCCGGTCCCGTGCTACCCCAGCCCCGGCCCCGTCTAGCGGGACAAAAAGTATCCTATATGCTTTTCCTGATTCTAAGCTACCACCCCACCAACTTTCAGCCAAATCGGTTCAGCCGTTCTCAAGTTATAAGTGTTGTAACAAAAACGACTTTCTTTTATATATATAATATATATATATTTTCTGCCTACCCCCTAAGTCTATTGGCGTGATTATTTCTATCCTAGTTTACTCTCCAAGTGATGCTGAGTCAAATAAAAAAAGCCCCATCAAAATCGGTCCAGTAGATTCTGAGATTAGCCCGGACAAACAGACAGACAGACAGACAGACAGACAGACAGACAGACAGACAGACAAAAATTTTAAAAATTGTTGTTTTGGCTTCTATTACGGTAATTAAGACCCCCTGTAACAATTTTTCATAAAAATCTTCAATGTACAGAAATCGATCTTTTACAGTCTTATTATATGTATATAGATTTATTTCAGTTTTGCTGCATCTATACTGTCATCATTATGTATTAATTTAAACAATTTGCTATCAACTGCTATTATAGCTATTATTATATACGTATACAAACATTATCAGTTATAAATAAGCTATCGTTAATAAGTTATCGTTTTGAAAGCTTTCTGATATAGGCATTAGGGGTTGTAAAACGTTAGTGCCAAAACTGTTTGCGGTCGTTTGTTAGCAATTTCTAAGCAGTTTATTACAGCTTTATTTGTGCTGTTTATAAGAAATAAACACAGGAAACAATTTGCCCAAATACGGTCGATGTTATGCAATAAGTTATCATCATAACATTAATAGCTGTAAGAATAAATATTATAGTACCCAATCGTTAATAAGAAGGATAGTTTGACACAGGCTCTGAAGAATGTTTACGATCAAGTAATAATTAAGTGCCTTTACTTTCATACCTTACTGTTTTTTATAAAATTTCCTATCCTGTTACGAATCTGTTACCTGCTTACATTAGCACAAAGCTGAATAATTTTCCAAAGTTCGACTTTGAAATAGAAAATATGTACAAAAATGTATGATAAATTAAAAGCTTTCGTTTGTGTTACTTCTACATAAAGCAGTCCCCAGCAAGCTTTCGACGGCATATGCGTAGAGAGCGCCAAAGAGTTTGCGGTCGGACTCCCGCGCACCGCGACGCCATCTGTCGCTAATTACTTCCTACGCTTTTGAATCCGACTGTACACTCTTTTGTTGCAGCTAGCTTTAATTTTTTAAACGGCAATTACGCAAGAATATGAAAGTACGACACAATAAGAACGGAAAGTCAACGTTTTGTGCTGCCATCTCCAAACTGCCGTGAAATTGGTAGTTGCGACCGCAACTCGCAATAGAGTTAGTTGACGATGACGATGTTTTGTGTAGAAATATTTTTAGAATTACACGCTTATAGGTAAACGACATCATGTTTTGTTTAATTTAATTAGGGGTTGGCGATATCAATTATAAATTGCCGTTATTTTTGCAGGCTGTCCGATGTTTATACTTACCTAGCTACATCTTTAACTAACTAAAAGTAATATATCATTATGTGTTTACTTGAACAGTAAACACATAATGATACTTACATTACTTTTAGTTATTTACCCATCTACGTTAACGCTAATTTTATAGTTAATAAATAAGAGAATAATATTTAAATAAGTAAATAAATAAAAGAAATTAGTAGTTAGGTAGTCCAACTGCCTGGGAGACATATATTCTATTTAGGAGTGTTTTTAAATATGTATGTGTATTCATGTAAGTTATCAATTCCGAATTTGTAAATGTAACTTGCTTTGCATTGCACCAAAGCCAATTGAAACTTTTGGTAAAAGTTGTGTAGTTCCACTACTCGACGAAAGATGGCGCTGTAGGTGCCGTGATAGAGTCACATCGTTACCAAAAGTAGAGCTTAGCAAAAGTTAAAATCAAGTTACTGTCTAGTTTATTTTGAACAACGGAATAGAGCTATATGTCCAACATTAGGTATTACTACTCTTTGAGTATCGAATTTCATAAGTCCTAATAATTTCAGGAATTGCAGATATTATGTAGGTATGTGATTCATTTCATTGCCATTACTAGTTATAATTCGAGAAAAAATATTTTTAAAACAGTCATGATAAAATAACTATAACAGGAGATATTGTTTAAATTGTAGCTGCATACCTACATTGGCATGATTAATTAGTCCCAAAGTATAGCACGCCTACCTTTGCATAAACACCGAAGTTATGATGTTAATGTAAAATTGTGTTATATCATTCATTATGAATGCACTAAATAACAGTAATTTCTAGTTTATAAATAGTAAAATATACGCAGCGGCTCTAATGAATGTATTTTACTAATAAAACATGGCCGCGCTGAGTGTTGGGGGCGTTTCGTTCCACGCGGTGGATTAATTAATCGATTCAAGTGCATTGTTTGCGGCCAGTACATAATAAAAGAATGAATTGTTGGAGGGGAATTCAGTTTTTCTGTTTGTACGGTCTCATGGGAGAAATGGGTTATGTACAACTCAAGTGGAACATAAATGATTAGGGTAAAAATATAAGTAAGTAAAATTGCATGTCTGTTTTTTAATGGATAAAATCTAAATAATGTGCATGAAGAATAGTTCTTTTTGAGCAAGAACAAATTTTTTAAAACTTACAATGAAATGATGCGAACGTACATAATGTCAGCAAGTAATTGTCATCGAATATTTGACGGTGTTAAATTATGAAGTACCGGAGTAAAATATGTACTGGAATTTTTGCCAGTAAGTACATATTTTACTCCGGTACTTCGGCAGATAAGTAGCTACTTATTCACTTTCGTTACGGACTTATGCAGCTAGGACGTGCTTAATGGTGATCATTGACACATTATACTGACTGAACATAATGTATCCATTAAGTTTCTCATCAACGCTCTCGAAATCACCATTTACTTAATTCATCCGTCTTAATCACTTAATAAAGTCACTAGGCCAGCTGCATCGCGAACATGTAGTGTTAGAGCCGCTTATTATGCTTATTCCATCTCATAATTGTTAATGTTTTATAATTAGCTAACTGTATAATAAGCGCTTGTAAGTAGAACAGAAAAATAATAGCTTACCGTTCTACTAACACGGCGCTATTCACGTAAAGAGTCGATCACCGCAAGACGCTAAAACAATGCGTTTTACAATGAGATTTCACGCGTGAAACATTCAATTGGATCGATGTCACATCAATTAGCCAACCGACGTGTCGGGCCATGCGGAGCGGTATAATTCAATTAATTTATTTCTGGTACCAATTATTAGAACAAGGGAGAAGCGACCGAGCGCAGAATTTGAGCAAAATAGTCTATTTATTATTTTGCTTTGTGTCACGGTGCAGGAAAACCGGGGCGGCGCCGCGGGCTTTGTGCTCCATTATGTCGGTAAAACAATAAGCGCTTTATTAAAAAGACATTCAATAATTTATTTTATTCATATTTTATTCGCACCGGACCGGCTTCAAACAAAAGCGCTCGATACCGCACCGGCCAGATAAATTCAAACGCACGGTGCAGTTTGATTTGTTGTTTATTTATAGCTGTGAAAAATAATAAAAAGCAGTATCTCTGAAAAATATTATTAATTCGCATAAGAGTCGACGAGACTGTTTGGCTTGGCTTGGCTCTACTCGTAGCAATGTCACGCCTGCCGTCCAACAAAAAGCAACAATTCAGCATTGTATAATTTCTTTATTCCTTTCTCTATTCTAAAACTGAAATCCGAATGGGCGGTGCAAACCACACAAACAGCGCGACTATTCACGGAATGTTTGAACTATTCGGCGCTGCGCCATCTGTCGGGGGTCGATTGAGACATTTTTGCGAATAGCGCCATAATTACGCGTTTCCGCATCCGGTGCGCGTGCGCAGGACACACGCCCACCGCATTTTTGGATGGAAGTTAACACTGGGACAAGCTGTCAACGGTTATATGATATAGGAATTGAGACGGTCACCTGCCCTTCTTGAAGAAACGTGGACATATCGAACTTTTCAGTTACAATTCAATCATTTACATCTGGTTCATTGTGTTATTTGAAACTACATTACATATCGTAAATTTATTATACATATATTTCATCCCTGTATAATTTGCTTACTGTAAGTTATGAAACAGTAATCTAATTGACAGCGTGACTCTTAGACAGTAAATTGGAGATTAGGATACTTAAAGATGAAATAAGAAACCAAAAATTGCGCACAAACGAGAGTCGAACCGGAAACTTTCTGGATTAAACCATTGGATTAAGATACCTAATAAGTTTGAAAAGATATTTGAAAATTCAAGTACGCGAACAATACAAGTGCAAGTCTCTGTGACTATAAATCATCAACAGATAGACTGCGAACTATCTCTAAAGCGGCAAGGAATGCAGGGTTCATTGAGTGGAATGCACATAATTAATTATAGTTCACGACAACGTGTCCCCAAAAGATTTATTTGGACCAGTTTTTGCGGCGACACACGACTTTCATTAAGCTATGGAACAAAAACGTGTTGTGCGAACATAATTTCTGCATTCTGTAGTGTGTTGGACTGTTAGCTTCTATAAAGTGACATTGTTATAACTTTTAATTTGCATTTTCTTAATTGGGTGATGTTACACACATCAACACTGTCTAGGGATGTTTTAGATTTACTCAATTTAATCAAAATTTATTAAAAATAACATACAACATGTGTATATTAACAAAAAAAATATTTATCAGAACTTTATACAAAACATCCCTAGACAGTGTGAGTGTTTAGTATATTTAAGTATACGAAGTCTAACAAAAGTTTATTTACATACTCTAGTTATACATAATCTGCGCTCTTTGATAGAATCTTACTGCAACTGCCACTTCCATAAACCGAACAACTGATTTTCAAACCTTCGTTTTCTGCAGTAACTGTCTTGCAACAGCTTTTTGATACAGTGCTATCAAAACGTTTTAAAACTTGAACACATATTTCCCTCAAAACCTGCGGTTCCTTCATTCAATTCGATCTGTCTATGTTGACATTAGCATCCACTTTGTAATTCATGTCCCGAACGTCGCTCCGTTCCTCGCTATGGTAATGGGTTCGGTTGAAACGACTTTCCTTTGAGCTAATGATGTGTGCCCAATGTGAGCAGTGAGCGGTAAGGTGCATAATGTTATTTCCCCTTGCCTTTTCATGGGGTTATTTCCCTGAAAATATCGAGCTATAGGTACAATAATATAATTTTAAGAGACATTATGTTTTTTACTTCGAATCGAAAGAATGTGGCGATAGTATTGCTCATTATTATCCGGTTGAAGTTGGTGCTTGACATTTAAATTTAAATTTTATTATCTTTATGTAAGAAGACTGACTCTGAAGTTTGAGGTATTAAATGTAAGTAAATAAAATTTGGTCTGACGTAAAATTATGGTATTTAAGTAAACATTGCCAAAGCGGGATGAATAAAACAAGTTATTCCCGCGGCCAAAGTCTAAAGTAAAATTTTTGACGTTTCACGTAGACAATCTTGAAATAATGTTTATTTTTTTAAAAGCTACATTCAACAATTCTTCTTAATCATTAAATAAACAAAAACACCAATTTTACCTTAGCATTGTCTACGCGAAATGTCAAAAATTTTGCTTCAGCCTTCGGCCGCTGGGATGCTGAAATAATAATAATAAAAATAATTGTCAATGTTTAAAAAAAACAACTCAGTCAAAATTAAGCACACTGAAAAAAATACATTCGAAAACTTTATATTGAAACAAATACTTTCTGACACAAGAGACAAACGCCCAAACATTGTTGCAGCGCCGACGGAAACACAGGCACTTTACAACTTTTTAACAGCTCGCAGCCGCAGTAAATCACGCTGTATAGACCCCTTCAGAAGTAATATCGACTTCTTCGAATTCACATTAATCTCCCATACTTCAATATGAGAAAGGAAACGGGTTGCAAAACAGCTCACGTTGAGTTAACAAACAAAATAACACGGGAAAAATACAGGCCGTCAAATCTCATTTCTAATTTCACCGACAAAACAAAAGAGAGAAAGCAGTCGTCGTTTTTTGTTTTTGTTATGCAGCACGACTATTGGAAGTGTCAACGAGCTTCATAAAACAGTAGCTCTTATTACGATCCTTTTGACTCCGATGACATATAGCTCTGTTGGAACAGAGGTTCTGTAGAGTCGAATGTTATAGGGATTTTAATAAAATTTATTGGTTGCGTGATGGTTCGGTAAATATATTTATTTAAACGTAAGTTTCCATGACTCAATTAAAGGGAAAAGATTAAAAAATATTTCTTGGAAAATATCAGTCAGCGACCAGTGTTGATCAGCCAAAGTTATATGGGAATTCCCAAAACGTTTAACATAACTATAGTCTTTCTTAGTAAAAGTCATGTTCTTTGACTTTATAAGAAGTCATAAAAAGTTATTATTTCGTTAATTTCTGAAGGATACTTATATTAAGTCCGATCTTACTATGTAAGTAGGTACAAATGCAAAAGTTTGACTACGATTGTAACAATCTATGGTAAAATCATTTTTTTACAACGTTTCCATTGCCTTCGCTGTTCTAAAGGCCGTATCTCAGCCGAGCGCATACCCGTCGCGGCGCAGTATAGCCGTGACTGCGGCTGTCAAGCCGAAACGTTTTAATTTAGCGCTCGTCACCGACTCCACTCCATCCGGGCCATTTGACGCCGCGTTATAAATCTCGACCAAATGCGCCGTGCTAATCACGGAAAAGAGAACAACCCTTCACTGGTTATCGTTAGCAGTTTGATGTTACGCGCAGAGTTAGTACGTGAAGGGGTCATATTGTTTATGAAGAGTGCGGTAAACGTTTACTTATGGTATTGTTACGAAATCCTCATCCTACTTATATTATAAACGCGAAAGTTTGTAAGCATGGATGTTTGTTACTTCTTCACGCAAAAACCACTTAATAGATGTTGATGACATGTTCCAAAAATACAGCTTCTTCATTGAAATATCACATCCTACTAATATTATAATTTATAAACATGAAGTTTGCAATTGGGAATATACTAAGTTTATATCTATAAAACACAAGTTCAGCAAAAAATTTATAATTTGTCGTTTTGAGTTTATTAGGTACTGATATGTGCTGAAACGCAGGTAGGTAGTCACAACATTGATTATTAAGCATTAGAAAGTCATCGAGAATTGTGCTTATTTAAACTCCTAAGCTCTAAGCAAATCACCAATGATTGAAAACATAAAACATATGAGTATTTATAGAAGACGACACTCGCAATTTCGCTAGGGTAGCGACCCCTTTCGTCGCGATCGTCAAAGCAGGAAAACAAACAATTTATCTATTTCCCTCGCGTCAGATCAAACACTAATAAAGCGCAGACGACGCCAATAACCCGAGGGCGACAGTGAATTTAGCATTTGCAAATACGCCGCCGCTAATCCGAGCCTTTTTGTGACGTGATAAAATAATGACTGGAAATTACTGTGGAAGTCGTCACGCTTTCCACCCCTTGCGACTTAGTTAGCTTAGCCGCTAGCTCAAAATGCTTGCGGTAAATTAATAGACGAGCCGCTAGGAATGTGACGATTAGTGGCTATTGCATTTATAATTCGAGTTTTATTATTCGCCGAGGAATTCCGCGTTGCAGACTTGCAATGTTTAGGTACTGCTGTTCCGTCCGGACATAAATTTTTACGTTTTCCATTAGCCGTATCATTTCGGCGCGTTACGGTACTAACTTCAAATAAGTTGTTTATTGAAACAATAATTATTTGTCCACGAAAAGACGATCATCTTTGATGTTGAAACTCTTTCGATCCCTTACTTTGCTTGCTCTTTTGGTTACACAAAAAGAATACGAGTATGATGCAAATTAGCGCATCTATTCACCGTAATGAAAACTCGGGGTCTGTCATTTGCGTCGTTGGGGTGTTTCAATCGCCCTCGTTTGGGACTTTACATTAAAGCAATCTCCTATTGCGTTGCATTATTAGTTTCTCCTTTAGCTTTTGATGTAGCGTCTGTACATTTTTGTCAATATTTTGATAGTCGAGTAGGATCGTCCCAGTGGACAAACATGAGTGAATCAAGAAGGATCAAGAATTTCAAATTCAATAAAATATTTGTAGACTTTTGGACTCGAGATGTTACGCGACGTCCACTTTTAGTAAGTTCGTAAATCAATTGTAATAGACTTTGAGTTTAATTATTAACCGACCACTATAAAGACAAAAGGCCTGTTTCACCATTGGCAAATAAGCACTAAACAACCAATACTTAAAATAAAGAACGTCATTTCGTATGAAGTATTGGAATAAAGATATTGTGAAACAGACTAACAAAATTTATTTATTTAATATAATCATATTTATATTTAATGGATATATATCCGCAAATTCTGCGTAAAAATTACTAACAAACGCTTTCGCCAATTACATTATTAGCAACTATAGTCTGTAGCCGGCGCCTTTGCCGCAGTTCTTCCTAGAAGTCGTCCTAACTAACACATGCGCGAGCGCACGCGGCGCTCTTTGACCCTCCGGTCGAATTTATGACCCGCATTCATCATAAGCCCTAATGAGCACAATTTATTCTTTGTGAGTTTTTGGAACTGCGATTTAAAATATCTAATTTTGGCGAGTTTCGTAGTAAATCGATACGCGATTTCACACCTACATTGTGTGTAAAAGTGTTCCACCGTTCACCTTTACCTAACTAGTGTTAGTGTAACATGTGATTACCACTTTCTTTCCTCTGATTTATCTAACCTTGCTTATTTTAGGTATGGTGGGATATAATGAAATCAAAGTACGAAGGAAATTTGCCTATTGATTCAAAAGTGTCAAATTTTTATGGAGAGTTCATGAGAATTACTACTGTTTATATTTGAATATTATATTATATTTGAATTGCTCCTGTTTAGTTAGATTCCTACTGTATTTGTGATTCGACGAAGATTTTTCAGTTTCCGAACAAAATCTGTAGAGTTAAGCTTTCATGCAAGCAGTTCTAAAATAAAGATCCTGTATTGGCACCTCTAATCATTCATGCATGCTAAGTTACAATACATGTCTTACAATTACAAAAAAGCAGGCTTCAAGTGTCCCCGTCACAATGTAGGTGGCACAAAGCAACATGTTCTAATAACGTATGTAATGCTTTGAAGTGGCGGTCGTCATTCCGCCAACAGCGCGGATCGGGCTCAAAGGGCCCACCTGTGCCGTCTTAGGAAACATAAATTACTTAGACACTTTGTCGCAGCTCCTACTTCGCGAACTCTGAACACATTTTAACTTCCTGAAAGTTGGCTAGCTTGATGTTGAGTGGATGCGGAAAAGATGGCAATTCTATTTGCTGGAACTTGAACCGAAGTTAGTTTTATAGGTATTTTTCTATCGTCAACTGGAATGTTTCAAATGTACTCATTTTATGAGATTAAATCTGGGATACGTTTGACATTTAGATAGCACCTTCTGCTAAATTGCTTTTTGGAAATATTGCACCGGAATTAAATTCTGTTTTCGCAAATTATAAAGCTGGCTAGTTCGTAGCTCAAAGGATTAGCTTTGCTATCTAACGCGGCAACGCAGCCAGTATCATCGCCTCCTTGCCACGAGGAAACGGCTTCGTATTTAATAGGTAAGTGTTAAGTTTATTATTTTAGTCATGCATGTCTTAGTTTTAAATTGTTTTTGATTTAATAAATGAATAAACTGTCTACAAATTGATACTTACATAGTTACATACGGTTCAAAGATTCAGCCCATGAAATGTTAAACTTTGAACGATTACAGCAATGTTAGTCACAATCGCAATAAGAATACCAAGGCGTCTTGAAAAATATTACGTTTAATCCAATTCACGTACCATCCACCAGACGGGGGTGACGTCGATGGCATACCAAATAGCGGCAAATATGGGAGCTCCCTCATTCCACTTGATCAGTTTACTAAATTCGGTTAGGGTGATAAATCTGTGTTTAGCCAAGGGGCCGGGATTTAACAGAATTACGAAGGCTTATACCCTGATAACGGCCGGCTTACACAATAAGTGGGTCATCAGCCGGCATGCATGATTAAATTGTAGTCAAACGATCCGGGTCGTTTGAAAATAATTATATTATTGTGATAAGATCTTGTATGTAAGTAATTTAATTTTGGGTACTTGAGGGCACATTGTACTTGGTTATTGTTTCTACTCATAAAGGGGTTTAGATGTGTCATTGAAATCTGTTTAATAAATTTATTATTATATCTAACTCATGTATTTAAATGGCAAATCCTCACCCACTGTCTGTCTACCTCCCACGATGATGATATTAAGTAATTATGACTTAGTTTTAGAATATAGTTTTGATGCTCTATTATTTGCATGGTATCACGACAATACCTCCAAAATAGTATTAGGAACTATCGTGACTTTGTATCTGAATTGCATTCTCCTCGCCTGTGTAGAACCTTACCCATTCGGATCCGAAATGGAGTCATCATAGTCACGTTGAAAGTTACGGGGACCACCGCAGGCTGTATTAATGAAGCGGTATTAACCTAGCCCACGAGCTCAATAATGGAGAATGGAGTTTGTCGCGATGAGCGCGGTTTTTACGGCACGAGCGGCCACCCGCGGAGGCGACACTTCCCCTGCTCATTATTTGTGGTTTCAATTCGCTTTTTACGACGAACGTCGCCCTCTTTGTGGCTACTCCTCTAAATTACGCTCTATCAAAAGTGTCGTAAGACACTAACATCGACAAAGAAAATTGAACTTTATTTATTCGCACCAAAAGCTTCATTTGCACTGACGGAATTACTGCGACGTCATCCAACTGTTTGCGCAAGGTCCATATCAAAATTCATTTGTGAATGAGCGGCGATGATTAAAAAGTTGCCGTCGAGTATCAGGCGAGGGGATCTCGATGCAATTCTTGAAACAATCGCAGTTGATTCACGGCGAAATGACAATTGAAATAGTTACATTGTGACTCTTGCGTTGTTGTTTGTAATCATTATCAACAAGCATAAGATGTGTTAACGCAAATGAGGACTTAATTATGTCGTTTTGTATCCATTAAGATGGTTTTATACAGGCTTACACATACAGTAACTAGAACGAGTCATTGATGGTTAAACATATACAGGGTGTAACAGATAAGTAGATGCAGTGGAACTTTAAGTAAGCATCATGCATCGAATAAGGATCCCTTACATAAATATTAAGGCTGGGTTGGAAATTTTCAAATTACCATGTAAATAATTTCAATAAGCTCCATCGACATCTTTATTTCGACCTTGAATACGAACATCATTATAAACGTTTTGACAATTGATTAAGAAACATATTTACTTGCATTTTATAACATTTTTTATTGATCGTGTTAGTAACTTTAATAACACATTTTCAAACATGAATAACTTTAATCACACAACATCCACAACAGAAGTACCAATCACAGGTTAGTTTTAATAGGATATTCTATATTCTCTTAAATTTCCACTGCACAATTCTGTTACACCCTGTATACTTAGGTTGTGTCTAATTGAAACAATTTACGAAACTTAGTTTTATCCTTTTTTATATAGTAAATTTCCGCCCCTGACGAAAATATATATTTACTTGCTCAGATCAGTCTTTTAAATGTAAGAAACCTCAAATTCCTTAGCCTACGTCATCCAAATAGACATTGAGACCAATGCAATTGCTTAATGAGACTTTTCAGTCATTTATCAGGCATTTCAGACACCCTACAGAAAAGCAGTACTTACCTACTTACCATCAGGCTCTTATCTCTCGGGTGATATTTCGGTAGCTCGTAGCAGCTCGTAGCTTCGTAGCAATTTAATTACGCAATAGTTTTTGAGACTTTGTGAGTTTCTTATCTAATTTACTAATTCTGACGAACCAAAAAGGAGCGTGGTGTGGTTCGAATCTACCGTACCATCTTAGTATCCATTCATATAGCCCCTTAATATTGCTACCGTTTTGTAAGCCAATTTTATGTCCAGCAACACATACTAATTAGATACCCTACATGACTAGTGTAGCACTTTTTTTATCTTGCAACAGATACTTGATATGTTACTAGATGGCAACGCAAGGGGCAAATGTTGGTGTGATGAGCACGAACATTTGTACTTAAGTCATGGAAGTTACTAATTCTGACGAACCAAAAAGGAGCGTGGTGTGGTTCGAATCTACCGTACCATCTTAGTATCCATTCATATAGCCCCTTAATATTGCTACCGTTTTGTAAGCCAATTTTATGTCCAGCAACACATACTAATTAGATACCCTACATGACTAGTGTAGCACTTTTTTTATCTTGCAACAGATACTTGATATGTTACTAGATGGCAACGCAAGGGGCAAATGTTGGTGTGATGAGCACGAACATTTGTACTTAAGTCATGGAAGTAATATGTATTTAAGTATTTATTAGAGACGCCCCATCATTTCGATATATGTACATACGAGTAACATCGATATTCACCTAACATTTTTAAATAAGTAGGACATTTAGTTAAGATTGATTATTATCATCTCTCTGTCCTATAGTCCATCATAAGGTTTTGATGATAATGGGTGTTGCAAGTGACCTCATAGACTATCTTAGAAGTTATCATAGATATTGGCATTAATCCTACGGGCGATGTGAGAAAAAAATCATACATTTCTTTAGATATTCTTTGTTTGCCATTATTGTTTTTACATATGGGAATAAGTAATAATACAAATATCCACTCGGAAAAAATATATTCAATTTTTATAAAATCAATTTCAGGCATTTTTAATTCGCACAATTTTGTACAATATACATCATAGGAATAGTTTTACAATTACATTTATTGTTAAGCCAACAAATAGCACATGTTTTTTACATTATAACAATATTTTATGATGCTATGTGTCGATTTTTGTTTAAAGTTAGACTACCAATAGTTTGCTTTGTAACAATATTTATATAAGATGCTATGTGTCGATTTTTGTTTTAAGTTAGACTTCCAATATGTTTGCTTTGTAAACGTCATTAAGTACTTCTTTAACAGTGCTATCTTAATCGGATTTTTAATAGAAAGATATAATGTAGGCAAATACATACTAATAAATACTGCCAACTATAGCACCTCAGTAGGTGCCAATTAAAGATTCTAATTCACAATGCTGTTGGAAGTCGTGTATTATTATTTTTCTGTGTCTTTGATTGTTGCCTGTATGTTTTTTATCATATTTAATTCCATAAAGTACCTATTACTTAATAAGTTTTATACAATTTCTCTTCTTCAATCAAATAAACACATATTTTTTCATATACAATTTGAGTTCAAGTTAAGTTGCAGGTTTCAGTACAAGTGATTATTTATATATAGGTATTTAGTTTAGTTTATTATTTCTCTTTAATATGAATATTTCTATAATTATGTAAGTACAATAAATAAATTACATTCTTTCCGTGACCTGTTTGAGGTATTATCAATAAATTATAAACTGCAATTTTGGACTAAAACAGTGATACTACTTACACTTATTTACCGTACAATTTCTAGCTATAATATGAGATAATTATGTTCAATAGTTAACTATACTGTACAACACTTTTAAGTCTCACAACAAGTACGAATGCGGGGCGCACCGTAGCGTCTTTCAGTAATTACAAGTCCACGTCACTATGTCACAGTCAGTTTGCTTGATATGTGGTATATACAGTGCGGGCAGAGGCGGCGGCGACGGCGTTGACGGCTGCAGCGGCGCGCGGCGGTATCACAGGAGCGGCGAAGCGTGGTGCTGCGGCACGGCGAGCGCCGCGCGCCCCCGTCACACCAGCGCGCTCGGCTTTACGTCCACAGAGTGGTCGGGTGAACCCCGCCCCGCACCCCCCTCGCCCTGGCTGTTCTCCTCCGAATCCGAACACGAGTCCGAACTACCCTTCTTCCCACCGTTATGCGTCTTCACGTGTTTCGCGAGGTGGTCGGACCGCATGAACCTCTTGTTGCACACCGGGCACGCGAACCTCTTCTCGCCGGTGTGCGTCCGCAGGTGCCGCTGCAGCTCGTCCAACCGCGTGAACCGCTTTCCGCAAAATAACCAATT
>OY757257.1:5254544-5473530 GCA_963584085.1 Pyrausta aurata
GCCGCGAATACATCGAGCCTAGACTCGCACTGGATTCACTTTTGCCGAGGAGCTGGTCGCCGGATGATGGGAAGTAGAGGTCGTTGCCGTACGAGGGTGCTGCCGCGCATGAGGTGGGAGCGCGCGCGTAGGGGCCGCAGGCCGGGGGGCTGCGAGCGTGGCGCGGCGCCGGCGCCGGGGAGGCGAGTGCGCGCCGGGGCTCTTCTTCCACGGATGGAACCCCTTCCCGACGGCCGCGTCGGCCAGCGGAGGAGGCGATTTACTGGACAGCTTGTTGCATTGCGCCGCCAACATCGCCAGAGGCGTGCCGCGTAAGCTCGGATGTTCCTGGAAAGACAGACAACCGATTGTTAATTATTTCGAAGGAAGGGCATTCTTTATTCAGGTTTAATTAACAGAGTATGTTTAGACCGTGAGAATCTCGTCTGAGTGTCGACTCAAATTTATGGCCTAATTTATATGGGAACTGATCTGCGGCGTTCGGTCTCCGCCTGAGGCGCTGAGAAATAATATAAATAAATTATGAGAGGTTTATAGGTGGCGTATTTACAATTAGGTGTGGTGACAGCTCCCGGCTGCTACCGCGGCCGCCGCAGGATATCGTAATTAATAAACGCTGCCTACTTCATGTCGGCCTCCCTCGTAAAACTTAGCCCGAAGTTTTAGTGGCACTAAACTAAATTATGCAATTCACGGTCCGCCTTGTTTGCGCCCGATGGGTTTATAGAATCAATGTGAGTTTCTCGGTAGACTATTACTGGCCTGCGTACTGTCATAAAATTAAGTTTACATTTATTTTATGATTCTGAATTGAATTCATGCAATAATTACATTTGTCAAATCAAAGTCTGAGAAGCTGATACTTATTATGATAATTCTGATAAAAATCGCAAAATTTAAAACTCTATCGCAAGTTCTATTCAACGAACGTGAAATAAACTTATTCGATAAAAGCGGTCACAATACGTATGTACAATGCTCTTTATCAAATCTCGACATGCAAACGCGTCATAAAAACTTTCCACATAAAAGCGTAATCCGTTCGCTTGCTCATTTGGCCGGTTTAATAAAGGTAAGGGCAGAAGAACATCCGGCCGGATATTTCACCCCAATCCTGGGACAATGGCTCGATAAAAAAGTCCCATTGTGTGGAATAATATAATCCGAGGCACGGAGGGGGAGAGGCGGCCACGCCCCTTAACATTGTGATTGGCGCAGCTGTCGTGCTGTGTGCACCGGCCCTAACTTCTGTCTAGCACTGATTGAGTTTTCCCATAGTATAGTTTTCTAGGAAAATAAATCGATAGTGTGTCTTTACTAGCACGGTATGTCGTTGTAATCAAATGTTTGTTTTATTGTTATGGTAGAGTTTAGATTTGCGTCGTGGCATGCGAATGTCTAATGCACGACTAATGCTGAGCGGGTGCTGTTTCTACCTTTTAGTCTGTTTGTCTTTTCATCTTAAGAATGTTATTTTATTTGGGTCTAATATAGGCATTTTCTTTCTTTATTTGAAGACTAGCTTTTGCCCTCGACTTCGTCCGCGTGGAATAGTGACTTCTTTCTCCCGTTTTTTACACATTTACCACTATATCTTTGCTTCTATTGGTCGTAGCGTGATGTTATATAGCCTATAGCCTTCCTCGATAACTGGACTATCCAACACAAAAAGAATTATTCAATTCGAACCAGTAGTTTCGGAGATTAGCGCGTTCAAACAAACAAACAAACAAACAAACAAACAAACTCTTCAGCTTTATAATATTAGTATAGAAGTATAGATATAGATTGGTGACGTCACGTGAATCTTCTACCTGTTACTTAAATGTAACTTAGTTATTATACATGAGGTAGGTAAATAAAATAGTGACCGCGGAAATTGGTAGGTATGTCATTTAGGTTATTTGGTTGATAGATTTTGATTATGATATTATTACTATGGTTAATTTTGAAATAAAAACTATAATCACAACGGCGTTGACATACATTTCGGTATGGACTATTACATCTAATCATCAAATTAATTCAACCTTACAAAAACTTATGCATGATATCGTTAGCGGGTCTACCAAATAGGTGATAAGAACCCAGCCAATTATAATGCTATTATTTGTCATTTCGGGAACTATACACTTTTTATGGTTATAATTATAGCCAAAATTGTCGCTTAAGTAATTAGGATGCGATAATTCCTAATATAACATTCATGAATTTATAATACTTTTACATCTATTTAGTTTTGTCTTTTCAGACAAAAGTTTGATAATTAGAATTTTTAACTGTTAAGTCGAGTTAGCTTTTGTACGAGTTGCTCTTACATTAACATTTTACAAAAGTTTTAGATTAAGACGTAAATAAAGAAAGAGTTCCATACAAATACACATTACTGGGTATGAAGTCATAGCCGGCAGATGGATAATTATGGCGCTATATGTGGGACGCGGTCAAATAGAAATAATGGTCCGCCCAGTGCTATCGTCGGCATCTTCACTCAACAATAGGGTTGTCACAACATTAACTCTAGAAATTGTTCTTAAAAGAATAACAGTACTTTGCTCTAACTGGAACTTATCTTGTGTTTAAATAGCAAGATTTTACATAAATACTCATAAAATGTTTTATTTACTAGAGTACCTTAGGACATTAGAAAATTTGAATTACACACTACTTAATCTCAAAACTACTTACATAGTTTTAGGATTATTTGCATCGTGTTTTGATTTGTTAAGAAATTCCATAAATTGACTTACTTGAGAGGATTACAATAATACCAGGATAAATAAAGTAAAAGTAAGCAGTGTCAGAAGATTTAATTGGAAAACCGATTGTTTTGGCAAAATTGACAACCCTAGGTGTAGCTATGGCCGCTCAATTATAACCCAACGACAATTATAATTAACATAAAAAAACAATAAAACCCGCAAATAGTAGCACTTACGATCGGCGTATGTGTCTATCCTAAAGGAAAGATAGATAACATAAGATTTCGAAAAAAACTTCCGCAGCGTAGAAACAGTAGTTATTATAGTTGTTTTCTAATAAGTTTTATCTATGATAGACTCTGCTCGTATTTATCCATAACATATAGGTAGGTTAATATTATTGTAATAACATTTGGCAGACACGCTTTAAAGAAAAGGTCCAAGCTTACTCACAAAATTACTTGTCGAAATCATTCCGTCGGCAAATCTAAGAAATGTACATTCTCTCACATCCATCCGAAATGATGTGCTGTTATAAATAACCAAATGTCACTGTTTCATAAAATCCACACCTCACTACAAAGGCTCGAAGCAATTTCGAGATAATAGCGTTAGTTGTAGTTCCGACGTGAGATGCGATGCGTCGTCACGGCCGCTCATAATTACCCTAGGCATTATGCTCCATTTGGGCGAGGGCCGAACCGGCCGAAAGGGCCGAAAGCCGAAGCCGAACCAGAGTGATATCGAGTAATTGGTCGTCAACTCTCCGGAGATTGGATCAAAGTGTAGCTGACGCCTCGCGCCCGACTCGCCGGCGCCACCACCGCATTACAATGTTGATGGCCTTTTCCTTGTCAAAAATGACGAAGATCTTTGTCGTAAAAAATACGAGACGAAATAAAACGAGATTACCGAATGCGAGCACAAAATTGTAGTATCACAGGTCAGGTAGTCGGCGGCAGAAATGATTCTTTCGCTGCGGCTTTGCCGACGCACTTAGCGGAAGGAACTTTGATGTGGCTACCTAGTTTTTGTACTATTCGTTTGCTGTTTCAGGTAATTATCCAACCAAATTGAATGTCATTATCCCAAGTATCATTAAATATTATTAATTTTCGAATGGTATTTATCCAAGAGTGCACCTTAACTGTCATTCATTAGGTACACATTTCGTAGCAGTTCGTAGACAAATTATAGTTTTCGTAGCAATCAATCGAATCAAATCTAAAATTAAGGTTATTTTGTCAATATTGTCGATACAAATTAGTCTCATAAGAATTTGAAAGGTAACCGGACATATCAATGACTCATTTAAGTGTATCAGATCAGATTTACTTAATTGCTTGACTGCACAGTGGGTCGAAGACTGCAATTTGTCTTATAGGCTGTATCAATATTGCTCAATATTTAACTCTTAATATTATTTACCAATATATTTTTATCGATATTGATATTAAATTCGCCCTTTGGGTACGAAGGATTAGTCTTAGACAGTAACAGACTGAAGAAACGTTAAAAATTGCACTTTCGTAGCCTCTCAACAAAATAAGGTTGATCTTTAAACTGTACAATTACAAATCACACAATTATGGACATAAAACTAAACGTGATTTCATTTCAAGTTATCAAAAGTACGTGCGTAAATTAATTTCGAAGATTAATCAAGAACGGATAGTAATTATTTATTTGAACTGAAACCATTTGATAACGGACGCGATAAATGACCGCGTGAAAATAGTAGAGTAAAATAATTAAATTAACGTGAGAAGCTATAAATCGCGATAATTGGCGGTGGTACCTTGCCAACTGCTGAAGATGCTGGCGTATGCGTTAAAATAGACCTTATTCGTATTAGAATAAGAGAGATATAACAGCTATTCGTGTAAGTATGGTGGTAGATGGTAGAGAGTAAGAGCCGGCGTGGCGCAGATTGGATAATTTGAAATTATCTACCAAAATTATGATGAACCAAAATGAATATTCAAGCGAAACGCTTAGCCCTCGACGTGTTATTAAGATGATCGTGAAGTCGTTACCGACCAAATTGTATTTCATAATATTCATAACTATACTTATGAGCTAATATTTTTGGACAACGCGTTATTGAAAATGATAAAACTAATCATCGTCTCACGGTATCAATATTTAAGATGATAATATCTGTAATAACTTTGGAATCTTTCTGAACTTTTCAATGAAGGTTTCTCTAGCCTTTCAATATGGAATAATTTATTTACACACTGTGTGTGTCAGAATAGACTTCAAAATGGCGGTTCTCCATACTCTACTAGGTATTGTTAAACTTATTTATTTATGAAGAAATTGATATAGTAATAAACCAAATACAAATATAAAATTATTTCAAAAGTGCCTAAGACATCATAATTAAAATAATGCATATAAAAAGTAACGTTTGAACAACGCAACGGCAACGCAGCTAGCATTATAGCCTCCTTGCCACAAGGAAATGGTTTCGTTTTTGAATAGGTTAGTCTTATTTTTTTATGTTGCATGTATTAGTTAAAAAAAATCTTGTTTGTTTTTAATAATTAATAGTAATGTTTATTAAATTAGGACCATTTTTGAATGATTAATGAACAAGTATTTTTTTTGTAATATAAATTACATACACCCACTTATGGAGTAATTAATTTGTCTCTGTATTTACATTTTTAATCAGTCAGGTATCAAACGAATGCCGAGAGCCGCATAACAATGGAATTTTTATTGTGTCTCGTTTACACATACTTGACGAATTAATGCTTTGACCAGTTGTCCGACATTAGCAAGTTATGAATATTCGATATACTGTCGTATTTACTACATACATCGGCTTAGTTAGATGTATGCAAATAGGTCGGCCAATGCCAATCATCTATTAGAATTTTAATAGAATAATTATGAGCAAAATAATACTATTATCAAGTAAGTAAGGCATTGTGTAACAGCAACTGTTTTTATTTTATTTTACAGGACTACGGATTTCTAACTAATTCCGGTATTCCGATTACTATTACTAGTGCCTTTTCCTATGAAGTTTACGTTTCTTACACTTATTCGAATTATTTAGGTACAATCAAGGCATTATTTATTGTTGTACGATAGGTATAGATCATTGTGACATACCAATGTACTTATCCTTCCAGTAAAAGTTTGGTTATCATGACGTTACGGTATCTTGCTTGCACGATACATTTCTTCACTAAAAGATCTATTGAAGCTCACTCACCTCGGTCGATAAACTTGTCTACGACAACGCATCGTACGGTTTAAAGCGTCACATTCCGACCGTAATTCATTCGAGCCGATAAGCCGAGAGCAAATTGCCGATGGCTAATTGTGCAATTACGACATTATCGACTTAATTCCGGGTGAAACCGTACGCGGCGCCCCCGCGCCATTCTAATGCAAACTACGCAGGAGTTTGTGCTTGACGTATTCGTGGGTTATGTCCTTGTAAATGGGATTTGTACTGATTTAAAATAGTTCAGGCATGCAATTAAATTCAAAAAAAATTCAATAAAATTCAAAATTATTTATTTCTTTAAACAGACTTACATATTTATCTAGTGGACGGAGCCCCCTTTTAGGCGTTATATTGCCTGTGCCAGGGGACAACGCTCTGCGTATCTAAATACATATACTATTTTAAGTGTATGAAACCTAATACAAAAAATATCTTATTACTACCAAAAACTTATCGTTAATTACAATTATTTATCTAGTTGTTTTAATTCTGACGTGTGTTAGTCTGTGTGTATATGTGTGTTGTGTTAGTGAGTGTGTTGTAGTTTTGTGAGATGTATGTAGGTTGTAGGTAGTGTGATAGGTTAATGTGAGTGTGTGAGATAAATGGATGTGTGGGAGAGTGTGTATGTATCCTGGCGTGTATGTGCAATTAAATGAGCTTTAAGAACTCAAAGCCTGCTGAAAATTAGAATTCCTTTGAAGAAGGTAACATTTCAGAGACAAAAGAAAGTACAAAGGGCGGACTTAATGCTTAAAGCATTCTCTACCAGACAAATATTGGGCTTATCAGTAATTTATTTGTTTTTAATCACACATTTAAGTGATTCGACTTTTTTTAGGAAGTTTTTAAGGCTCCAAGTTAAAATAAATGTTTCAGAGCAGCTTTTTAAGTATGCGATCTCAATTAAATACGTATCTCTATTCGGTAATTTTTGAAGGCAGAAAAATTGATTTCTTGAAAGCTTAGTCAAAACAATTTCATAACAAATATGAGAGTCGCTCCCCTCACTATTCTAATGCTAACTAATGCACGCTTACAATTTATGACATATTGTTGGTTTTGACTACGAGATTCAACTGAATAATATGCCAGTACCATGTCTGGAAGCTCAATTATATCATTGTCAGCTGCACGAAACTTTTAGGTTATAGTGACATTATCAGGCTAGATAATCAAAAGTCAGCGACATAAGTATGAAAAATTGCTGACTATTAAAAATTACTGTGTAATTTAAAGAGTTAATATCAATAGTACTATTTCGTCGATGATTGTGACGTAAGCTTTATATTGTTTTAAACTTTCATGGTCACTAACTAACATTAGGATAGTTAGATACGAATAATAAGGTACATGGTAGCAATCCCGTATCTAACTATTCTAATACTTTTATCATTGTTTACCAACAACCTTTTGTTTACGCGGTCTGATTCAGCTGTCAGGTAGCTTAAATATTAAGGGCGCATTATAACCTAACTAGTTAAAACATTTTTCAACGGAAATTTGGCCAACTGGGTATACCAATATCGTTAAGGGTGCTCTGCTTCGACCCAATTATAGTTAAAACGAGGATGTAACTCGAATTTCAAAATAATTCGTCGTCACCAGTAATTAGCCGCTGTGAAGGGTTTTGTCTATCATTTGACACCATCGGGGGTGACTTAACTGCCGGAATAATGACTAATGTACAACGAAAACTACTTATAGAACGGCTTTTGTTTTGACCCCTTCACTAGCCTTTTCGTCTAGCAGGAATTTTAAACAACTTGACTGGTTGCTAAGGTGATAACAACTCAGCCTTGTTTCAGTTTTACACTACACTAAGATGGCTTCTGTATACTACTACTATTGTTGGTACTACTGAATACTAACTTATGATTGAAACACACTTTGTGGATTGATTTAGCGAACATCTCTTCAACATCATAACTTAGCTCTATTTACTTCAAGTAGAGTCAGTTGATGATATACTATTTGCATTGACGTCACTGATAGACGTTGAGCTTACAACTTCACAAGACCCATTTACCTTAAATCAATAAAAAGTCAGCACATCATGGGTTGGTTGTTCGAAGTTTCAAAGTCCGGTGTCGTAAAAATAATAATGCATGGATTAAGTAAAAGATAATGACTCGAAGACATTATTTCCACATTAAGAGTCATCTAGCCTCACGCGACGGCAGCCAACTGAACCGTCAACCGTGGACGATTGCATGCAAATATTACTAATTAATTATGTCATTAGGAAGCTATGAAGGTTATTAGGTCTGTGGTATAATGACGTGTAATCAAAGTATGGATTACAGTTGTAACTAATTTAATCGGAGGAAGAGTTTTATTAAATTGAATGGTACGATCGCATGGTAATTTCTTATAAATAATTTTCTTGCTATTTTACTTACACTTTTCAATTTATTTTGTTTTATTCAACCAAATCTGTAATAGCTAAGATACACAGAGACTGGCGTATCCACGTGGATAAATGCCCCAAATTAAATAAAGAATACAAAAAAATAATGGTCTTGGAGCGAAAATTTTAGTACCTAACATGGAACTTTGATTAGGAACGTGGATATAAGCCACTAAGAGTGTCACCTTTACTTAAAATAGGTAGATACATTTCCCTTTTCGTAGCTGTGTAAGTTATAGACCACATGAAAATAAATTTTGATGAAACCTTAAGTTTACAATTACTGGTCATCCGCTTAAGTAACCCAATTGTGAACATTCTCTCATCAATCTCATCTCAAGCACCAACTGTACCTATTCATTCGCTTCACCAAACGAACCCAAATTGAGTGACCCCCCTTCCACTGGGCGCCAGACAAGCCGTGAAACCGCGGTGGTTAGTGATGCCCGTCAAGAGTGAGAAAATGCACCATGTGTATTAAAATAATAATGACTGCTTCATGATTATGATTTTTTGTGACCAATGTCAAAATTATATGAGAATATTTTGATTCTTTTTTCGTGGTTAAAAATGAGTTTAATTGAGGACTTGAACTCTTTTGTTTTTAAATTCTATCATATTTAAGCCCTTAAGCTATATTTTATATTTCTGCCCGATAAAAAACATAGTTTTTTGAACGTTGATATTTTTGATGTTTTTGACACCAAGTGAACCTTTGAATCTGAAATGAAATCTTTCGTTTCGCTTGTAAATATGTTCGCTTGTGATACGAGCGAACCGAAAGATTTGAATCGTAGGATTTTGGCTGCTGAATGCAGATGGATGTGAGACAATGAAGACGGTGTGATTGGGAGAAAGCTTGAAGGCGGAATAAATAATTGTTTTTTTTTCCGTCAAACCTCATCATATCAACATTTCCCCCAAATAAAATTGAGTCTCAAACTGTCGACTGGCCGTTGGCGGAGTGAGGCGTGAAACCGCGCCAGTTAGCGGCGGTCATTAGGCGCCACCGCCACATGCTCCTCAAATTGAGCCGAAACAAATTATTTATTTAAATGGAAATTACCTCCGTCGCCATCGCCACCCGAGGGATTTATTTATTTATTTTACTTAGGTATACAAACAGGATATGGTCTATGCTTAACTTATATAAAATTAAGAACTAAAATACATAGCTGGACCATAGCCCATGAAAAGTATACACAACATGATTTTATACCATACGCTAATAGAGAACTGTTATTAAAACTAAACAACTATAAATGATAAAAATGTGTTGAAAACTGTATGGCATCAGGTCCACGCATGACCTTCGCCCCTCAGGGTGTTGGATATAGCTTTTTTGAAAGTAGAGAAACTGATATTGAAAACATCTATGTCTTTGCCACCCTGGATCAGCTCGTTATACGTGCGGCACATTCTAACTAACGGGTTGTAAAAGGATGTGTTATTTTTATACACTTGAATGTCAAATATATTAGGGTTCCTGGATCTGTGTCGAGTGTTAATATTAATTGACGATAAAAGACCTGGCGCATCAACAGTAGAGTGGATAATTTTATGGAGATACAAAAGGTCGTACCTTTTACGTCGGGTTTTTAGGGACATAACATCGAATTTAGGGATGTTAATATCGAGCGTTATAACGCTGGTAAGTTTGATGAAGCTGATGCCAGTTAGAAATATATATTTTGTAAGGCTCAAGATTGAGTAGTAGCTCCTCTGGATTAGAAACAGGTCTTTTTATATTTAAAATACAATTATGTTTAAGTTATTTGTCTGATGAAAATAAGGTTCATCTATTATTATTTTTTTGAATGTAATTATGGCACCTACGTTGCATGTACCCACGTATGGCACCCATGCGCTAACGTTATTTTACTCTTCCTAAATAGAACTAAAACTCTTGTTTACTAATGGTAAAATTATTTTTGAAATAAATTATTTAATTAAATCGTCTCATCAAAGCCGCGTTAAGCTTAAGATAAAAATAAGCAAGCCATTTACACAATCCTGTCCAAAAACAGAAGCAAGTGGAACTTTGGGAATCCCACTCAACGATCGAAAGTCGAACCATATAAATCCTCAGCGATCTCGTTACGACTGCTTCGTCGCGCATGTGCGTTTAATTCGACCGACTCCGACACATGCGGGTGTGAGGGTCGCTTTTTGTCGACACAAACTGTTATGGTCTATTGGCAGGGCTGGTAATATGAACTCGTCAACGACTCAAAGTGTGGTCACTCGTTTTTTGGACATTCACACCCACTTTCGTCACGCTTTCACAGGCCACCCAAATTATTTTTGCTTTTTGAAATAGCAATGCAAGATAAATGGTACGAACAAGGTCCTTTGTAAACGAAAACCTAAGAAGTGCCATCGAAAATGAAACATCACGAATTATATGGAATTAATATATCGCTGGATTTGCATCAATGAAAACTTCGATCGATTTGGAAAACGCTAGTTTTTCATCGTTTCTTCTACAAATGGATGGATTGGAGTTTATTTATACTGCTTACCAGTAATGGTTCATTTACATAAGAAGATATGATTTTAACGGCTTGCTAAGTCGTATTCTAATGTAGAAAACAAAACCGCAAACTAATCAAACACGTAATTTTGTTGACATATAAGCAAGTCAATAAATATTATAATGTTAAACAGCTTTCTACTTTCCAATACCACTTCATGCATACAAACAAGCATTTCTAGTTTCTGCAGGTTTCTAGGAAAATATACATCTGATTAGATTACAGATGTAATGTGAAATTAAAACCCTGTTACTAGGTAACTTTATGAAGCTTTACATAGATCATGCACACATGTAGTAGTATTTATAAAACCGGTTAAGTGCGTGTCGGACCCGCGCACTGAGGGTTCCGTGCCACCCTTAACTGAATTCAGGGTCCACTTACTGTCACTTAACGAAAACATCACAATATATTGCGACAACAAAAATAACTTTGTTTTTCATAGTGTTTGTATGAAAAACAAAGTTATATTTGCGGTTGATAAAAATGTGCAATATCTCAGAAACTACTGGTTCGATCTCCTTGAAACCAATTTTCGTTGCAAGTTTTTGTTGAGATCTACATCACATATTTTTTTCAAAATTTTCACTTTCTTAGTTCAAAAGTTAGAGGGGGGGGGACGCCCATTTTACCACTTTGGAAGCGTCTATATCTCAAACCTTACACTTTTAGAAAAAATGGTTTTAGAAACCTCAACATCATTTTAAAAGACCTATCCATAGACACCCCACACGCATAGGTTTGAGTAAAAAAAAAAATTTAGATTTTAGTTTCATGTATGAGAGCCCCCCCTTAAATATTGATTTTTCTTACTTTTTGTATCTGAATCGGAAAGCGGTGAACAAAATACATCTACCTACCAAGTTTCAGCTATGTGATGCTAATAGTTTCCGAATAAAGTGGCTGTGACATACGGACGGACAGACAGACAGACAGACAGACACAGACAGACAGACAGACAGACAGACAGACAGACAGACAGACTTGACGAAACTATAAGGGTTCCGTTTTTGCCATTCGGCTACGGAACCCTAAAAATGATTTAATAAATAATACTACTTACATGTACTCGTATGTATAAAATTTTAATTGGGTACCTAAAACAAATTTCAGGACAATTTTTCTGCGCCGGAACAAGATGAAGAACCGAAAGCCACGCTTGATAGATTAATGAATTTTAAAAAATACTTAGATTACGAGATAAACTCAGAATAAAAACTGAACATCATGAGCACATGCAATGCAAGCAAGCAACATGTACCTAAAGCAAGCACACAATGTATTGTTGGAAATAACGTATGCAAATCGGTACACGGCAATACGAGTTCTAATGAGCGTGTTCTAAGGTTGGATAATGCGAGTTCAAATTTGATAACCGGTGAAATTGTGTGGTAATGTGCTGGCCGTTCGTCCGACACCGGCCCGGGGCGGGAAGGGCCTACCCTGGAAGATGGCCGTATTTTTGACACTAGCTGTCACCGTCACTCTTGTCAGCAAGCCAGAAAGAATAAATGCGATGGCTGCATAATGGTATGCTATGCTACAAATGTGATGCTAAACTTAAGCTTGCACACGCATAGTAAGAGTAAATTACATACAACGATAACAAAGCAGTTGACTGAAAGATTATTGATTTGATTGAATTAATTCAATAGAAGTTTAATTAATATTCGAAAATAGTTTAAAAAGCGTAACCGCTTGGTTAGATAAAATAAGCCTATCTATCACAGTAACATTCGACAATTTCATGAAAAAAATAAATAGTAGTCGCATACTAGAAATAACAGATGCCGAAAATTTACGGACTTAGTCTATCAGAGTAGGGCCTCAGAACATATCGCCTGCCGGGGTTATTGTGTCTAGATATAATTTAAAGGTTAAGTTTAAACTTTGCTTTATTTGTAAGTTTAGGTTACGAGTTTATGTTCTTTTTGAAGCTTGATCGCGCATACATTTATTTCTTGACTTTTGCAAAAGTTTGTAGTAGAAGGAAACTTAGATAGAGACTCGAATTAGAGGATGTTTAAATTTCACTTAATTAAGCTCGTTCAGCATACATACTTTTATATTTGTCATTATTAAAAAAAAACTGCAAAACTCATGGAGACCAATTGAAAGCCGAAAACAGGCTTTATCGTCTGTTATACGTTTTTTTTCTCAATCCAAAAATTCTAGCCAGATAGTTTTCATACGAAATAGTCGGTCAATATTTTGCGTGTCGGAATTTGCTCCAAAATGTTGGAGTGACGGTCCGCGCCCGACCTTCATCGTCGTCAGATAATAGGTGCACCAATTTGTTAAACCAGTTCCAGTGCGGGAAAAAACGATCGACCGAACCGAAACAAGGAACCCCCTTCTCTGCCTTTGTTCTGTTAGTAACATGCCATCTTTGTATGAGGTGTTTTTAACAACAATGTATTCGGAATGCTATGTGACATGCGATGTGTGTGTAAGATTTAACGCGTTTTGGACCTTAAAGACTGTCAATACATATCTTGAGAATACGAAATACATCAATTTAATTAGGTTTTAATGAAAGACGCACTTTTAAAGCCCTATAGCATTGATAACTAGGGCTTGATTGAAGAGACAAAGCGAAGAACGTTTAATTTCGCTTGAGTACTCATCATTGGATCTAATCTATGGAGACTAGTCGCCCAGTCTAAACATCACAATTCACAACACAGGCTATTCCTGTGCTCTGTGTTACTATTAAAAAAGTAAGTAAAGTCCTAGAGATCGGTTCAAGGGCACGTGCGAATGTTGCGTGCGCGCTCCACCGCCGACGGCCGCTCGTCTCTCCGCCGACACTTCCAAGAAAACGTCGTTAAACTCACGTATTTTTGGTAGCAACTTAATGCCAGTAATTTCCACTGAAATTATAATAATTAGCTCCATTTATATGATAGTAACAAACAAATAAAATGGTTGAAACACAGCGCCGCGGGCGGGGCGGCTCGCTCGTTTCATGCCATCAACTCGCCCGTCTGTCGATTTGATACGAAAATTGTGAATTCCGTAGGCGACCCGTTTTCTAGTCGCCCACGCTAATGCTCTACTCTAAGTTCAGATAATGCCCATGTAACATAACAAAACCGACGTTTAGTCGCGTTATTTTTTCAAACAGAAGAAGGCGTGTCCAACGAAAACCACAACGACACATGTCACTACACGGATCGAACGCAATTAGTTGACATTTAGTCCGGTACAGTCGGCTCAATAACGGCGCGGGGATATTATGTTCCGATGGATGCAGCTTTGTTATTTTCTCCGACTTCTGTTTCACATTTTTTACATTTAACTAATTGACGGCGTAGGATATTAATTGCTGAGAAAATTACGGCCGCACAAGCCCCGGGGCCTAAACCACAAAGACTCTACAACGGCATAGCGGAGTCGTCTCATAAAAACGAACAATTATTATGCACTCAAGTATTTCTTTCCAATTATACCTACCAGAGACTATCATTTCTACGATGTTTTCTTATTCATAACTGTGGTGATTGCTCTTTCCTTAGCTAATTACGTAGATGTAGGGTGCGTACATTCTGTATCGTAGACGTAACATTGGAGAATGAGTTGTTGCCGGTAACAATAGCAACAATTAGATTATGAGTCGAAACACTATAATTTGACGTCGCGATAACCGAGGTGGTGCGGAACAATCGAGAGATAGCGCGCGATTACGGGCGTCGAGTGTTCAATCGTCACGTAGTTACGGGCGGCGGAAGAACAAAGCGATGGATCAAACAATTGAACCTCCACAAAAAGTCCCATAATTCAATTTGCATCCCGCTAGATGAATGTAATCGGCGCGGCTGCGAGTACGGTTAGCGGCCGCGGGCGGCGCGTACCCTGAGAACGGCTTTCGCCACTTTTCAACACTTCGCCGAATCGATTACTGGGCTCTTGGGTTTCTTTCCGTGATTTTGCCTATTATATTGTTTCGATTACACTTCGTTTTATTGCCATTGAGTTGTCATGACAACGATTCGACACGCTCGCAGGCGTTTCGACGCAAAGTGAGATGTTAAATTATGGTGCTTATTGTTTCTCAGATCGATTTATAACCTAACGTACTTTTCAAATTGAATTTAAATTTGAATTATCTTTCTCTTTATGCAGCTATTTAGTGCAAGTTTTAAATTATTTCATCTGCAGGAAAAAAGGTATTTTTGTGACACCATTGTATTCCAGAAAAATCCGTAGCCGATTGTACAGTGACTGGCATAGAAAAGGGTATCGGTACCGGCGTCGACAGCGCCGGTGACTCGCGCATTGCTATGATAATGCGGTCGCCATGATACAGCCACGGACACAATTGAATTAGCATGAGCGCAGCGGGCGGTCCGCGCCACGCGACCACCAAACCAAATGGTCTATGAAGTGCTACATACCAAGTACTTACAAACTGTTTGTGTGAACCTAACTAAGCAGAGCTAAATAAGACACTGTCCATGATACGTTATGTAGAGCCATAGCACTTATCTAGCCATGTCGGCATGGCGCTTTATCCTATTCACATGTGTATCTTAAAAAACATGTTTTTAAATATTTTTCCTGTATTCTATGCAACCACCTCCTTGAATTTGGCTCGTACTTTTTTTTACACCTGGTTAGGGCTAGAATCGAAAAAGGACTGTCTTCCAGAGTAGCACCTCTGGTAATTATAAAAAAATATAATCGCCGTGTCATGCATGATGTAGAAATTTGGCTTTTGGCTCATCAAGGCATGAAAGAAAATTTACGTAACAGAGAGCAAAATTGCACCATTGTTAGATAGGTCAATGACAAGGAGCGATCTTGCAAATATATAAGTCGATGAGTTCAGTCGAACCAGCGGAATACGCGGTTAGATAATGTTATAAAATAATGCATGATTGTAAAAAGCAAGATAAAAGAGGTCCACATATTCCGTTCTCATGCTCTCAAGTGATTCGGTGTAGCGACAATGGCTCGTTTGCAAGCAAAAAAGCGATTCTCACGCCTTTACGTGAATCACGCGTGAAACACGTGATCTTGCGATCTTTGGTAGGCGCTTCTTTCTTTCGAAAGTATTTAATATCATAATTGGTGTTTTATTGGAGTTAAGGTTACCTAGTTCTATTTAACACTATCCATTTCAAGTATTATTCAGACTGTTAATTCAAGTATTACATTTTGAAACACACAATTTCAGAATTAGATACTTAGTTGGATTATTATTTTGTCTTATTTAGTTTCTTTAAATTTTTTAAACTTTTATCCAATTAAATTAGCATACCTAAACGTCGACGGCAAGTGGCTTAGACCACGCAACCAAAATCGTATTTCTGGTAGCTTAACCTTGGTGATGTAGCAATTATTGATAGATAGAAGGCTAACATCCAGCAATAGGTAAAGATACCATTGCACACGAATATTAAGTAGAACCTAGATTTTGAAATGACGCGAGAGAAACAAATATTATTACCTTTTCAGCTTATTGAAAATAAAGATAGCTTTGCTATAGCGTTTTTACACCTTAACTAAATCAGGTCAGTTTTCTTCAAAACCCGCACCATTGTAAGTATTAAACCGCTTATAACAACACTTATTAGTTGGGTAAACTATCGATCGCGAAACTGAGCCTTAGTGATACCTACAAACCAAACTACTGGCAGTACATAAATGACTGAAGTCCATCTACCAAGCAAACTAGAGCAACATCATAACATGCCTGAACGTGCTATTGTACCTATCTTTACTACACTATAGGAAATTGACGTAAACGTTTCCACACGTCCGGTGCGGGAGCTTGCTAGCTCGCCTAAACATACGCTAGGAGTTAGCCTGATTGGTGCTTAGAACATTGGAGGCAAAATACCTGTAACGTACTGCTTTTGCACGTTGCACAGAGGTAATAGCCGGTTCGGTTAAATCTGAACAAGGGTCGTTGGAAAATTGAAAATGAAATAGGATGTTATGAGTATTAACAAGCCGGCTTTAAGGTTGGATGAGATTTGATGGTCACTGCCACTGAAATGATATAGCTGGGAGGTTCTTTACTTAACAGAAATGCTTTGATATACTAAAAAAATTAAGGATGCTTAGTAAGTGTATAGTAATAGTTTCAGTAAATTGCCCAATTATCTTGGATTCAAATCTAAGGAATTCTGACATTATAATACACATCTTGTAATAAAATGAAACATAACATTATTTCTAAGAATTGAAAAGAAAAAAACCGGTTAAGTGCGTGTCGGACCCGCGCACTGAGGGTTCCGTGCCACCCTTAACTGAATTCAGGGTCCACTTACTTTCACTTAACGAAAACATCACAATATATTGCGACAGCAAAAATAACTTTGTTTTTCATAGAGTTTGTATGAAAGACAAAGTTATATTTGCGGTTGATAAAAATGTGCAATATCTCAAAAACTACTGGTTCGATCTCCTTCAAACCAATTTTCGTTACAAGTTTTTGTTAAAATCTACATCATATATTTTTTTCAAAATTTTAGGTTTTAGTTTCATGTATGGGAGCCCCCCCTTAAATATTATTTTTTCTTACTTTTTGTATCTGAATCGGAAAGCGGTGAACAAAATACATCTACCTACCAAGTTTCAGCTATGTGATGCTTATAGTTTCAGAATAAAGTGGCTGTGACATACGGACGGACAGACAGACAGACAGACAGACAGACAGACAGACAGACAGACAGACTTGACGAAACTATAAGGGTTCCGTTTTTTGCCATTCGGCTACGGAACCCTAAAAACGTCAATTAACAAGCGTTTATTTATAGTAAGAACGAGAACTCTAGCAATAATAGTACCTATGCAACTGGAACAAGTCGTACGCAGAGGTAGGTAAGCAAATTACGCTAAACGTTTCCACACTTATGATCGCGAGATGAATGAGTCCATGTCTAGTCAAATGCAACCGCACCGACCGCAACGTCCACAGCTGATAAATGCCACCATTCAAACTGATGTGAAATTAAACAGCTGCATTTGGTTTGAAGGTATACTAATTTTTATCTACGCCGCAGCATGGCAGGTAGGTATTTTAGGAAGTAGCCACAAACGACAGAAAAAATCAAGCCTGCAATTGGTTTTATAGAAATTCCAATTCTATCAAGACCGTACTATGCTATATAGAATTATCATTTAAACAATGCTGTAGCTGACCCAAAAAGTCAATAAGGGCCTATTTAATGAGTAAAGTGCCTGAAAGAAAACTTCAGTGATCCTAAAGCCTATAAATAGAAAGTATAAAACGCATTTAATGTTCAGCATGTTGTTGCATATCTTTACAGTATTATTAAGTATCATGACGTGAGTCAATAAATACCGTCGCCATCGATAACATTACTCTTATTGAATATTTTATCGTGAGGTCATGAAATGATATCACAGCGATTACGTCATTGCAATGTTCAAGTCGTGTCATTTAAATTAAATAATGACATTATGCTTTTAATTTAAACACAAGTTAACACCCGCTTATTATGTTAATCGATAAATACCTAGATGGTGTTGTTGTAAAATAAATTAAATAACTTAAAGCTAAATAAACTTTCAGTGAAACACAGATTTTAAATTAAAGTTTAGTGAAAGATTGATTTAAGTTTTTCAGTTCAGCATACGCATAAGAAAGTACAAGCAGAAGCTACAATAAAGACCCAGCATAGGCACTCATCAATATATCCTCAAAATTCCAATTCGCTCGCGGTCTGTCGTCGATATATCAAGTCCTCAAATCGTGACAATGTGTGTGACAATCGTGACGGTATTCAGTTTAAAACCCCGGCTATCATGGGGTTTATTCATGGACCCACTCACTAAGAGAGGACGTGAAATATGACCCTCAGGGCCTAATGGCTCCCTCCGGTAAGTAGCCGGCGGTAAGAGGAAATACACACACATTGTGTTCCGAAATTTTATGGTAACTTTGCAAGTTTGTTTTGTGTCGTATTCCCCAATTGTGAGCGAACTAGCAAAAAATATTTAAAAAAAAATATATGTATACGACAACCTCCTTGAACAAAAACCGATTATAAAACGGCCTGATTTTGTTTCACTTTGTCTTCCTATTTCATTATTTTTTAAAAAGAGCACATACTTTTCATGTTCTTACCAAAGTGAAAGACTTATCAAGCACATGCGCTACAAAGATAAAAATAAACTGTACACCTAAACTATTTATTTATGTGTGCTAGAGTTTTATATCCGTCTAATTGTAACTAATGATTTTTAGATGAACCTACAAAAGAGTAACCTACAACCTACAAATGAGAAATAAGGGCATCATCGAGATTCATAGCAGAAGAGAAGCCAACTGCAGTTAATGGCCACTTGACACCCCACAAACTGCTTTCGATAGAGACAAACGATCTTATGATATCGGAATAGGTAGAGCTTAGTTTACTTTTGTATGATATAAATATTTTCATTGAGTTTAGTAGGACACTCGATATTTTTTTTAGGTAAAATAGCCTTACATTTTGCAGACATAGACGGGTAGGAAATGATTAGCAAAAGCGCTCAAAAAATTCTATGCAAAGGACATATCACGTGGCTATGATCTGCCTGATCACACTGCACTACTTTCTAAAAAATTTGCATGTATAAAGTGCATTTCACACCTCCTTTACAGTTATACGTCGAGTGTACTTGTTGTTATAAATTTTGAATTTTGAGAACCGTAGCGTTTTTACTTGTCTGCAAGTTGAAACCATAAAGCCATAAGCACCAAAATGACAAAACATCCCCTTACAAAACCCAACAAATGTGTCCCCGAACAGACAAATTGCAAGCGGAAAGTTTACACTTAAAAGCCGGACGCATAGCAAACTGCGTTTCCGACGGTGCTCGTAATGTGAGCGCGTTTGGCTTTGCTAATGCGTTGCGATTTATTGCTATTGCGGGGTGTTTCTACAACATGTCCTAATTGTCGGCCTATTTGGGACGAGTCATAGAAAATATAAATAAGTTATATTTTCAATATGCGACTCATCCAATTTACTGTCTATTTTGTACAATTTATTAACATGTCATGCTCAATGCAATTCTGTTGATATATGTAGTATATATGTAGAAGAACACAGCAATAAAATAATAAATATAGTAAATAGAATGTATTTACCCAGAGGTAACATGAATAAGCTTAAAAATCCCAAATCATGAGGTAATGAGGACGAGTAGCTTCATAGAAATATGAATATTGTCTCTGATTTGTTATGCTCATTTAAAGATGTGGTTAAATAATAAAATGAAGAAAAAATTCGTCCCAACCAAAAGGCATTTAGAAATGGGACAAGTTGGAGAATAACCCGAAGCTCTTGGACTCCTCTGAACAGTAGTGGTCGCGTGCGCAACATTCCATTTGTCATGTGGGGTAATTGAAACAAATAATAATACGATGCACCACACCGCAAAATGTTAATGGTTTCTATGTATTGAGTGTGTTGCTAAGTAGATGATGATTGGTGGTCTCTTGATTAGACCTACTTTGTCTCAGTGTGCATAGCCGGATATTGAAGACTCGCGACCTAGCAAGTGGTGGTGAGGGCCTAAATCATGCTTTAAACGATATGAATACCAATTATCTTGAGCAACAGAATACAATCCTACAAGGTACAAGAAGCTGAGGTTTAGCTAGTTGCATGATGAGACAAATTTCCTTCAAGTAACGTTCTTTTGGTCTTGATCTGTGTATGAACATTTCCATCTTATCTCAAATACTGAAAGAAAAAATAAAGTCACCTCCTCACATGCAGCTATCACTTGCTCTAATTCAATTTACAATCCACTCCATCAAATGGTATCGATCCAAAAGTGACAGTCACTACCAGATGAAAGGTATCCTAAACAGTCCGTTGTTATCCGATAAGAGCTGTGGTGTATGAATGGGCTCGGCTCAGCGGGGCCCCGGCTCCGCGGGGCGCCGGGGCCCGGGGTCACGGCTATCTCTTTGTCAGCCTAGTTATGTGTTAAATTAATTGTTTCTCGCGGCCTGTGGTCTGTAGTTCTGTGACGCGTGTCGTTGCGCTTTTAGCTTCGCGTTGATGATGTGATAAATCATTTCAGATATGTGGATGAATCGAAGCAAATGATAGTAGAGCCTCTTGGTGACTTTTTCCTGATTTATATCTTTGTCAGCCTAGTTATGTGTTAAATTAATTGTTTCTCGTGGCATGTGTCCTGTAGTCCTGTGACGCGTGTCATTGCCGTGTTGCGCTTTTGGCGTCGCCTTTGACAATGTGATAAATTATTGCGGATATTGAGATAGATTTAAAACAAATAATAATAGAGCCTATTGGTGATATTAAAGGTCATATGACAGTAGAGTATCTAGGTGTCTTCTATGGACCGGATCGCGACCAATCTCTCTGTCAGCCTAGTTATGTGTTCAATTAATCGTCTCTTGCGACCTATGGCATGGGACGCATGGCGTTGTGCTTTTGGTGTGGGTGTCGCGTTTACGGTGTGATAAATTATTACGGATATTTGGATAAAAATTAATACTATTACAGAGTCGTTAGTTACTTTCAGATTTAGGCTATCTTTTAGTCAGCCTAGTTATGTGTTAAATTGATTGTTTCTCTCGGCCTGTGATGCGTGCGATATATGACAGAAGAGCCTCAAGGTGATTTGTAAGGACCTGGTTGCAACCTATCTTTTTGTCATCCTTTATGTACGAGTATTAAATTAATTCGTTCTCGCAGCTTGTGGTCGTTGCGCTTTTGGTGTCGCGTTGATGACAAGATAATTAATTTGCATTCTACAATCCACTGTTTTAAGATTGGAACTAATTTAAATCAGTTTCACACACGCGCAAAAACTTTTTTGTACATATGTAACTATCTATCATCAACTCACTCACCGTCCATAGCTGCCACTGACAAAATTTCAACGTCGAGTTGACAATAGAACAAAGAGCCGCTCCTTGTTACTTTTTCATAGAGGAGCATTAATTAGTGGTGCGCCTTCTAAAATAACCTTCTCCGTTGTCGGTCCATCACGTATCGACAGCGATGACGGCGACGCAGCGTGACTTGCGCCTCGCCGTCATTACGCCGCCTGCGCATCGCTCGCCGCTCTCAACACTAACAAGCCCGGCTAATGCAATGAGTTGCAAAACCCTCGTATCACGGCCCAACACGAAAACAACCGTCCACCCTTTTCTTAAAACACAAATTTAAACCAACTAAATTATTCCAGGAGCCGATTAGAACGATTCCGATGACATTAATGACTCGCAGCCACACTCTCGAGTCATTGTATTAGTTTCCTTAAAACGGCAGCGGTTGTATAAGGCGGTAACAACAAAGGACCTAAGATCCCAATCATGGGCGCTGATTGTTAAAGAAACTGCAGTGAATCCTATTTGCTTAAGATCAAAGATATCTTTTGTAGTATGTGTAAAATGATCATAATCATGCGAACAAGTGCTTGCCTATAGAGGAAGATTAATCAATGAGTCAAATTAATCTTTTGTTTTGCTTGGATTACAGGTGAGGCTGCATTGTACAAGATTGCCGATTGAAATAATTACATCGATATTTTGTATTCATAAGCGATTATGCAGCGATCTCTACCGAGAACTGTTCAAATCGAATTAATCGGAAACCATAATGGCGATTTAGGTACTCACGGCTTTATTGGATTTACGTTTGATACGTCTTGTATTATATATAAGTATTTATGTAGTTTTATTCCGTTATTTTCAAAGTAGGTACGCGCATATTTTTAAAACGGTTTATTTATAAACTACATGTTGATTAATCATTGGAACCTGACGCACAGCTTAATATTATTTACTGATGGGTGGCCATACTTCATATTAACGAGTTCTCACATTTAGTTAGCGACCTCGTCAATGAAAAAATAAACTCCACCCTCATTATGAACTAAGACACATGATGCAATAAGACATTTATCAATTTATTTGCACAGCTGATTCAATATTTACCTTATTTTTTTAAGTAAAAAATGCACGATAGTAGAGATAATTATTGAATACGAATGCGAGTCAAAGTGGCAAATAAAAGTATGTATAGAGTCTTATTTTAACCTCTCAAAAGTGAATCATCTGTCAATTGATTTCTGGCTGCGTATTGCGATGCAGTTTTGACAGTTAAACAGCTCTGTTTTACTGTCAAATTAGCAATTCTTATTGCAATTTTGCATTATATTGATAAAATTACTGTAATATAACAAAATAATTATTAATATTCATACCATTGAAGTATTATTATAATATTTTTATATTGGTTATATTCGTTTACACTGAGTGGGAATTGAACTGCTTTGGAATTGAACGGATTAAGTTGGACCGCAATACGCCCCCTGTACGCAGTTTCTCATACTTTATGGCTTTAAAAGGATTTGTTTGGAGCTATTCCAGACAACATCATCATATTAGTAAGGTTAGGTTAGGCTACATGAGAAATAAACCATCAAACACATGCAGGTGAGTGCAAAATTTTCCCGCAAATAGCCAAACCTAAATTATTGGTATGTTATTGCAAACCGTGAATGTATCTAATAATTATCGGCGTATAACGGTGAAATTAACATCGGTAACCAGCACTGAGGTGCTTTAAAAGGTCATTTGCGGTGGCGACAGGAAACTACATCCATCCACCACCCGTGTGGTTACCGTTTTTGCAGTGTCCAACCGTTTTTAATAAACCACACTCGGGTACCCGACCGAATAATTACCATATTCTAGGTATCATACTTGTTTTGCATCTGCATGTAGACATGAATATTGAATAGTGGGGTAATGAAATTTAATAACTGGTTGAATAGGCCATTAGAAGAAGCGTTTCTCAACCGGTGGAGCGTATGCAAAAAGTATGGATGTTATATTAGAAAATAGCAATTTTTCAGTCCCACTGCTAAATAAACGTATTACATAAATATAAGTAGAAAAGGCGCATTAATTAATTTATGTAAGGCAGCGAATGGAATAAAAAGTAATAATGAAAGTTTGTAGGTGGTGTAACTGATTATGAGTCAATAAACTACAGCAAACAATTCTCGAATCTGATAAAATTATACATTTACTAGTTTTTTATTAGCTTAATATTCAAAAACTTGCATTCAATTACAAAGCTCTACCTTCCTCAAGCGTCGCAGTTCGACTCACAATGCGAACGAGCCGACTAATTGCGGCAAACAATTCACAAATCAGACAGAAATAAATAATGGCGCAAAACAATTAGAAGTCTAAAATAAATCGCGCTCGACACGTGCACTGACAGATTTGCGCGTCATGAGGATTTTTTGGTCAAACGCGCCGCTCGCTTTGATATATTTGTCTTGTGACGGAGGCAGAAATAGAGGGTACAGTCAAGTGCATAAATTATAATTGCAGTTTACATCTTTTGAGCCATGACGTGCAATAGGAGCACAGCAGAATGTAATAGATATTTCTTACAAAAGCAAAAAAAGAAAATATTAAAGTGAATTAATAAGGGGGTCTTTCGCTAATACTCTTTCGATATAAGTATTTTTTTTAATAAAAACTTTATGTACTCATACATTTAAATAATAACATTAACACTACCAATAGATAATTTATCGAGGTGAGCTGATAATGAAATACTTACGATTTCATGAAATGCAAGTTTTAACGATTTAAACAAGAAATTCTGTGAATATCGTAATTCAAAAACTCTACATCACTTATGTTAGAAAAGGTAAATTAGGGGTTAAATATAATTATTTCAATGATTGCGTCCACAAAAGATATCGTTTGTAAAACAAACACCATTCGAGTTAAATGCGACAAGCTTCTAAAACCGTAACAACACGTGAGGAGTGTTTAATGGTTGACAGGAATCCTGTGCGCGGGCGCAGTAAATATCATTTCCTCGACAGCTTCATTTAAATACCTTTTGTCAATGAACGGGTTAAACACACACCGAATGCGATAAAAAAGAGTTACGGCGCGCCACGTTTTATTTTTCCTCTAATTATTTCATGTGACAAATATTTTAATTAGAATATTTTGACGGCATCAGTTAATTAGACGACGCAATTAGAATATTTATAGACTGTCAACTGACACCGTCTTGTCTGAAAGATTGGTGGTACAAGATTGTTAAAGGGCTGTTGTTTTCTTAACAAAATGTACAACAAAGTTGGTTCTTGAAAAAGCGTATCCAAAATACTCAAGACTTAAGAGACCGTTAAGTGATCTTGATCCCTAAGTAAAGTGTTTAATCCGGCATGAAAAGTTGGGTACTCAAAAAAAACGCTATCAAAAGTGACAGATCGCGACGCATTGTGTTGGATGTATTAGGGTAATGCCATTTCGCTTTGAGAAAACAGTTTGCACATAAAGATGGATTTAGGGATGTACGATTGCCGAAAATGGTAGATTAATCGTATTTATAATTAAATCTTTTGTATTAAATAGTATCAATTTTATTAATACTATTATGATTGCATCGAAGCTATAGGTAATGTGATAGTATTAAATACAATTTATGTCAATTAACGATAGGTAGTGATGAATGAACACTTTTTTCTATAAGTTTTCAACTTGTCATTTACATCTTCTATAATACTGTCATTTGAACAATAAAACTAATTTTATATCAAAGAATAAAAAGCACTAGTGAAAAATCCCCATAATTGAATTCTGTGTTTCTGACATTTACTTTCCTAGATACATAATTGAACTCTTTTTTACTAAGCGATCAAAATCTTAGCACATAAATAAATTGGTACCAAAAATCGCACATCCCTGCCATCATAGACTCGAAGCGATGACAAAGCATCACCTTAATCCCTACAACAGGCATTTAGGGACACAAATAAAAGTTTGCCGGCTCCACCACAATGGCCATTGACGGACTCACGCTGAGCTCTTGAATGGACTAGCGCCGAAAAAATCTATTAGCTACGCATAACGGAGCCGATGTATCGATGTAAGATGGGATTGACGTGCTCTATAACTGGATATTGTCTGTGATTTTTTTGGCATTTCTCGGATAGTGTCAGGTCAGGAATTGTCAACTGTTTTGGTAAGAATTGGATGTGACAACCCTATGCTCTACTTACTGCATGTAGGTAAATGTCTACAACTACGTAGATTGATCAGCGGCCAGTCTGAAGCACATTTTTTTATTTATTTATTAACTTAATAAAAAAAACTCAACCAATAAATAAACAAAAACACGAATTTGTCAAAGTTTGGTTTTTGAGCTCCACCTGGAGCTCTATTTTTTTAATTACTCAATATAACGAGTGATTTTTCTTTGAAAATCACGTCTACTAGGTAAAAGCACATCAAGACTTCCACACAGATGACATAAATTATCGTTAAGTTTGACTGTGAAATCTTGGTTATGCTTGCGATATACAAAGATATAAAACTATGAACAGATTTAATAAGAAGCTCGAAATAGAAAAATGTAGAGATTCACTTATCTATAAACGGTTTACGTATCAATAACTTAATTTAAATTCAAAATTACAGATCAATATCATCGACGATCGGTAATAAGATGTATGCTGGTACCCGATCTATTGTTCATCGTTGGAATTACCAAATAATGTTATGTACGTATTAGAAAAAGATTGTTCCGTGCGCCGAACAATACGTATTGTTCTTTCAATTCAATGCGTCGTAAAATCTATATTCGTCGGATATAGGGAGGATAGATTATCGGATATTCGGATATTGAATTTGTTGGGATCTGCGACAATGCGGCGGGGGTGCAAGACAATTGCGAGTGTCGCGACCCCACGTCGTGTCGTGATTGAGTGGCTTTATTTTGTTTGACGAAATCAGGTCTTTGAAGTGTGCTGTTGGCCCTTGAAATTTATACAACTGGTTTAAAGGGTTCCGCTTTTTATTGATAGAGTAACGTTGATCTGGCAATGTAAACTTTGGTTAACAACTAACTGACTTTCATTTTGAAGTCGCAATCATTCTAATCCTGTGAATACATAGTTTTGTCGCTTCTGAGTTATTACCGACTTTACATTAACCAGCTATATTTATATTCTCATTATGTAAGTTATAAATATTAGTATCTAAGTACTCTAAGCTACAATTATGGATCTAAGTACTTTGAGATGTACCAAATAAGGAACTTTAATGAGCGTCAGAAGACACTTTTATTTAGAACACACTAACTAGGCACGCGGTAGTGTGACAGCCAAGTTCGCTAAGCCCAAAAAGGCCAACCTAAAAAAATATATATCTGACTCTGATTAAATAAAGTAAATCTTTGTGCAATAGAATCTTAGCTCAAAAAAGTACCTGTAGGTAAACTTGAATAGGTAGAAGAGTAGGTAATCAGTATAATAGCTGTGTGGGCGTTTAAGTGCCCAAAACATGTCTGTTGGCCGAATATGTAAGCTTCATAAACAAGTACTTGTCGGTATTACCGCATTTACCGCAGTGTTATTTTATTCTATTATCCTATAAAAATTGATGCGATTAGGGCTGCAAAATTTTGATATATTTTTTTAAATAATAAATTTAATATCTTTATAAATGAACAACAATCATAAACATTTTCCCCAAAAATTTTTGATATATTAATGTATTTCAAGTGTAAACTTACATTAGCGTTGATAATTTAATAAATAAATAAAAAGATTTCTTGACCTTAGTAGAGTACAAGAACTCTACATCATTATTTGATAAACTTATTTGAATGTTTATTATTAATCCACCATGGGACCTTTTAGCCATTGGCCAACCATATGGCCAAACAGTTGATCTGTCCAAATCAGTTGTTGTAAGCTTGCCAAAGTTGCATTTTTCTAATAAATTTGTATTTTTTCTAACAATTACAAGCATTATGATTTAAAAACTTCATATCACAAGGATTATGGCCGGTTTATTACAACTTTGACAACTGTTGCCCCACAAGCTTTCAGTCAATAGAACGTCTCAAGCTTCACAATCTATCGTTCGATCCGTCAAAAAAACATTAGACAATCAACAAAATAAACAAAAGACGATCGCAAAAGGGCACTCACAATAGTTTTGTTGGGCGCCGGCAGCGGCGCGTACATATCAGTGATCATTGTCCACACAAACACTCGGGGCGCTCGCCGCTCGCCCACATACTTGCACTACTGAGCGCGAGTACGCCGCGTAACGGACACCGTAGTGGGGGGAGTGGGCGGGCTCGCCAATCCCGGCCTCTTACCACGCCCCGCCCACGTAAACCCCGCCCCCAAGGTCGTTCGTATCGATCGCACGCGCTGCCTCCATTTTATTTTGGCCGGATTTGCATAAACTTTTTTGTTTCCAATTGTTGCTTAGTCGGCTTACTTACTCGGCGGCTTTTCGAGTGCGGACTTTGAATGTTGACGTAATCGAATTGACATATTCCTTTTGTTTTGTTGGTTGACCTAAGATTTTAATTTGACTTTGTAGATTGTTGGAAGGTTATTTTAATTTTCATATTTATGCAATTAAAAAAAAAATTAAGTTTACACTTGAATTTCTAAAATTTCTTATATGCTAGTAGAATTAGGTACCTACTTAAATTATTTCACTGTACATAATATCATAAAAATGGCAAAGAGAAGTTGATGTACATTTTAAATATGTTTTTATATGAAAATAAATAAATAATAATAAAATTATGCAATGCTTACAAATATATACAAACCTTATTTTTAATCGACTTCATGTACCTATTTTAACTGTCATGTTAATAGATTTAACGGAATTGAAAAAAATACGTTTCACCACGTTTTTCCTCAATCCAGGAAAGTCTATTAAAAAGCAATTTTATGTAACATCTGATAGCTATTGTAGCCGACTTAAAACAACGTCAGCTTGGAAACAAGGTGTTAAACATAATAAAATATCAGCTCGCCACAAAAAAACATTATAAACCCGGCCAAATAATTCGTAATGGGATATAAAAACACCATAAAGGTATTAAAGGTGGGTGAAAAAAGCGCCCTTCGCCCTTCGCCAACGGAGAGACGCTTTAAGAACAGCTTATGCGACTAATAGTTTATGACACGCATAACACGTATGAAATGTTTATTCGATGTCACTCAATATTGTTTCTTGCTGGCCTGACTTAAGGTGGTGAGGCTCTTTCACTCTGTTGTGGCAACGGAAATGACAGTGAAGGCATTATAGCGACATTAGGGGTGGCATCGTGAAATAGCAAGCGGCCGGGGTGCGGTGGGCGTGGCGAGTAACGAAATAAAAATCTGAATCCAAGCGAACTCCGCTTAACGCAATAAACATTTTAATTTGGACACGAAACACACGCTGAGATGTGAAATTACTGAGAGGGCGGCTCGAGAAATCGAATTATGAACGAATTTCATGTGAGTTTTTCATTGGATGATGAATAGGAGTGTAGGAAATATACATAAGGTACCAAAGTGAGGGTACCTACCTTCACATGCCTGTTGCGTTTACTCATAAATAATGCAGTTAGTTAGTTAAAAATCATCATTGAGTTAACTATACGAAAGTTTATATTGTTTGAAACAAAAACAACTTCTGACCGAATTTAAAAAAAAAAGTTTATTTTGTTAGGCAATAAATGAAAGTCAACATAATAAAAAAAAACCTTATTCAATCTAGAAAAACTTTTACCACAAGCATCAAACCTATACCTACGGTATAAAAATAAGAATTGTGTCTACCACGGAATAAAAGTACTCGTACCCACAGACAGGTACCACTAAATAGACTCCGAATACACAAACGGTGAGTTAGGTAGTTTGTCGACGCGACGGCGGAAATGAGCGGAAGTGACCGACGCCGGCGATCACCGGAGAGGCCCGACACCTCTTTATTGATCCCGGTGTATCGATGTATCGACAGCGAAGGGGTACGTATTATTTCGTAAACAACGTACCTACGGGCGAATAAAAAAAACATCGAAACTTGGCTATCACACTACTACGTTGAAAATTCATAACACTTTGAAATGCCTACATCGGTCCACTTTATTTTTCTGGTTGAACAGGTTTGGATCTTTCTAAAAGAACTAAAGTAAGTTTTGCTGTATACGTATGAACGTAAAATTTAAATGTGCATATGGAATTCCTTTTTGGACGTTAGCATATTATTGTTATAATCTTTAAGAACATCCAAGAGTCAAATTATGAGTTCAACTGCAAATAACAATACAAAGTGAACCCTAACTGTGTATCAAAAAATACAGACTACCTACATTACTATTTTTGAACTTAATAGTGTCTTACTACCACAAATAACTTTATCTACATCATCAAACCACACCTCAGGTCAGCCTGAAAAATTACACCTAAGTTCGAACTTCGTCAACTTAGCTGGCTTCACTAAACTTTCTAATTGCCGTAACTTAGTTAGCCGATGAAATGACAACCTACCATCGAGTTACGAGTTGCGAGGAGGTAAACAATGGTTAGAGGCATTATGTAATAGGTATTATCGCGAGGTGTAAATTACAGCTTTTGCGGTACATGTTATGGATATCTCAATACGGTTTAATAAATGCCTATTGTTGTGCTGACGATTCGTCCGATAAGACTGTTTTTCTGACTATAAATGGGTTTTTAGACTATGTTTTCAAAAAACAAAAAGTAGTCTACACCGATATAGTGTTTCCTTATCTGGCATAAGCCTAAATCGCCCATTTTGTTTTCTTTTGCAAGGTATGATTTATTACCAATTCGTACTTTAGACTAAAAATAATAAAAACCTTAAAATAAGTATAGATTTTCCTGGATAACTTCACCAAGTAAGTACTAGTAGCTCTACATGTTTTCCCTTCCTCATATTTTTAGAAGCCAAACCCGTGCTTGTTATACATATAATATAGGTAGGCATGTGCCGGTGTAGATTAGGTTCCTTGTACTTGTATAGTATACAGATAGCTAGATGAAACTTCAAGGGGTGCGGGGCTCGGCAACTTTTACCTTTCTCTCCCTACGGGAGAGGGCTACTTTAAGGGACGCTTCTGAACCCTTCTGTAATATTTAGTGGTGTGTAGGTATGACTGAGATATTCACGATTTTGAGTACAAATTGGATAATTTTTGGAACTAGAATGAAAAATAGAGGAAATTCCTAAGCAAAACTTTTCAGTTCATAGAAAATATAAATATAGATAAACGGGTTAAAACGAATAATATTTGCTTACTTACACATATTTAGAAATCTTGAAGAAATAAATTTGGCAGGAAATGTAGAGCAATCAATATTTCTTTGAACGCCCTAGCTCTATCACGAATAAGATATTACTTTCAAGATGATTAAAACCGCACTGCAATTTGTGCCAGAAAGCACTTGAAAGAAAATCTGTTCTTTAGATTTATTTATAATTCAGATTGTGAAAAGACTTGGCTCTTCCTTTCCCAACGTGTTTTTCCTATTTCTATAGATTTGGCAACCCTACTCCATTGAAATGGCTTTCAAGTGGCTGGGATAACAGTCCATTTTGTTTGCACAAGGAATGTTCTCGGTGGAAAATCTGGCATCGGCCAACTTATTTATTACACAGGTCGTATTCCTACTTAAAGTAAAATTGTAACTGAGGTTCACCGATTCACTGTTAAAGGCCACAAAAAATATTTTAATTTGCTGACAGATCAAATACCTAGTATCATATTAATCAGTTATGTAGGTATGTATTTTGAGGTCGCGTTGCACTTTTGTCCTAACGTATGATAAATGTATGTTGTTAGAAATAACATACTCGGTAGTGATTTATGACATTATTTTTTAAAATGGTGGTAGGTATTTAAAATTATACGAATTTATGTTCAATAATTTGTGCCTGAAAAAACAATTGCCACGCGCTGACACGATATTTTTATATTTTCGTTTTTCTATGCGGCCAGTGCGCGCTTTTGGTACAGTGGCTGGCTGCGTGTTTCTATTAACAAAATCAGCCTTACCACAAATAATTAAACTAGGTTTGAACCACTGTTTAAATATAATACGGCAACATTTAAACAGTTGTTCAAACCTTGTTTAGGTTCGTTGTGGTAAGGCCGGATAATGTCTAGACTCGTAATTCCCATCAGTTTCATCACGATCAATAAAATGTTCTTAACTTCTCTTGGCTTTTCCTGCCAGCTCAATTCTAACGAAAATCAAAACTCCATAACTCAAAATGGACAATAACAGATCCATTGAGTGAACAGGCCACACGCTACGCTCGGCCCGCGGCGCCGCTCGCCTCAATGTGCATTGTGTTATTCACCATCGCCTTTCAATTGCGCTTGCGCACAAATCGGCGATTGTATTAAAAACAAACACATTTCCATATAATCGTGGTTAGATCAGATATAGGTAGGGGTTGATACAATTAGCTTCATGTTGGGTCTGTAAGTTGCTGCAATAAAACGAGAGCAGGCAGTGTATTCTGCAGATAGATAAGATATTTCAGTGTGCTATTCTTTAGTAGAAAATATTATAGGCCAGAAGCTCTATTTTTGAATCATTGGCTTGGATATGACGTGTGACTTTCGTTAGCAAACGAATAAAAAACAACGAAAATGACGCGAAATATGGACTTCAGCACTAACAAAATTGAGCTTTATTTTTTCAAATTCCTCCTTTGTGAATTACAACTGGTTTTCATTCTAAAATTGGACTTAAATTAATTAATATCACACGCCAATTTGACGCGAGTGATTCTAAAATAGAGCTCCAGGTTTGCTTCCGTGACCAATCCAATCTCATACAAACAAGTGACTGAGTTTACTATTTTTTTTTATTTGGTGTTTATCACTTAGTTAGTACCTACATTTTATAAAGCATCCAATGAAGTTCCATTTTTAAATAATTACCGGCCGTAGCATAGGTCAAGTATTTCATTTGTAAATTAAATTCCAAGTAAGTAGTGGCAGTAGAATCTTACAACAGCAGACAGCTTGACACCTCAGAGTTATACAAATAAGTTAATTACGTTTTAATTATGGTTAATTGTCATCGCTATTAAGTGCGGTGTTAATAATTTTATGAAGTTTGCAACAGATGGTGTTGCAACTACAGTTTTCGCAGATATTGCTTTTGATCTTTCTTTCTTAGTAAGAAACGTAGCACAGGATTTTGAAAGAAAATAAAAACAGTACCGATAACAATGTTATAATAACAGTAATTGGTTATATTAACATTTAGCAGCATTAAAGATGAAACTTGGTTCGAAGGTCTAGTTCTGTTTTAGGATTCCTTTCGTCAGAGGCAATTAAAAAGAACCAACGGCATCCCATGACTCAGGAGTGAAGAATTTAACATACTGTATCAGAAGCACGAGATTGAGGGTTCAGTACAAAACCGAATGTAAATTTTTAGCCTTATTTATTTTACGTTACAAGCAAACGAACTACGACTATCATGCCGATAACGGACTTCAAAAATGTAATTATTATAGGTTTTTAATTTTGGATAAACTTTTAAGCAACTATGCATATCAATCTGTATAGTAGATAGTTTAAAAAAAAATCCTGCAAAGACAATTCCCTCTGCCCAGGCTACGGTCACGTGGTCTTGCGCACGCGCCTCTCCGTGGCGAATGCATTATCGAGCCTCTCAACGCTCACAATGCGTTGCCCATTTCACAGTGTCCATCGACGAATCAAATAAAGCGCTGATTTTCTCATTCCGTATTCGTTCCGATATAATTTCCTAAGTTCGTGACGGAAAATACTTGCGGCATTGTTCTATGTGCCGTTACTGATCCGTTAAGATCTTGAAGTCAATTTGTGCTTTTCACAAATTGTTTTTACATAGATACTTAAAATTACGGCTTTTATATAAGCTCATGAAGGAAACCATTTTAACCCGCGATGAATTTTGTTAATCCGTTTTTGCTAACATGGTATTAAGAAGGTTAATTCTTTGCTAATTTAATATTCATAAGGCTAGTAGTTTATGCCGTTTTTTTTATATTTTGGAAAAGACGATAAAAGGATTGCAAAAATAATCTAGAAAGTGAGCCAATTATGAGTCAAGATATAATCGAGAATAAAAAAGAAATATGAAAAAAATCATTCGAGGGGTTTTACTGCGTTATTAGGTACAGTTAAATAAGAGTAACGTTAGTATTCATTAGTACCAATGTTACAAATATATAAATATACATAATAACAAAAGCAGTACTTACTAAAATCTTCATGTCCTTGTGATCCGCGGACACGGGGTCGATACTAACCTGAAAATTAAGAAAAAGAAACAATTAAATTTTGAATTTCACAATTACTGCATTTACATTTTGAGTGTAACAACAACAACGTGAAAAATAAGATTCTATTAATATTTTTTTTAAAGCATTTAAATATTATTTTTATATTTTTGTAACTAAAAATGTCTGCAATTTAATATAATTGAGTACTTCATACCCTAGCCAAAATTTTCCTAGCAAAATAGCTAAGATAAGTAAGATAAGTAATCTAATATATCTCATAAAAAAAAAACACTGACTCAACATTTTATGTGTCCTAAATCCATCCCTTACCCTTCATTTAATAAACCTATCAGTTGAGGTTGTGATCAAGCTTAGTTACAAAAGTATCATGTTCACACGCTCCCAACTCCATCCTGCCTATGACTTTCAGTATCAACAAGGACGAATCGAAATTAACGCCGGCCTTGGTCTCACTCCCACCGGCTAGCCGCGGCTTCGGGAAAAAACAAAAACTAATTAGAAAGTCCCTAAAAAGTTAATATCATAAGTCGGGTCTGTACACACGAGCGAATTTAATTTGGAACGTTTTTAATTACAGCTGGAGATTCGTTTGGACCGGTCGGTTTCGGCGCCGCGGCCGCCAGCCCTGTTATTATGGGGCCCATAATTGCGGGACCCACAGAGTGCACCTCCCTCCCCTCTCACCCCCTCACTAGCCCCATCCTATGGCAATGCCAACAAAATTAGAACATGACTTTTGAGGTTTTTATGAATGATATTCTATACGGTTAAAAGGTTTTTTTATGATCAAAGTAACTGAATTCATAAACTCGCGTGTTAGGCTCAGATGTTTGGAGAGATAGAGTTTTGTTACTGAAATTAAAACTGTTATTTATTTACCCTTTGCCATTAAAACCGACAACATTTCAAAATATCTTATTTCATTATTCGAATCATACCTATAACAGCTATGACGTACGATAATTCATGTTTAGGAAAGTGGTTTTCCCCAAAATGTATTCATTCAATATTTAAAATTTGAATATTTCGAGAGCGCTCTTTTTGCTTAGCAACACATTTAAATTTGCAATTAACACACTACTTAAATAAGTAGATAAGTCAAATACATGATTACTATTTATTTCACTACAATTACGTGAGCACATGCAACTCTATGACAGTACAATAACTTTAATATCAAGTCTAATGTATCGTAATTGCCCTTTCGTAATGTTCTCTATCGTCTGTGCCTTCTAACAGAATCAAAAGGATTGCGTTTAATTATGATGACTGGCTATTGTGTACCGAAAAATATTTTAAGACTACATTACGATAATTACACATTCGGTTTGTGGGTATAAGGTGCTACTTCGGCAGATGCATTGTAATATCAACACCTTTATATCAAACCAAACTGTACTTAATCAGTAGAAGACTATTTAAATGGTACAAAAAGGCGACCTCAATAAAAAAACTTTATATTTTTTAGAACAAAAGGTTATTCAAATACTTGAGTCAATTTAACAACATTGTAGCACATAAGAAGCTTCATCTAATAATTTGATGTGTCGTCATCATTTTATTACTTATTAGAAGTAATTTAATGAAATTGCTCTATCGTGTCAAATGGAAATATGCCCAAGCAGGAACACGCCTAATTATTTGATCAACTTCGTACAATTCGCAACATAGTCGGCAGCACAAACGGAAACGTATCATGTAACAGATGGCATAAAGATAAACGAAATACGACTGTTGCTGTCATTATTTAAGTGATTACGGCCCATTATTGTCTCATCTTTAGATTTGCGCGATGCGATTCAGTTTTACAGCGAAAGCCGAGTTAACAACGCAGTTGTCAGTTGTACTAAATCAATTTGTGTAATGAGTTTTCAGACTGTAAGTAGAAGGAGGAATAAGTACACTTTGACATAATTTTTATACCTAATAGGTACTAATGTAGTGACTGTACGTACGTACGTACGTACCACCTTACAAAGTTGCATTTATAATGTCATACAAACTCAATTCATCAATCTATACTAATATTATAAAGCTGAAGAGTTTGTTTGTTTGTTTGTTTGTTTGTTTGAACGCGCTAATCTCCGAAACTACTGGTTCGAATTGAATAATTATTTTTGTGTTGGATAGTCCAGTTATCGAGGAAGGCTATAGGCTATATAAAATCACGCTACGACCAATAGGAGCAAAGATATAGTGGTAAATGTGTAAAAAACCGGCGAAAGAAGTCACTATTCCACGAGGACGAAGTCGCGGGCAAAAGCTAGTGTAAAATAACACAGTTTGCAATTTGTAAAAACATTATGTTGCCGTAAAGAAAGAAAAAATTAAAATAAATAAACCAAACAGTGTTTTTTGAGCCACAATTTCTGTTCAATTTGCTTCTACGAAACCAGGGGATTATACACACAGAAATCATCGAAGTGTGTTCATTTAATTAAATGACGACGCATTACAATTCCACAGCACTAAAACATTGCCGTGCAAACGTAAAAAATCACCGTTTTGAAAAGAAGAAACGCCGTCACACGGTCATTGAAACCGCGGCCACGGGTGGTGTTTGTTCCTTGCAATCGCACTAATAATCACACCAATTAAATATTTTAGTTCCCATTCAGTCATTTTTTCTCGTTCGTTCTTTGTTCGCGAACACCTCGGCGGCTTTGTTGGCTCATTTTCGTGAGCGTCTTTTGTTTGTCGTTTCAACGCAACGCGATATCTCCTATTAGGTTTTTCATTCAAAGTGGCTTGCACGTTACGCGTATGTTTTTTCTTCCAATGTTGAGTGGTGATAATTTGCTATTTATTAAAGCCATTTTCTGCTTTTGTACTACAGGGATAGTTTGATTGATGAAGATTAAAAAAATAATAATAATTGTTGTCACTCGATAATGTTCACTTTCTTCTATTAATATTTTTTTTTCTGTTCATCAATATCTGATGCGAAGTAAAGCTAGAGTGAAATAAATACATATTGCTAATTGTGTATGATAATAAAATATATCTTTCCACTCCAATGTTTTTAATGCATTTCATAATTTGAAGCTACCAAAGAATTCCAATAAGATTATTTGAAGATATTTCGCATTATTTCCTCATGTCATGTTTCAAGAAAAAGGAACCAATAAATTGAGTTGCAAAAAGGAAACAAAGACATAAATATAATAAGTTCATATAGATTTGGTATTGAGCGGCGAAAATAAAACATTCTTATAATATCGTTGAAAATTACGCCTAACCTTAGGGCATATCAAAAAATTTATTTAAAAAGTATTCGTTTAAAATAATAAAATTTCTGTCAATATTTTGAAGTAGTACCTTTAAATATCTCACTTCTAAAATAATTTTGTAGTGAGTATATTGTTTGTCATAAATGTATAGACCCCTAAAACAGACTTATTCCACTATATTTATTTAACTACATAATATTTGTTTTCAGTTTATAATAAATTGATAAAATAATCAAAAGGATAACAGTGAAAAAGAAGTTTAAAGTACCTCGTTGAAGTATGAATTGTTATTAACATTGTGCGGCGCGGGGTGCGAGCCCCCGTGCTGTTGGTAATACGCGCAGTTCATGTCAGCCCATGCATCCACAATCACTGTAGTGTCACCAGAATATCACTCGCGAGAAAAATTCGAGAAAATGCCTCGGAGCAATTATCTCGTAACGAATCGATGCGGCGAACGAATCTCGGCTACTAATTGTAGGGTTCGAAGGCCGGCGAGCGCTAGCCGAGTGCCTTCCCTCTCGCTCGCGCGTCTCGCTCACTCCCCGCGTGGCGGCGCCACTGTCGTATTTGTTTACGCGGGGCGGCGCGGCGCAGGGCGGCCGTAGGGCGGGCACCTTTTTGCGCCGATTACGTAAGCGATAGCGATGAGTTTGCAATCCGTGTGTGGTATGGTAGAGTAAGCAGTTGACAAATGTCTTGGCTTAGATTGCGTTTCGGACTAAGAGCTATAAGTTACAGGTTAAACAGCCGCGGCTTGTGTAATGGGTGGGCATCATTTGTGGGCTGTAATCAAATGGCGAGGAATAAATAAATAATTTGAATTTGTACCCGCACCATGGATATTGAATGTGAATAAGTTCTCCATCTGTGATTCTGCTTATGCTAGTAGAAGCTTACATTTAGGCTAAATAATTGGTGGCGGTCGCGCTGTCAAGAGTACCAGATTTATTATTCAAATGCTAGTGAGAGCTTACTGCGGAGAATTCGAAGCACATTTATGAAGACACAAGCAATAGGAATGTGACAGAAATCTAAGTAGTTACGTAATAGCCCTGCCGTACCGCACGCTAAACTAATATAAAACTGATAACACATTTTTTACAGCCGCAATCAAAGCTCAGAACTTTGATTACATAGATGCTTACTGTAATTAGATTAATGCGCAATTACTTGGATTATTGAATTAGATGTTAATGTAAATATATATTTTTTTGTACGGTTTTTAAGTTTGTCTAACATACAGTGAATTATTAGCATTATTACTATGATCTTTTTTGATTAATAAAAAGTTAATTGATGATGATGAGAATACTCCGTTAACAAGTTATTAGACAAAAAAGTAAATTAGTTTAATCCATAAGTTCTTGCTTGCAAACTCTTTAACTTGTTTTATAGAATAACTTTTTACATACATACATATTACAACCATTAAGTCGCCTCAACTTTTTCTGCCTCACCCAAGACTGGTAAGAGAGTGCTTTAAAGCATAAAGTCCGCCATTTGTACTTCCTTTTGTATGTGCAATAAAGTATAAATAAATAAATAAATTGTATCTTACAAAATATAAACACGTTGAACACTATTGGTTACCTACTACCACTTCTATTTCAAAATCTCATTTACAAATGCATCTCCCTCAATTTTGAGTCTTTGTTACAAAATACTATTTTTTTCACAATTAAAGCTATAAACGTATCCGGTGTGTAATAATAAAGAGCCTCGCTATCGTTTCCCCAGCACTATTATAAAAATTGGTCCATTTTTTTACCCAATCTCTGCGAGGGCGGATACGGATCATGTGACAGGATACACTTTGATATCACGAAATATGATCACGTGATACTGTAACAGATGTTATAGTTAAGTTCCTCTCATTGCTTTGTACTTAAAGAGATTTTGCTACGTCGAACCTTACGGTAGGCAAAAATTCAAAGCAACAAAAAACGTTACGAACTTTACTTTGCTAGGTAAATACTCATACAATTAGTACCAACCTCGGATGGTATTTTTCATATTGTTATTTATTACTGACTTAAATGTAAATGTAAAGGTAATAATGGTTTGACGTAATTTAAGGAAAAACGCTACCATTACCTAACGTGCAATACGTTAGTCAGTGCTTGCCTTAGCTAGATGAATAAGTATAGGTATAATAATAATAAATACTTTTTGCAGAATTATATGACATTGATTTTATTTTTGGCCTACACCATTAAATTACAAAAGGGATAATAATTTTAGGGGTTAACAGACATTTATAAAATAGGGTATGCTATGACTCCATAAACGTTATTTTAATAGTTCAAAAGAGTGCCTAATTATAATTATAAAAAAATATTTTCATTGTAATTTCTTAAAATGACTTCAGTATTATGATTAGAATAATATCGGTTAAAACAGTGTTTACTTTTTTTTACTACAGTAAGTAGGTCAGTCGTTTGTCAACTAAATTACATAGTGGTGCCCCTAACTTAATGAATGGCGAAACTGAAAGGTCTTGCTTTATATTTCGGCACTTAATTTGGCCGGCGGCGTTATTTAACAACACTACAAAGCGTGTAGATGTCGCCTGCGATAGGCGTGCGTTTTGTATTGAATAAAAGTGAATATAGAATAACACGCGCAAATGATAGTGATTAGTGCGCGAGTACGGTGGGCGCGGCGCTTGCGCGTGCGCGGTAATCATTGTAATCTCGCTTGCGCCCGTTGTTCCCTGCGCACTGCTTTCCTATTGTTGCTTTTCACATGGCCGACACGCCGTCTTACTCGCTGAACCTCTGTTTTCAGTTTTATAGGTCAAACTTTGTGGGCTTTTAAACGGTTGCACTAATTAACCTCTGTCCCGACTACACTAATTTACCTCTGTTTTGCTCCGACACTTGAGGTTTGTCAGGTCTTACAATGCATTTTATCGTTAAGTAAATAGCGGCATCTTCTTAAACGACTGAAATATTTGGTTAGGGAATATAATCGTTGAAGGAAAAACAAAAACTGACGTACTTATCCATGGTTTAACTAACCGAACCTCTGGTTTTTCATTGTTTAAGTGAATGTTTTACTTATTTTTAAAAACAACACTTTTTCATTTTAAATTGTAAATGCAACTTATAACCTAATCTATACTTCATGTTTCTTCAAATATCATTCTAATTATTCAACATACGAGTTTAACAAAGCGTGCGCGGTAATCATTGTAATCTCGCCTGCGCCCGCTGTTCCCTGCGCAGTTTTCCTATTGTTGCTTTTCACATGGCCGACACGCCGTCTTACTCGCTGAGCCTCTGTTTTCAGTTTTATAGGTCAAACTTTGTGGGCTTTTAAACGGCTGCACTAATTAACCTCTGTTTTGCTCCGACATTTGAGGTTTGTCGGGCCTTACAATGTATCGTTAAGTAAATAGCGGCGTCTTCTTATACGACTGATATATTTGGTTAGGGAATATAATTGTTAAAAGAAAAATAAAAACTGACGTACTTATCCATAGTTTAACTAACCGAACCTCTGGTTTTTCGTTTAAATGAATGTTTTACTTATTTTTAAAAACAACACTTTTTCATTTTAAATTGTAAATGCACCTTAAAACCTAATCTATACTTCACGTTTCTTCAAATATCATTCTAATCATTCAACATAGTTTAACTAGGCGCATGTTCCATCTCATTAACATGTAGTACTCGCGTGTCAAAGGTTATTTTTTCGTATGATTAGTTTTTGATTGTGTGCGCGCACGCATCTGGCGCGGCCCGCCCTCTCGCCGCCCAGCGCCGCCCTGGCGGACGCACCGGGTCTTAGAGTGTGGCTACACTACTGACTTTTTTGTACAGAATGAGTTGGATTTTGAATGTCGGCGTTTTAGCAAAGACCAACAATATTGCGTCTGTCTTACAGTTGCAATTTATTTAATGTGATGATCATTTTATATTTTATGGTATCAATAAATCGGCATCTTGCTTCTTATATTGTGGACTCTAACCCTTAGCAGTCTCATTCTCTCGCACTTTTATTCATGAAGTGATGCGGATAGCAGCTTATCGCCGATAATTCTTCGTTTTTCTCTTTTGACGTTTAGCAAAAATAAAAACGGCGGTAAGTTCGTCAAACACATCGAAAATATTTCGTTCATCAATTATGGACGCCAGACAAGTCTTAGCGCAACTATCTTAGTCACAAATAAGCCGCCAGTGTAGCCCAACCCTGGCACGCGCTTTATCCAATGCCCATTGCAAAAGGACAAATACATTTCTTTGTACCACTCGATTCATTGTAATCAAAGTTTGGACTGCGGCACAATCGAATAATAACGATTTCCCTTTTGTCTTTGTCGAAGTGTTTTATTGCTGTAATTATTTATTGTGCACATTGTAAATCAAGTTTGGTCTGCTATGTGTATTTATTTCTAAAGATACTCAAAAACTTTTTTGCTATCATAACCTAACTAGGTATACCTACAAATAAAACCAATTCTTTTAACTACGTAACATAATTAGAAGGTCCTTTTACGCAGAAGATAAGTTTAATTAGCAATAATTGGTTTAATTTGAGAAAATTGCTATAAATTAAAGAGTACCACTAGTAATTATTTATCGAAACGTGTAAATCCAGTAGCTCGTTGCTCGTACACAAGCTTCATCAATAGCCTTTACGTCTATTTCAGACGGTTTATGGTATCAAAAAATGTTACTGTAACATCTCTTTTCATCGCTAAGCGAATGCGAGAGCGGAATGTCTGCCCCAGCTCGACAAGAGAAGTTTGTAAGACAAGCTGAGTAGTAATTAAATACATCTCATCTCAGTTACCAATTGTTAGTAAATCATCAAAATAATTTAATCAACTGAAACGTGTAACTTCAGATAAAAACTTGTCTTAGTTAGTTATTAAATGTTAGTTATGATATTTGAATTTCACACTCCATAATCCCTTAATTTCAATCCTTTATGCGCATACGGCTTAGTGATAAATGTCTGCGTTCACGTGAGGCGGCCCTACCTACAGTACTCCTATACAGAGAAGGGTGCAGGATCCGGTTGCAATCTTACACCTACTTCCGCCAGACCGTTGCACGACTGAGCCATTGTGCAACAAACGCATTTCACTATCACAAAGGGCTTATAACAGTTCGTTTTTAAATTCAGAAAAGGTGATGAAATCAAGTCTGTAAAAAAACATAAATATACAGTTGTACAGTTTTGTAAAATTTAGTTCTATTGCTATTCTTAGTTCTGTATTTAAAAAATAATCAATCAATTAAATTAAGATTGATGTTATGCGGATTAACAATATTGAATTCTGAAAACTTTCGTTCTATTAAACCATTTACTTAATAAACGTGCATATCGGAAGACATTTACACGCTTAGAAGTGGCACACAAAGCACTCCATGACAATAGTGCTAGCCGATTAGCTCTACAGCTCCATTCATAGCTCAGACATCGCAAAATTCGATTTCATCGGACCAGAGATAATCCCGCGATTACACCAACCCAAAATATTGTCCAAGTTTCATTCACACCATGTGTGCGTATTCGGTGAGACCCATTGTTGCCAGCGCGTCTACCGAGCCATTCACGGCTTCAATGGCACATTTGACGACCGTTTCCTATGCAAAATCTCTCGTAATCCCGGAATAAAGGTATTCAATGTTTCCGCTGACATTTCGGAACGAGGGCCTGGGAATCGCAAGTGTCAATACACAATGGATCCTCGAGATGTTCACTTGATGTAGTATTTAGATGTCACTGTTTACAAGCATAATAGGATTAAATATGAGCAGCGAATTGTGATTTCAAGTGTTTTGTTGTGAGCTTCGAAGATTTGATGCGGACGAGATAAGGTATGGTTGCAAAATGTCAGCGTTATACTCTGTGCTTGCCCTTTGAAATGTGTAATCGTATTACTCAGTGAGATAAGTACTGTAATGTAATCATAGCGGAATGTTGAAACATTGTATATATCAAAAAGCTTAACACTACAGCGTTTTATTCTGTACACGTGTTAGTAAATGTGCAAAATCGTTGTTCATTTTGCATCGTAATATGATTTAGTTTGTATTTTTATTGCATTTCCATATCCCGCGTCGGCTGTCCGACTTTGCAGCGGAGCGAGCCGACGCGCTTATGACAGCGACGTGCCAAACAACAAAATAAACCGTCCAACCCGGGTAATAATGGTGTTTCCACCCTGTAACAATAACTACATAATAGTCAAGAGCTTTTACGAGCTTTTGTGAGCTTGTCGAAGCTTCTACTTGACGTTTTTTCTGATGGACGCCGCTCGTTGCGCGCGGTTTACGGGAATATTTTATTGAATACTTACTCCGCATTGAGATTAAGCATTGAGGGAAGTGCCTTTAAAAGGCTTACTGTCAGTGAAGCTTTGTTGAGTGAATAAGATATCGACTTTCTCTTGACCATTTCAAGAGTTACTAGTTTTCACTATACACTTCTGACTTGAATGAAGTAGAAGAGCCAATAGCCACTTATGTACCTATTTCATAATTCAACAGTATAATATCCACTTTGGCCACACTGCGGTTCCAAATTGGCCACACTAAGATGTATAAGCCTTTTGCACCTACTAGATTTGATATTAAATGATTAGTTTACAAAGCCTGCTTTCATAATCGATACTGATTCGAAGATGATTGTGCCCAAATAATTATATGTTGATAACTTTCCGTGTAAGACTAGCCGGCACACAACATCGCCGTCTAAATTAAGAGTTCCTTATACGTAGAGTACAGCATCAGAAAAGCAATGAAGATTAGGTACCCGAGCTCTAAGATTTATTTTCCAATTATATGAACCGATAACCACGGCCATTTAGCTAATAATAACAGCTGTCCAGGGAAATTAATCGAACATTAAAGTCTATTCGATAAACTTCACACGTGGATTGTACCTACTTACTTATATCGTTAACCAAAATAAGTGGCTAAATATGTCGCGTATTTTAAATTTTATTAGGACCTACGTAATTTACAGCAAACTGACACTGTGACTTTGCAAGATAAAAATAACCTCAAAGTCTCCTCAAAGAAAGAATGATATGAGATACATATTTATAAATATGTTTGAAAAATCACGCAGTATTATTCCGACATAAATAAAAAAAAAACATATAATTATTTAGGTTTAGTGGGCGGAGACATGGAGTCATACGACACAGCAAAAGAAAGGACAAGAAATTGGCATCGCCGCCTTGAAATATTTATGAAACTAGCATATTTTAATATAAGAACGTGGCTGATACAGCTAAGCGGTTCTCTGGGCGTCGGATGGGCGCGAAGATGGCCAGTTGTTGAGATAAAATTAATAGGCACTATTAAACCGCGAAACTCCGCGGAAGACTTCATTAATTCTCCGCAACGGTTTACGCCTCTAAACCCGCGATGGCCAGCCATAGATTTATTAATTATTAAAAGCAATAGCGATTTTCATCTATCACATACCACGATAACATCGATCGACGGCATTTTCTCAACGTCGAAAACGAATTTATGATTATAAAGAGAGTAAAAGGATAATGACCGCATGAATTTAAGGTGAGTTTTAGGGGGAAGGTGAAAGGGGGAGGGGGATGGTCGATAGCTGCAATAAATCAAGATATTATCTGCTCGCGAGCATTACGGCGCGCCGATACCAAAGGGTAAGACGCCGCCGCGATATATGGCCTCCACGCACAAGCTTGCATGTCTCGCCAGGCTACATCGCCCTAGACAATCTACGTTACTAGCCTACTCACCTTGTACCTACCACAAACCTTATAATTTGGACTTTACACTCAGAGCGAATGACAAAAAATATTTTCATATAACGATATCAGACTGGTCTCCGTTGATATTATCTCCGCGTTCCGTATAACTCACATAAATTTAACACCCGCTATTCTAAGAGCAATAATCAATGATACTACAGATCGATAATTATACGTTGAATCGTATAATTTCGTAGCTATTCATTAAATTCAACTAAAGACGAAAACAACAAAGTTCTTCGGGAATCACAAATCATACGCAACTCGCCGATGGCTCGGTAATAAATCAGGGGCGCGCTTAGGCCTTCTTAGCTTTTCTAGATAGAGATTTATCCCGTAATAACACGTTGGTTTTCACTAAATCAACCGCCGAATTATCCGGTAGAGCAACGATGATTAATCGGCTTTGCTGCCGATGTAATGGCGGGAAGCTGCTCGCGGGAACTAGCCGGTCTAATCGCCATTATCCGACCACCGCTTTATGAAGTACCACTTTTATTGTCATTGCCGTGGATGCAGATCTTGGCGGAAAAGCTTTTAGATCAATATTGTATTTTTTTCTATTCAATCAATACGAAATTATGCATTGTTAACCGAGAGCGAGGTGCGAAATCAACAAATAAACTTTTTAATGCTTTCAGTTTCAACAATAGCTTGAACTTTTAGAGTGTTAATTTTATAATTGAAATAAGACACCAAAAATACGCGCATGGGTAGGATTTGAACCCAAGACCTCTAGCAATTTAATAATATATAAATATCAAATGGCGAAGATATCATGAATTTCCATGAGGCTCCATTTTCAAATTTTCCTTTTTAGATCGTATTTTTTTTCGCAAGCCGCTTCTTGCAACAACGAATTAGGTCACTGTAAATAACTAGTCTATAAAAACTTGGAGAGCACATACGTTCTATGGCTTATAAAATGATCGAGCAAAGCTTGCAGCGAGACAATCAGAACGCAATTATATTAAAACGATCCGCTCATCCAGCCCGACACGAATCTCATCTCGGCGTTCATCTGTTCACCGATTAAGTTTAATTAAACGTTATCTTTAATTAACATTACACGCGGCCAGATATTTCATAAAAATAAAATACGTCTCCTCCATTGCACCTAGGAAGTCTTTATTAAGATTGCGACTGCAAAGAGGCGGGGCCGTCTACTTGCTCGAGAATTTGAATAATCGCCGCATTACAAGTTAACATTATTATGTACGATCAAACGTACAACGGTTTCGACATATACTTAATTACAGAGCGGGAATATATGCGAAGACTATATTTAATCTATTAAGTCAGTCAGTCAGTATGTTATCTGTCTAATCTGTAGCCGTAGAAATAGACCTAAGCTCTTGTCTGATTTATAACCGAGGAATTAGGAATTGTAATAAGCACTAATTACGCGTACAGCGACTCTAATAGAGAGAATACCGCACTTAAGAGCAGTGAACGTTAGAAAACAGCGTATTTTATCAAAATACCAATGTAATTGCAGTGGTAATAACGGTTATAAATTTTAAACCTGGACCGCGTTTGATCCTAAAAAAACGTACGATAATTCATAAGGAAGTACAAAAAGAACAAACAAGAATCACAGATTGAATGGAATGGCACAGATCCCGAGCATTGCGATCAAGATGCGAACTGAGATTCCAAAGTTTGCATACAACGCGGCGCATCGGCCATATTTCAACGATAATGATAGCGAGCGAGCGTGATAATAATTGTTATTACTATGATCCACATCTGCTATTATTTTATAATTGAGGGCTTTTCGGTGAAACCCTGCAATTATAAGGAGAGCCCGGAGCAACGAGAAACATGCAACGAGGTGCTCGCGTTTTTGCCCCGTTCCCTAATTTATGAGATTCTGGAACGCGGCCGTTAGTCCTCGATCTCTGATATAGCTAAATTTACCTTGTATGATCGGATTAATTTATGAGCTTTAATGGCCCTCAGCCCGACTCGTTGTCGTGGTCATGACAAATTGACGAAAATACTGATCAATTACAATATGCATGAGCACTGACTCTAATTATTTTCAGTCCCTACTGTAGGCCTTGGATTTTCATATACTTATTTATTTAATAATTTTAAAATTCTAGGTGAATTTGACTCTATTGGTCTCTGAGAACGATTTGCTTAGGGTCTGATAAAAGCATGCAAGCAAGCGGCGTTCTATTTTGTTGTATTATTCTTGAGATCGAATAGTGTTCAATTTCAGTTTCAAGAACTGTCACATAGGTCACATATTTGGCTGGGTATCCTTGAAACTTAAAGCTTTTTGACTGCTTAAATTCGAGTTCTAAATAATATTTTATCATACGCACGGACTCGTCACGATGAGACGCGACTCCTTTCGGCCTAACCCAAAAGCTAATCGGATAAAATCTACGTTAATCCCTCGTCCCGAGCGATTCTCAGAGTTCATTATTTATTATGAATATTAGTCAATTTTTATTTAGTCGACGGGCGAGCGGCCGCTGCAATTAACTCGGCAACCCTATAATTACGGACAGTAAATTTCTGGACGTCCTGGTACGAACGTATATTGTTCTATCTCTTGTTGACGATTACGGCTCGCCTTTTGCTACCATTTGTGCGAATGTTAGCTTAAATGTAGGTACTTTGAACAGATAAGTGAGGTTGAGTTCTTCCTTTTTTGGACAGGACTTAGTAAAGTCTTAGTATAGTTAACTCAACTAATGGTGAAATTTCGTTACCAGCGGTTGAATATTTACGATTGTGCATGTTTTGAAGAAAAAACAATGTAACGTCAACATCAACCTGAGTTTAGTTAGGAGTTAACTATCGCTCGCAAAACCGGGCCTTAGATAGTGCTTTATTGTTTCTATTAAGAACCCAGTACGTACCTACGAAATGTCTTATACTAATATCTTTAAAATAATATGTGAAAATTGTATAACATCCGTCCTTTTAGTTTAAAAACCTTTTGACATTGATCGTGGCAACGCGATGTTATAACGGGTGGCGCCTTAGAACGTGATAAAAACTTCTTTGAATTAGCATTAATTTTCCGGCTATCGTTGATAAAGTAATAATAAAAAGGCTCCCCTATCCTAATGCGACTATTATAACGTCGAAAACTTCTTTTAAGTCGGAGGTCGAGTCAAACTTTCAGAGTTAATTACATGTGGGCTCTATCTTCGGACTCAATCGCAGGACTCGTAATTGAGTTTCCTATTTTTGAGTAGATCCATCTGATATTTGTAAATATATGATAATTGTAGAGCTTTATTACGTCCTAATGTGTATAAAAAAGTAGCAGATGTGTTTTACACAGCCACGTACGTACTCGGATGTCGTATTTGACACTTTTGTTATGTCCTGGCTCCGTGTCAAAAGAATACCTAATTTAAACTGCACTACTAATGAATAACGATTTCAATCTGAATGTCAGTGCATTCGTGTATCATACTTACGAATTAGTTTCCCTAAGGGCCCACCCATCTCCGACTAGATACGTTTCTAACCGTAACTGAAACCTGGCTGACGAACTGATATTCATAACAGGAAACATCCTGACAAATAAGCCGAAGCGTTGATCCCTGACCCCCATTCATTCACAATTAGAGTCGTGTCGCGCTGTCGTGATTGGAGGCACAATGGGATTCCCGTCATGAGTCGGCAGAATGTGCCCATTCATAGCTCTCGTAAAGCATAGATCACTTTCTGGCGCACTTACGGGAGGAAACTCAGAAGGTTTGCGCTGTTAGACTTTCAGACAATGTTATAACCTTCCGTAAAATGATTCCGTGAAATGAAAATTGAAAAGTGGAAACCGCACACAACGTTAGATAAGATTGCTCGTTTTGTGTCAGGTAAGTACTATCGGGGTCACCGCCGCCTAACCATAGACAAAATTGCCTGCACGAGACGATGTGAGGCCTTTTTTTCCAAGTGACGCTCGGTTTTTCAGCTATCGTTCGTCACGTGTGCAGGCGATTTTCCTTTGAAATTGGTTAGGCGGCGGAGACCTCGACCGTATCATTTGCTAAGATTGGGTGTGGTCGTGGATGATATTATGGTCAAAAATGTTAGTTAGAGCAAAATACAAATATTATCTTTTATTACGACTAGGTGTTATACTTCGTATATGGATAATATGGCAGAATCAAATATTCACACTGTACATCGTTTGCAAACATCGAAAGTAAAAAAAGAACAAAAAAGCGATTGGCCACCATACCACATGCAACTTACGCCCCGTGGCCAAAGTCCTCATACCTAAACGGTACCTAAGCGAAGCCACACAGCAAGCTCACCGTTCAGAACATAATAATAATAATTCATTTACGAAATAAATAACGACACTGACCGAATAAGTGAAGCTCGATGGCCGGCGCGCGCGCCACGACCTACGACCCTGTATTTGCATACAATGTTTGTGCGTGGGCGACGCGGCGCATACCACGCAAGGCGGACAAATAGGGCTGTGTAACGAAGAAAAGCCGTCGTTTTTTTCCTATTGCACTGTATTCGTCGTATCGAGCTAGGGAAGCCAAAGAAAAGATATAAAGAAATGTTTGTAACTACTTGTAATTTCTCAAAAACATTTGCCTTCGACTGCATCTCACTGTGAGCTCATAGAGACTTTAGATTTCTTGCGAGACATAAAGTTACTCAAAGAATGTATCTAGCTTTTGTAGTCTTTCTGCATTACTGCTGATTTAAAGTCCCACAATTTTAATAATCATAATTCAGTACGCAATAGGGTACTGAATTAAACATAAGATATATTTAAAATTCCGATAAAGGATACGTGAAAATATTGCAACACATCAACTAAGGATTTTCTCGGCAAGTGTCAACCCTATTTTCCTGGACGAGCATGGTTCATCTGCAGCTAACTTAAACTGTAAATAGTAATACTGTAGCATAAACACAAAAACGTTTACCGTATACCAATGAATACTCATAAGGGGCGTACATATCGTTTCCTCTACTCATTTCCAAGAAGAAATGAAGACTTTAAAGAAGACCCTTCCTACATAAATGGAACACGATAAAAAAATCTGTTAATAAAATACTGAAAACAAGAGTACCTACTTAGTTTTCAAGATCTAGTACTTGCCATGAACACAAAACTTTTTAAGTCACAGATTTCAGGTATAAGCCCCATAAGCTCATCAACTTCCTAAAACTATAACGTCATATCATTAGATAGCGCCATCACTTAACTACATTAAAATACCAGTAATATAATACTTGGCAAATCACCACACTGATCTCATATAGCCATAAATTATGAATTAATACTATGCTTAGATTATTAGGTATGATGCTAGACAGGTCTTAAGAACTGGATAGCCTGTAATGACATTTTAACTTGCGAAAGATGTTGGCGTAGACGAGATTATAATAAAGATACATTAATAATATTCTAATATAAAATTAATACCAACCTAACATAAGCACATAGGAGCAAGTTTCTTAAATCAAGTACAAAATTATTGTCAATTATCAGCTATCATCATAATTAACAAAATAGATACATAAATCTTAATCAGAAAAAGTACGGAAAATTCTTCCACTTACTAAAAATATGTTTTTTCTTTACATGATTTAGTAAAGCCAAGGAAGTATCCATAATTTGACGACGCGTTTGGTGTTGTTGTTTTTCGCTCCTAACTACCATACCAGCGGTCGCGAGTTTGAATCCCGCAAGGGGCAAATGTGTGATGAGCACGAATATATGTACCTAAGTCATGGATTATGTATTATGGGATACTCCCCAGGATTATCGTTGTCTGGTACTTGTAGCACAAGGAAGAACATTCCTTAGTTCGAAACCAAGACAATTGGTGTGTTGTCTGGCGCATATCTAATTATTATTTTTATTTATTTAATAACCTTGGAGCTTAAAGCAATTTATTAAATAGTACCGTAGAGCTAAAGCGGTTAACTACGATCACCACTTTTATATTCGTGAAATGACACCATGTTGAATATTTAAATCCTCAACACGACTTGGTAAGAATATCGACGCAATAACCAGAAAACTTAAGATACTGGGTCTGCATAGATATTTAGAGAGATAGAGATATTTTTTATAAAATCAATTCCTTTTTCCTCTCAAAATAAAGGCCTCCACATTCTGGTCGCAGTCTACACCCGCGTAGGCGTAATCGCTGGCATGTTTATTTCAATCGGCAATTTTTCAGCGGTGCTGCAATGCAGTTGCCAGAGAGATTTATTGCGCAAGAGTCTCGCGCTAGGGTGAGTCGCATCGGATCGGCTGATTAATGAGCGTCGCTCGATCTATTTGCTGCCCACTCGTGTGCTCACAGCCTAATGAAGAGGAGTGTAAAAAAGGATTGTTCTCACGCGTGAGTTTTAATGACCTCAGATGTGGAATACGAATTAGTGGTAGGTTGATACCACCATCATACTACCTCGATGTTATTTTTTGCTGCCACGGTGATCTAGTAATCAATTCGCTGGCCTCTGTTTAAAATATAAGTATAATTAAACAGAAAACCCTATAAACGTCTCTGGAGGAGCTTGTACTCAAAATGTGGTATTACACCCCCGTAACTATATACCATCACCCGACTATTTAAATCATGTCGGAAATAATATTCATAGAATAAAATACAATATGGCTGATTTATATCTATATTTATATATATATAGAATATCTGCAGATATTCAAATAAAATAATAATAACACCGCTTTATATTTTACCAGCCAGTTATAGTGAAATCTTTTAATATTGAAAAAGTAGCCCTTAGTGAACTGTGAAAATTTACGCGACGAGTGTGCATTCCATATTGTTTTAGCAAACTGCATATTGGTAGTCTGTGACCAGAGCCATCACATCAGCATTTAAATTCGCAAGCTTCATCACTGTTACACTGAGTGATCAGGATGGCTTCATTTAAACTTGATTGAGCTTACATCAGATGTTTAATCAGTGTGTCTAGCTTGATTACGATCTTGGCAGAAGATTGGGGAAATTTTAGATGCTCTGCTATTAAAATTATAAGTACTTACAATACCGAAAAAAGTACCTTTAAGATTATAGTTGAATATTAGTGACCAAAACTAAAAAAACGGACACACTCAATTTTATTGGTATAACGAAAACAATGTTGGTATACATGCATAGTTACGTAGGGTATATAAAAGTACACAGTATTTTTTTCATTGCAAGTATTTAGTACCCGAAGGTATGTAGAAGGTAGGACGAATCTATATGACTATTATACAAAAAAGTAAAAAAAAACAATAATAGATTGCTTGGATATTATAGAATTACATCTTCTATTATCATAATAAAATCAAAGGAATTAATAAATCAATTTTATAAAAAACAGTGCCCTACTTTCATCAAAACCAGTTCAGCAAACAAACCATGAGAGCTGAAGAATTAAACGCTAATCCTCCTAAGCAAGGCTTAAGCAGCGGGATTAAAGTTATTAGGAGTTGCCATAACAAAATTAAGCGTTGATAATTTCCCATGACGCACTCGACTGGGATCGTTCCCATCGTAGGGTAAACAGACGCAGGGCGCTATATCAGTAGGGTTGACACTTAGGGAAAACTGTTATAAACAAAAAAAAAATACAAATATCATAAAGTGTATCACTCCAAAATGGCTGATCCGAATATCGTACCATAAAACAGCTTTGATGCCGAACAGTATTTCAGCACCCGTACAAATAAAAAGATATAGAAATAGTCTTTTTGTTATTGAAAAAAGAATTGTTTCTGTAATGAATATAGAGAAGTTGAGCATCTTAAATTATCAGAAAATTCATAAAGAAATGCGATCACTACGCGCTAAAAGTAAGTAAGGTTTTGTTTTTGTTATTTCGTCGTAAACATAGCTTTGAAAACCCTAGAAACTTAGCAAGCGTTGCAGGGTGCAGGGCTGACCGCATTATGAGCGCGACAAAGCGGGGCGCCGCCGGGCCCTAGGGACTATTTATCAAATGATCATTTGATTTTCTTGTGTTTGATCACTGAACACATTAGAATTTGCAACAGCGAAGCGAACGATTCTGGTAGCTTTACTTACTTTTTTAATAAAATAACTTTTAAAAAAGGAAATAATATATTAATACAGTGGACTGGACTTAAATACTTAGGTTTTCACAAACTAAAAACTAAACGTTGTCCAACATGTGTTGGACGCGTTAGGATCACCTAGTTACAAAAATAATGGGGGAAGGCCTTCCACGAACAGGACTGAAACAGACCCTTTTCTGACGTTAGACCTCAACGATTAAAAGTTCATTAATTTTAAATTGAAAGGTAGCTTCCTTATACAGGATACATGATCAGGGAACACACACTTTAATTTAAACCATTCTTTGATGCCTTGCCGCCAACATAGAATCGAATCCCGGACCAACCCAAAATCATCCACCGATCCCTCAGTGGCGCACCCTCGCCCTCTCAGATCAGTCTTATAAAATACGATCTGTTTTGATTGTGGCCTCGGGCACAAATCAATTAGGGCCCCCCGCGGCGACACATCCAGTGGCTCGTTTTATGACACATCGTCCGAAAAGAGATTCATTAACATTCGCAGACTTTATTAGGAGCAATTGACGCTCGCTTTGCGTTCGCATAATCGCGCTGATTAAAATTCGCCAGTAAATCAAGCGGAGACGAGGGTGAATTAGATTTTGACTTCGGATTAAACTGACCGACAATGCGGTCGCAAACTGTCGCTGCCACCACCACAATGATGATCAAATACATTACGTTACGGTACTAGGTTATACTAATACTAAACATCGATGTAAGTATTCTCGTAATTGAAACGCGCCTGTTTGGTACACACTTAACCGAATTAAAATTAGACTCATTTCGTTTATATCCATTAGAAAATGGATCGTTTAATTTACTTACATTTTAATAGTTTCTAATGAGCGTAGCAACTGTGATCCAGTTCGACAGTAAACTTAAAATATGGCCGCATCATTAACCGTATCGATTTACTATTAATCTCCAATTTAATACTCTATCTAATATAGAAAATAATGACGTAATAGAGGCCGCCGGCGACAGGGTCGTTTCCCACGCCGCCTCGTACAATTTTTATGTGTTTTTTTGAGATGAAAATAAATTAAGTTTCGGTAATCAGGCGCCGGCCGACTCCTGACCCGCTTCTTCGCAATATTTCTAAAAGCTATTACAAATACATTTATATAACCACACAAAAAAGCTCTCGAGCAATTTTCGCCACATAATGAGGCCATTATGGAGAATTTTGTTTTACCAACATAATAACGCCGCCTCTTATTCGAGCGATCCCAGCCGAAAGGACTCGACGTTTTAAAGGACAATATTATTCCGCTGCTGATGAGATTTTCGTGCTAAAATTTTAAGACAAAATTGGCGTCATTATGTGTTTAACGAGGATTAAGAGTGCAGCGGTCAAATAGGTCATCGCCCCGAATAACATAAGTACCCGGCATAAATTGTTGCAGATAATGATGATGGTCTCACATATAAACTTGATCATGTTACATACAGCCTATTTTTAAGTTCTCGTCAACATGCAAATGTAGAGGTTATTAAATTTCAATAGCTCATCCATTAAAGCGAATGTACTCGTTCGATCACATGTAATTTTTAATTTAGTATTTTTGACAACTTTGGTACTATATGCTGTCTATCCAACGGTCCTTCATATTGTAGAAAAAACTTTAAAACACAGAACCTAACCCAATACGTCCCATAAACTTTTTTTATTCCTACGCACATCATGTCGTATTGTACCGTATCATACATGTCATCATGTCCTATTTTTGTACGATTTTCATTATCAAAGTCGTTGATTATAGTGATCAGACAAGACTGGTGACAGACATCTCTTCTATTGCCTGGTTGCCTAGAAGATGCGCGCACGCAGTTCCAGTAACAGCTGGCTAATAGCGCGCTCGTGAGTTGTCCATAACTCGTCACTCGCACCCGCGGCACGACGAGCTACCTATTGCCAAGACCTGTGATACCTTTCTTAGAAAATGCGCTTTTTATGTGCGATTACACTCTACGGACTATACCATTTATTTATAGGTGAGATTTAGTGCAAAACTCCGTAGGAAGACGCTGTGTAACTTCAGACATACGTGTGCCACAAAGCTCTACCTAGACACTACCCTTTCAAATCGTCGCCCGTTGATATATTCTTATTTATCTTGAGATAATATAATCTTATTCAGATTGAAATTAAAAGAACAATAATTTAGAAACTATAGTACGTGCCATCCACAAAGGCGCGCGCCGCCTTTCGTCCTAATCGTTTATAGTCAATTTGTGCAAGATTTTTCCAATATTTAATGATAATAAAATAAATATAACTATTTAATATTTAATATTTTTATATATGCTACACACCGGAGTGCCACAAGCTTTCCTCAATCAAAAGTGAAAGGCGCGCGCCTTCGTATAGATGGCACTATCTATACCTTCTTTTACTAAAGGTTATTATTTGTGTTTTATAGTGTTTTGTCACTATGAAAACTTCACTTGTAAAAAGCAACTGTGGCAGACATGGAATTTTGAGGAGGTGACGCAGCCTATGCGCTAAGAAAAGCACTTGCATATGCGTAACCTCATCAATGTTTTGAGATACAAGCTTTCCAATATGTCGATGGCCGAGTGGTATAGGCATGCGCCCTGATAGCACGGTTCGATTCCTTCTCTGACACAGTTGCTTTTCAAAGTGAATTTTATAGAAGCTTAGGTTGTTAATTGTTATGTAAAATTGCAGAAGGCAAAATCCTTGATGCAAGATTATTCTTGAAGAAGTTATCTACACAAGCAAGCTTTTATATAACCTAACGATTCTTCTAACGCTTAATTTACCAAACAAAACTCAGTCTAGTTAATGTTTTAATCAAATTAACTTTAACACAATACTTTTAACCAAAATCAATATAAGCTCGCTGTAGTGTAGAGATGTGTAGCTACACGATCACCTCAACATTACCAATTGCAAGCAACATTATAATGTGTGTACATACAACTAGGTGCTTATAAGTAACACTGTAATCACGATGCACAGATTCGATATCGGAGCACACTCTAATTACAACTGGGAGTCACCTTTTGAGCTCAAAGAGGTTATAGATTGAGTTGATTTTGGCACATCGTAAGGTAGACGTGCGCCGCGCTGCCATCTCTCGGATCCTGACATTATCCTTGTAATTGGTGATTTTGTGCAATTTATGACGATCCGCGCAATTTACGACCAGCGGACAAGTGGACTGCCCTCTCTATAGCGAAATTGAGTCAGAGTTTCAATTAAAATTTTATATTCCGCAAATTACCTGCCAATTATATTCCATTAGGCCGCGTAAAGGAACCACAACGTTATTCCCAGTTTATTTTTTGCGATGAAGTTTCATAACGTTCGTGTACCACTTACGAAGCATAAGCTTTTAATGTTTACTATAGAATTGACGAACTGATTATTGCAGTGTTTTTTATCACAGGTATCGGCTCAATTTTAATGTTAACTAGATCATTGAGAAAATTGCAGTGCCTGTAGAATGCATAATTATACACAGCCCGAGGTGCGATATTAATGTCTCTATAAAAATAATTTTTAATCGATCCCAAGCGATATCGATAAAGAAGTCAAATAAGATCGATTTCCAGAAGCGATTAAATTGTACGTGACGCGCTCTAGGGTAGGTGGTCACAGCGATTGAAAACTGTGACAGCGCTTATAGTTTTGATGAAATAATTGTTTGCAAATTATTGTATGTTAATTTAATGTGGCCCTTGGGCAATAAATTGCACATAATTTAAGGTGAGTGAGTGGCTGAGCGGGCATCGCGCTCGCGCTTCGCCAGTAGAACGTTGCATACACGATAGCCTTGCCCCGGCCAAGCTTGCATTGTAATGCAGCAGCCACCTGCTGCAAATTAAATAATTGTATATTGTGCGCAGCTAAAAACAATATTATTAAGCAACATTAAAAAGCCACTATGATGTCAGTAATTAGGTATTTAAAACATTGTGTAAGTTTTAAAAGCGTTTTAAGATGGCATCGACCAGCTGCGCAAGCGGTAAGAGCTCGATCGCGGGTCAAATAAGAATACGAATAATATAAAACCTGATATCCGCTCCGTCACAATATTTCTACTACTATAAAATAGTCGATCCTATGTCAAAATTGACTGCATAAATTCGCTAAAACTGTTTTTTTTGTTACGGTAGTGGACGCAATGCTATACGTGCTTGTTTCATCATCATTCAATTTAAGAACTAGGCTCTTGTCGGTCGAGTTTTTTAATTAATCTTGATAAAAACTCCAAATCAGGGAATATAGTGGTATGATGGTTATAGTGTATAAGCTATACGCATTGAATAAAGCAAAAGTTGTGGTGGTTTCCCTCTTGCCTTCCACAAGAGACACGTAAAAAATCCTGGCTTAACCCTATTACCTATAAAGCTGTTGGTTGAATTGAATTGAAATAAAGTCTAGCAAGATCATTTAGTTACATCTAACCAAACTAGCCGCAATCCTTTACACGTGCGAGTTGTTGCCAGCTACGGCGACATTGCGATCTTGTCCGAAATAGCCAGTCTCCGCCGGTCTTATGACAGCCGCCGATATTTATGCCGAGCCGCCCCGCCCACTCCGCTCATTCAGACTGTTTGTATTTATTTCGTGCCTATTTATTTGTATTTGCCTCGCTTTGAATAATGCATGAGCAACGTTTCCGTCGTGTGTAGGCAGCGTGACGCCGAGCTCTCTGGAGGTTTCACAGAAAATTCGGCTTTGTCACGCTCCGCTGTCGATGCCTGTCAGCGTTTTCCCTTCTCGGCGGGGTAAAAAGCGGTATGTTAAAAAGTTGGGAAAAAAGGGCAACTTAAAAAGCAATTTGCTAGTACACTATAGCAGTCCTAAGGAAAAACCATGATACTATATGAAGCCAAATATCGATTTTGGTTAGCAGACCGTTGTGATAATGATAAAGCAAACTCCAAAACAAAATTTAATTCTTTAAAAACCTATAAAGCTGCATATCAAGTAGGTCTACGTTTTTTTAACTAACTATTTTTTATTTATGTTATTTATGCTATTGTTATAATAACAAACAAGTTGATTTGAATTCATTATAACAAGTACTAACTCATAACATTCCGCAAAGAGCACAAGATTGTGACATCACTTTGGGACAGTTGACGCAAACAAAAGCCTTCATGTGTCTTTGGGAGGAGCAACTTTCTTATTGGTAAATTACTTGGGATGTGTTTACCACAAAAACAAATGAATACCCAATAGTAACGCTTAACAGTAAAATATTCAGGTGGGGTGTATGTGTTGGTAATGCATTCAGTAAATATTAGAGAGATCTACAATTAACATTCGCATTCGGCAGCGATGCGGCTAAACGATACTAACGATACCGACAAGAATGCAACTATTACATCTAGCTATGTTAGAGCAAGACATAGCATATGACAATGTCACATACCGCATTCAAATGTCTATCATGGCTAACGGAGTTTTAGAAGCTTTTATAGCAAGCTTTTCAGCTTCATTTGGATCAATAAACACTTAATTTGTTGTCTAATGAAATACTTGACAAGTCTTCATTTTGTCAAGACACTTTTAACAATTTTATCAATTTAATTTTCAGTTGGATACAGGCTAACTGACTTACTCACTAAATAAATAAATATGCGCCAGACAACACACCAATTGTCTGGTTACGTGGTAAGGAATTTGCTTCCTTGTGTTACGAAGTACCAGACAACGATTATGACAGGGGCGTCTCCCATAAATACTTAAATACATAATATAACATCTATGACTTAGATACAAATGTTCGTGCTCATCACACAACACATTCCCGCGACGGCCGGCGTAAAAGTCAGGAGCGCTAACCAATACACCAAACGCGTCGTCACTAAAAGAAAAATATCATGACAGTTTAACAAACCATCTTATACTAGCCGTTTTCCCTTTTCTTTATAAAGGTGACATCAACAAAAGCTGACGCAATCCTATAGACATCGGGGTCGCGTTCTATCGGTATCTGGGCGGGGCCAATCGACTCCGCGATATCGCACACGAGAACGAATCGAATCAAACGCATCGAGCGTCCACTCGAATGTGTTTATCGATAATTAATTTCGATACACCACACCCGCTTGTAATTAACTGCGTGAGAATATTTTAATTAAACGAATCATATTTTTGTAAAACAAGTCCTATTGAAGAGGCAAACGATATTTGAATATTTACAAATTAAAATTTTCGACGATTTATTGCCATTTAGATAGGTAATAAAAATAATACATCACGATCACGAGGCAGACATCAAATAAGTATGATTTGTAAACTTAAGACAAAAGTATACATAGTCGATTTCAATTAAGTCACAAGTCATGCTTCAATAATCAAGTTTATTAAACATAGCTTGTATATCTAAAGCTCCCTTCAAACATAAAGCATAACAAAATTACATGCAATAATTCATAAAAAATGTCACGCGTGTACTGACTACACAATCGCTTTCGTAATTTAATGCAATTGATACACTGTAAGGTATTCTATATTCCACATTCTGGCATAAATTGATCCATCAAGATGCCAAGCCCACGTTGACATTTTTCATACTTTAAAGACATCATTTGCCAAATGCCCGAGGGGGTGAGACCGTTGCACTTTTTATTCGAAGTACTTCGATAGTACTAAGTGCTTTGATCAAGTATGGTGAACATAAATAACGGACTATATTTTCAATACAAAGTGAAACAATAATTTTCAATACAACTTTGGCTATCAGAAACTATGGATAGCATTCAAATACAAATATATTTTTTTATGGTCTCATCAGTCATGCGCGATAACTCTACATAAGTAAACTTATTTATTGAAAAATCTTTTTATATTACAAATTTTAAGTAATTAAACTCTACAATAACATTTTGTTTGCTTTTATTACCGAGAAGGAACAACAATAGGCAGCCAAATACGTGGTTAATTTTGTAGTTACCTCTGCGACTAACCCATTAGTTAAGAGTTAACTAAATTTTACATTGCTGACTCACTAGGGTCTCAGGCTGCATCATTTAAAAAAAAATTAAGAACAGGTCGGGACAGATAAACGTAAGAATTATATTTTACATCTTAGTCTACCCCGTGACCACGAACGCTGTAAAGTGTTCGAAACGTCGGGATGAAAAATCAAATAAATTATCGCGAAATTATGCGTAAATTGTGTTTTATTAAATTATATTTTATTTTGCATTTTAGGGTGACTTACAGCTAGAACAATATTGCTTAAAATTATAAATAAAAAGAAGGCCATTTACATGTCTCCACTGTTAATCTATAAGTTTGAAAATGTGCCCAGAACTTACATACGGCATCTATAGTGACTCTGACCAATCGGGCCTTACCCTAAAGACAAAAGGCAGCAAGAAATGGTACAAATAATCGGCGCACGCACATCATACTTAACATTTTCTGTTGCAAAATTGCCCTTATCATAACTGGATATGATGCTACAGTGTCCCACTTGCTTTGCTATGCTATCGAGACTGGTGTTCTAGCTGTCGTTCATAAATCACAGCGCCTGCGCGCACGCGACTGTAATGAACTTATGCAACACTGATGATACCCTCAATTATTAATTGACAGCGTGCAATTACCGCTAATCGTGAGTAGGTAAAGAGTGCAACCTTACAAAATCAGATAACAGTCATTTTGCAGCTGTTGACGCTTTGATGTGAAAATTCCATACAATTAAAAGCATCAATTAAGCGTTGATGCTGTTAAGTGTGAAAAAGATTGTACGGGAAAGCAAACACCCAATTATCCATGTGATATCTTGAAAAATTGGGCCAATCGTCATCCTAAGATAAGACGCTGGTGTCACTGAAGTATCTCTTGTGAAAAAACAAGTTTCATTCATTATTTCATGATGCTTCATTGAAGTAAAGTTCAAATTAACAATTTTGAACTTTACATTTGTTCGCAGGTATGTTGGATTCCATGCTCCGGATGTCTTCCTCAAAATTTAATAAAAAGTAGGAATTAAAAAGATTGATTAAAACAATTAAGCATGATGAGCCCAAAACTCAACACAGACAGGTAGTGTCCAATTTTACGTGCAATTACCATCTGGTAGACAATAGCGGCGCTTATGCGTACTTAACATTTTTTATACTGACAACTTAATAGGCATAATAAAAGGCAACACGTGCTCTCGACATCGCATGATGCCGGTCATCAGACGCCGCACCGACCCGCCATGACTTCTATTGACTGTTCTGAGAAACAGCCAGCAAAAACTATCTTGCATGACTCCGCTGATTTGTGATGGTAGATGCCTCTGACCTCACTGTGATGGATGCTGCTGCTTTCAATTTGAGTCTAGACCTGTGACTTCATTCGCAAAAACGGAAAATGTTCTATACATTGGTTTAGAATGTTTTTTAACACTCACAGTGTCATATTTGAATTCTTAAAGATGAAATAAGAAACCAAAAATTGCGCACGGTCTAAACTTAAACCAGCATGTTTCTGGCGTACCGGGCCAACTGCTCTTCCAATTGAAGACAAAAAGATGCTGGATCGAGTCCCGCCCGTGCGCAGTTTTATTTTACAAATTGTTCCAAGAATCGACAATGTATGAAAGTGCATGTATCTTCGGCGATAGAATGACAGGATGGCAGCGGTTGCACCTTTTGAAATCTTGCCAACCTTCTTAACTGTATAGTGTTACTCACTCAGCGTCATTTACTTGTTACAAGCACTTTCATACCTATACTCTTATTCAACTCAATTGCAATCTATTGGTTCAACCTACTAATTGTGTAATTCAATCAATGAAACTTTTTAGTTTTGGTAATTAAGTTGTCAAATAAAGTCTTCTTGACGAATAAAAACGCTCTAATTCCAATGTCAACAAACATACTCAAGCTTACGTAAAGCGTTTCCCGACGCTTGACTAGCGACTAAACCTGACCTTTCCGTTGCCATGGCAACTGGATAGACTCGGATCGCCACCTCTCCAAAGTTTATGTGTTCATTAAGTGCTCCACCTTATTTATATCCCCCAGCCATTGTGACTGCGGGGGAAATTAGGTGGCTCTTTGTCTATGGCTGACTCCGCACGAGGGACCTCCACTTAGTAAATCTTACCATTTATTTTCTCGAGAGGTATTGGGATTCGAAGGTGGTTAGGGCAGACTTACTAAGTATATCGGTAAGTTACTAAGCACCAGTATGCAATTTTAGAGGCTATGCACATATCAACATACAAATTAAGAATTAATGAAATTACGTATTGGAAGTATAAGTTAATGGTTAATACTAGACTTTTTATTGGGGGCTTATGACTCAAATTATCATGTATTTAAATCAAACTTCTACTATCAAAGCTGCTATAGTGCGTGTTTTATAGCTGCTAGCTTACGATAAGCTGTCTGTTATATTTGGAAAAGTTTTACGGCTTACGTCAGAATCTCATGCTTTAAAACTCTTCCACTAAGATCATGCAAAATCATTGTCTTTTTATGAAGCGCTTCCAAACAAAACAAAACGAGCTGGGCCTATATTTACCCACCGGATATAGGTGGAACAAGACATGACAAACAGTCCAATGACCATTTTTTCTGGATCCTCGTCGACATCTCGGTGTGTAACTGTCACAAATGTATGATTAACGCTTCATGCCGCTCACATTCCTCGGCGGCGGCCGCCCGGTACAAGTTCATCCCATTTAAATGTAGCGCGGCGCGTGCCGGCGCGGGAGTCCCCGGGGGAAGGAGGGGGGGAGAGGGGAGGCCGTGGGCGGGACGCTCCACCATCACTCAAGTGACGAAAATTGACGGAAAATGGGCGGACACCGTTTGCCCGCGACGTCATCAATTACCGCGTCCCGACGCGACGGTCACCGACGCTATATCAACTGTTAAAATGTGCGTGCATCCCTAATATCTGATCTAAACTTAAACCTGTATTAGTTATCAAAATCTCTAGCTCCCGAAGCCTGAACGCAAAAATGATTTCTTCCACTCATAACATTTCATTAGACAAATCCCGGAAGGCGTAGAAAGTAGCTAGACGCACGCTCGCACCGCAATCTTGGACGATATCTTGAACAGGGATTATTGAGATGCAATCTAGAAGCCATCGATCGGCCGATAATTCGATCTAACTGCGCCCGCTATTGCGCAACCAATCATCAGATCAAACCCTGATAAGTCGATGATACCTTTATTAAATGGTAGCCGGGCAGACCTCGGCTCACCACCTCCTGTTTATCGTCTATAAAATGTTGCGTTTTCTGAATAGAGCTTCTACTGTTATGTCCTAAAAATATTATCGGTTCAGTATACGAGATAAGCGTATCAACCGCAAATAAGTCGAGGTTAGCGTTTAGTGCTGCATGTTTACTTACATTACTTCGAGAACGAGCGAACGCAGGAAGCCACAAGCGGCGCAAAAGCTCGGCGATCGATTTTGAAAATTGCCCATAATTAGCATCTCACTGGTCCGGACGAGTGTGCGTTTAAAAGTGGGAACGCGAACGCGACCGCAGTACACAGGCTGCAAATATTCCAGTAGCGTTTACGAGTAACGGCAGGCACAGCGACGGACAAATTGCCAGAGGAACTCCTCTAGGCAAATTGTAAGTTGGGACGGATCGATTGTTTCCCTGTCAAACGTCACGGGGCGAGCCGACCACTCTCAGTGAGGATTCGTCATTTCTTCGCGTCGAATTTCCAAATTACTCTGAATTTTACTTAGTTTTGAGAAAGCCACTGGTATAGTGTAAAAATGCAGAACCCACAGAAAGCCTGGCTAACGTATTGATGCATGTAAATAATTAATACAATGTAGGGCTTAAAACTGGTTAGCATACAGTTGGATAAATTATCTGCAAGGATGTAATATCTAAGGCAATTTGTCTATCTATTACTTAGATGTACCATATTGGTACACAAACAAAAAAAATACCCAATAAGTATAGTTACATACTCAGAAGTTGGTAAGTAGAGTTTGTAAATAAAATTGCTCCAATTTAGCTTTCTAGACTCACTGCCTTTCTAAACTTACTTGTGAATTCGCCCCGCAATTCAGCTATAAGTTTGATCGCCGTCGTCTTTGTCATGTGGCTCGCGTGACTCGGGTCATTGACTCCGACCGAGGGATAATTTCACTGTCACTGCTCATCCATAAATGAGTTTCACTCAAAAACATGATAGTCCCGTTGTAGTCATTCTAAAAATAAATGACCTGGCAGAATTGCACTTCTGAGAATAAAATGCAATGTTGTAGTAAGTGCTGCATTGAATAAGTGTAGTTATGTCTACTAATTGCGCATATAGGAGCGATAGAGGTGACTAATCTGAACAGCAGGACTGAGCAAATGCTCCATTTAATGCAGCGGCCTTGAGCCCTGAGGTTAGCCGTAGGCAACACGTCGGTCGCTCGAGAATAATTTGCGTCGAATCTTGATAATGCGTTGTATTGGCAGCTCTGGCAGTCACGTCTGAGACATTTGATCGTATAACAAGAAGTGCGGTGCTAGCTACGGGTTGTAATGGCGTAATTACGCAAGCATTATCAGGTGACCCCATATTGCGGTTGGCCTGCGCGAATGCATCGCCCGCGGCACACGTTTCAGTAAATACACATAATGTCACTAAACTTACATGTACAATGACAGAACACGATGGCGTCCCGATAAGCGTAATAGCCCCGCTGTAATGTAATGGGAGGCTGCGATTAATCTTATCAAGCATATCAGATTTGTCATATTAATTGCACTCAGGTAATTATTCATAAAAACCTACATACTCGTACTAGGGTAATTTTGAGGTAATTTGGGGCGTATTTTTTGACTAAGAAATATATAAAAGTCAACTCATGACGTTGATGTGTCTATGTATCAGTAGATAGAGAATGTTTTATGTAATTTAAATAATAAAACTCTGTCACTATACTTATGTCGCGCAATTTCCTCCCATCACAATCAAACACTTTCCCGTAATCTTCCTTGCAACATTTTTATTTGACGCGAGCACAAAGCACGATGTAATGAAGTGACTCGTCGGAGCCGAGCCTTTGATGTCTCAATTAGTAACGCGAGTTGGTAATTGTGGCGAAAATTAATTCGCGTTCGTCATTCCCGTTCCCGACCGGCGAGGGTGCAGCGTCATCCGATATTTATTCGCGCGCTCAACGGCTTCAGAGGAATTCCGAGCTTCGCGGCATTCCAGGAAATCTGCCTATCAGGAAAAACAAAAGAAAATCGAACGTGACTCCTGAATTTTAAATACAAAACAAATGAAAATGGATTAAAAATAAACAATAACCACATGTTGACAGTTGTTGTTCCGATTGTTTGTTATATGAAATTGTGACTGGCTGACTATTTTCTGACAAAAAACACTCCGCTCTTTTGTTTAAGTGGAAACCCAAATATATCGGAAGTGACTCTGACATTAGCGTAACGCATTTCACACCAAGAAACATCGGAGAAGATTCCCTAATAAACCAATTACGGTTCATTACCTAATGCCGGCCGGAAGAAAGACATTACTCGCTCATCATTACGACCGCAAACTCCCCTTTGTAAAATATTGCATTTCACATGTTTGTTGAAAAAATCGAGCGCGAACGCGGCGTTAACGGCTTTATCGCGAAGGGTGTAAGGACTTTTATTTTTTAAAACGTCGTGAAAATGAAAACGACGAGCTATTTGCGGCAATATGATGAATGGCCGCGGTCATTTCCCGCCCGCTGGCCCCCATTTCGCTTGTCACAGCATATGGCTGATTTGACTTGTATGGGCATGGGGGATAACGTATTGTTTGTTTTGTAAGCCAGCACGTAACAGTTCCATGTGGTGGACGATGGGGTATGGCTGGATCGAGTTCAGGCCCGTAACATATTGTGGTGTGATTTGGATATGTTGTACCTGTGACGGCATTTGAGTCATTTTACTTTCTTTTCAACTGTATATGTTTATGGTTTACCTTTTGGTCACTTACTGAATCCACCACCACAAGTTCTGATTGAATTTCGAGCGATGAGAATTTGAATTTCAAACGATTATCGTTAGCCTTCATCAGTTCTATTTGACACCGCATGTTTTAAGTTATAATTTCTAATTTTCTTCTATAAAATATTACTTATGCTCCATCAAACAATCCATAAACAGCAAATCTTAAATCATTATATAAGACATGTAGAGTATTATTAAACTATGATAATGCAATTATTACATCTTAAGCACCTCTATATTATTCTTGTATCCGAATCCGCCTCTATCGGCACCTCCCTACTTCCCTGTTCGGTAAAAAGCGCCACGGATTTTCCACAGAATTGTATGTCACAGTGTCGTAAAGTTGTCGCGTTTGTAGAAAGCTGAAACGCTCCGTTTGCGGGCTGTAAAGAGAGGGGAGGCCGCACAATGAAACTGGAAGTGGAATGCAATAAAAGTCACATTAAGTCAAGAGCAAAGACCTCCTTACAAGAGAGGATTGAATTTGTCTGCGACAGGAACACATGGTGACATCCTATTGATGATGGAACTTAACTGGAAGCATCAGAAGAACTGGTATGTATCTAGGACGTATACTTTTTTTTATGGCATTCATCGATGACCCCTGAGATGTTTAACCTTTTTTACATATGCCTTAATTCACATTATTTGCTGTACCTGCAGATTAATAAGCCCTTAGTTAGGTAACCGAAAAATAACTAGTAAATATACTAACAAAAACTACAACACTATAAATTAATAATACCTACACAGTGATATACAAATTCACATACAGCTAAATAAGTCCGCTTTTAAGTAATTCCACTTAAAGTAACTGCCTTTAATTACTGGCCTATTATACGCGGCCGCCTTACTGAAGCTTATTTCAGGTGTTATTTGATTAAAAATTTAAATACTCACAATTAAGGCCCGCTTTTCCTCGAGGTGGAACGATTTTGACGCTCGGTCATTCCGCAGACGATATCAAAGACATCAAGGCATATAATCACGTGGAATAATTCCCACAGACAAATAGGGAAAAGGACATAATTATAAGGTGGCCACGTTTAATTAAAACTAGTTAGAATGGTGTCCAGTTTCACGCGTAGGACGCGAGAAATTCTTCATTCTGAAACATCAAATGCGATTCGATACTTTGTAATTATTTTAATAGCCAAACGAAGTTTAATTAGCCAAGAATCAAACAAGCTTATTATTTGAAATGGAATATTTGTCTAAGGTTGGCGTATGCTATAATTAAACAGTATCTACCAAGAATACCTACGGCTGTCTGTAATTTGTGTATTTTAACTTTTACTCGCTTCTAAAGTTTTGAAACTACAATACAATGAACTCGCTACAGTCTTTAAGTTCCAAACTAGAGTGTGGTGGATAAATATAATGTCTGTCATAAGTATATAGGATTTTGGTGTAGCGGTTATTGCTGGTTACTACCCATGAGGTCCCGAGTTCGAATCACGGGTCGAGACGTAATTTGTTTCAGGGCTTTTCGGCCTTGAAAGACTCGGAAACAGCTTAAGTCAGGAAATTGGTGGTGCCTCGGAAACGTGCTTTCGTTTTTAAGCCGTTGGTCCTGCGCCTGATCTCTCATCGGTCATGTCGGACTGCCGTCTTACCGAATTAATGAGAGTGAAGGAACAGAGAGTGCACTTGTGTATTGAGAAGACATTTGTGGCACTATAATATCTCCTGCGTACCGGGCCTATCTCTGTTGTGAGGAACCGCCATTACCAAAAATCGGTAGGAGAATATTATTATTCTTATATCAGTTTGTTGAGTGTATATTACGTAAAACTTGCATCACCTTTCTATCAAGCCTTCTCGTACAACTTTAGATATACAAACTGTTCCTGGCCATAAATTTTCACATGTCCATTTTCGCATAGAAGATCCATTGAGGGATTCAAGGGCGTTCCTAATATTAGGTCGTAACGAGTTGTAGATATTAAATTAAACTTTTCATAACAGACAAAGCTTAATAAATAATAGTTCTATAAACTAATAAAATAGAGCATTTCTTCGCACAATAATTCACATTATAATCATTAGGTAAGTTATTAATAGCCATGTTCGCAATCTAGTCATTATGTTGAAATTCCCATGGGTGGTTCCGTAATTATTATCATCGTCTAGTTAGTGAATTATACTGACTTTTACTTTAATATTGAAAACGCTTAAGAAAGTAAAGTCAACTTGTTTTTTGGTTTGTGGAAACGATGATTAGTCAACCTACAATTATGGGAAATTAATATTACATTTTTCAAAGTTTTCAGATTTCATAAATCATCACCACGTGTGCAGGCGATAAATCATTGAAAGCACATTGTAATTAAAATGGTGGATCGGGTAAGGCAAGGTGTATAATTAATTTTTGAGTTTCGTTTAGACGAATCACTGTTGATTAGAGTTCCCGAGACTGTGATGACTAGATGCAGATGTTTTGGCTGTAATGACTCCGCCTAAACCCTCTTAATGACGTTTTTACGATGTAGACCAAAAATTTTAGTAAAAAAAATATATTTTGTAATTGGTCAAGTAAACAGAGAAGTATAAATCTGGTGGTAATTACAATGCAAAACAACTATTTATAAAATATTCGTCCATACTTAATTACATTGCAAAAAATATGTGAATTTAAAAATATGTGCTAAGTGGACAATGTGTCACACAAAAGATTGCTTTAGTTTCTAAATACAATTTAGTCCTAAATATGCATACAATGCGTAAGCATGCATGAATTTGTATTAATTTAAGAAAAAACAATTGAGGTACCTAACCATTATAGTTGATTTTTTTACAACTGCACTGTGAGAGGACTGTTGAATTTGCTTGTGAACGAAACAAAACGAACCTACATCGACGGAAAAAAAACATTTTTAAATCGAACCCATAAATCGTCTCCAAATAAATACGCAATGAATTCCCCGAGTTAATTGCATCCGACAGTACTTACGTAACTCATTCCATTTCACTGGCGCAATTTTATTGAAGCATTAAATATACGTAGATACACTGACTGCGAGTGACTTTGCGGTACCTATTGTTGAAACGAACTACTAACTTATTCTGTGACCTAAGATATGTCGTATTACATACATGCAAAAATCTCCCAAACAGAGTCATAAATTCGCAACACTCCGTACCCACAACGTATCAGATTTTGGCATTTATCACAAACATCGGCCATAAATCAATATGAGGAACGTTTTAAAATTGTTTTTTCGCACGTTCTTATGGGCGCGATTATAAGAAAATTATAATAATTGTGCGCAGCATAATTACGTGATGTAATGTAAGGCCAGCGATATATAGCGGCCAATTTGAATTTATGTAAAATATCGCGCAATAAATTTACATTTTATAACTTTGCCCTCGTGGCCGACGTGGGCGCGATATCTCTGTTTAGGATCAGAAGCCCGTATCTGCAAATTGCTCGCATCGATCTGGGGGTGACCTGCTTAATCAATTCCGTCGATTTTTAATTTTGATTGGAACTTGCGTCAACATACTTGGGGACTGGAGATAATTACATGCGTACCAAGCTGTACCATTAATCAATTTACTTTATTTTAAGAAATATTTAGGTATTTTAAAGCCATGTTCTTTCACTTAACAACCGCTACTTTTTTAAAGCAACTACACAAAGAGTATCTTACGAAACAGTTTTAAAGTCAAACTAGGTAGGTTACTTTCATTAAATCGGTAGAGAGGTAGGTTATAATCAATTTAATCGATTCTTATATAGATTTAGATAATTTTTGAAACATCGATCGAATAGATACACACAAGTCACGATTTATTCAAATAAGCTCCCCGCACAATCTGACATAGTTCACGGGTCGCGATTTAGCCAGTATTATTTTTATCTGCGCAAAATATTCTTAGTATGATAATGGTTAATTCTTGACATACCTACATATTTTATATAATGCAACCCCGGGGCGATCGGGCCGACACTATGTCTAATAAATTTATGGGCCTTCATTTTCATGTTGATCGGCGCTCGAAATTATAATCGTCGTGCTCCGGGCGCGGCGCGAGTCGCGTGACGGCGCGGGCGCACAACATGTCCGCCGAGAGAACGCTATCAATGAATTTTGACCGTCACCTGTTTGTTACTTCATAAAACTGCGACAAAGATTTGAAAATGTCACATACATCGTTCTACAATTTGGCAATGTTTGAACAGTATAAGCATTTCTTGTACATCTGCCATACGAGTATAAGGTAGCACGTCTCTAGATTTTAAGCTAATCAGTTCCTTAATAATTTAATTCTTCACAAACATGTAAAAACATCAACTTAAAATTACCTGCATACGATTTACATAATCGATTAAGTATCAAAGTTAACGTAATTCCTTAAAATGTTAATAAATATTCATCTCTTGATTCCTTTCAATAAACTCGTCGCCTCAAGTCATCATTTTCGGTTCACGATGGCCGCGTCATTTTGTATCAAATTAAAATGAATTCTGTTAGAAAACGTTACATGAAGCAACAAACAATGTAGCTTTCACACCGGTGCACAATTGTAGTGGTAATTCGACACAATGTTTTGATGTTCTGTTTCCATAATATGAGAAAAAGGAGGTTATTATCGGGTGAGTTTTCTCACGCCATCAAGGCGTACACAATAAGGCGTAGGATAGACCCGATGATAAAAAGCGCGAAGATAAATGTCAAAGCTAGGTACACAAGTGCGGAAACGATAACGGGGGTTAATGACGTAGAAACGCGAGGGTCGAGTGAGAAAAGACGTGTTTTGGTTATTCTGTACGGGCGGGTGCATAAGATTAGCATTGATTGCTGTCAATCTAATTTCGAGCTCATGCAGTTAGCTTTCTGCTTGAATTGACTTACTCCTTGGTCATAGTCATAACCACAGAATAGTTTACTTTTTTTTCCAACAATGAATGTGATGAGAATGTATTCTATACATTAAGCAAAATACATACGTTAACGCAACTATTCTCTGGTCATAACGTAATAATAAGACTCTGCGTGCTACTTTTATTTAAGTTCAAATACGAGTAATTCTACTAGGTGTGTACATTGATTAGGGTAGTTTATTACAAAGTTTCAAGTAGTTCAATTATTGTAAATTGAACTAATTACCATTTTGCTACCATTAATATGGCTTACCTACCTATCTATAGATGTTATGAAACCAGTAAGTAAAGAAAATAAGGTCGCCTATGAATTTCGATACCGTAATTATCTAGGAAGCTCAATTAACCTCTAAGCGGTTGTTTTGCCTTGAAACAGACTATCACGCGAGCAGGAAGGCGGTGGACTCATGATTGTTGTCAGATGATCGCAATTACGTAATAGCTGTCACTACAATGTTGAGTTTAGCCAGGAATGCAGCAGGTGACGCGGTACACGAGATAGACGATGGACAGATAAGGGGCTAACGCAGACAGCGTGTCACATAAACCATGTTTGTGACAAATTCGCTTGTAGTATAATAGTTTTTTTTTGTATACTCGGATCTTGTTAATATGTCAGTACGCGCAGATGTTTATCCGTTTAAAATACCAATACGTACTGAAAATAATTATTACGTTAAATTATAAAGCTAAATAAACAGTGTAAATAAAACACGGCTGAACAGATTTTCATGAAACTTGGCTAAGAATATTTTATAATTATCTATGACACCAAAAAATACTAAATGAAAATCGGTTCACCCGTTTGGGAGCTACGATACCACGATATACAGACAGACAGACGATATACAAACAGTGTATAATAGTAGGTAAGTTTATATAGGAAATCATTTATGATTTATTCCGATCTGATGCTTCTAGTGGTGATCCACCAGGGGGATCACTATTATTTTAAATTGTTTTTTAATCTTGACTGGTCCACTTTCTGGTTAAAAGCATAATTTTCTCGTAATGCGGAAACAGCGATGGCATCGTACGTTATAGTTGTTTAAATAAAGTAACATTTAATTAAGTTGTTTGTATGAGAACAGTTGAAATATGTATTCATATTAATTGTATATGATACGATTCCTTTATTTGTCAATAATTTATAGATTACTGTATGTGAACAACCTACACACTTCGCAAAAATATAGGTGGATCAGTTTGAACGAACAAAATGAAGGGGGTTCAGTCCAGAAATTTTAATAATAATCATGAGAGGTGGATCACAACGGGTGATCGATCAGACCGGAATAAATCGAATTTATAAAAAAAATAATTAGCAACTTAGTATAGTTACTTACTAGTACACTAGCTGTGCCCGCGACTTCGTCCGCGTGGAATAGTGACTTTGGATAGAATTTTTAATTTATAGGCTTATGATTTTACAAATAAGATACTTAAGTATAAGTACTTATAAGTACGCAAGATATAAAGTATTTATATAGTACATTTTAGTACTCACTTATCATTAAAATTGGCCATATTACAACAATAAGAAGCAAGTAGTAGGTACATCAAAGGTGATCCATTATTATGACCATACCGATTATTTGGACGTTCACAATTTGTATTTCGATTAGGAATTCCTTTGTTTGATAGGATAATATGGTTACTTTACTTTTAACTACTACTTTGCCACACAAAAAACTACTACTTTACTAACATTTTACTTTGTTGTGTGGAAAAAATTGGATCTAAATATAAATTTTTTCATGGCACTGTTTTGTTATACTTTGGCAAGTACCATAAAGTACCAAATATTCATTTAATTTATACAAACCAATATGGAGGAAACACTACACATTGAATTAAAACACTTTACAGATTCATTTCCACCCACATTTATTTTAAATTGTTTCGTCCCGGTCCCGTGCTACCCCAGCCCCGGCCCCGTCTAACGGGACAAAAAGTATCCTATATGCAGTATCTTATGTCCTTCTCCTGGTACTAAGCTACCTCCCCACCGTTTCGTCCCGGTCCCGTGCTACCCCAGCCCCGGCCCCGCCTAGCGGGACAAAAAGTATCCTATATGCTTTTCCTGATTCTAAGCTACCACCCCACCAACTTTCAGCCAAATCGGTTCAGCCGTTCTCAAGTTATAAGTGTTGTAACAAACACGACTTTCTTTTATATATATATATATATATTTTCTGCCTACCCCCTAAGTCTATTGGCGTGATTATTTCTATCCTAGTTTACTCTCCAAGTGATGCTGAGTCAAATAAAAAAAGACCCATCAAAATCGGTCCAGTAGATTCTGAGATTAGCCCGGACAAACAGACAGACAGACAGACAGACAGACAGACAAAAATTTTAAAAATTGTTGTTTTTGGCTTCTATTACGGTAATTAAGACCCCCTGTAACAATTTTTCATAAAAATCTTCAATGTACAGAAATCGATCTTTTACAGTCTTATTATTTTGTTATACTTTGGCAAGTACCATAAAGTACCAAATATTCATTTAATTTATACAAACCAATATGGAGGAAACACTACACATTGAATTAAAACACTTTACAGATTCATTTCCACCCACATTTATTTTAAATTGTTTCGTCCCGGTCCCGTGCTACCCCAGCCCCGGCCCCGTCTAACGGGACAAAAAGTATCCTATATGCAGTATCTTATGTCCTTCTCCTGGTACTAAGCTACCTCCCCACCGTTTCGTCCCGGTCCCGTGCTACCCCAGCCCCGGCCCCGCCTAGCGGGACAAAAAGTATCCTATATGCTTTTCCTGATTCTAAGCTACCACCCCACCAACTTTCAGCCAAATCGGTTCAGCCGTTCTCAAGTTATAAGTGTTGTAACAAACACGACTTTCTTTTATATATATATATATATATATATTTTCTGCCTACCCCCTAAGTCTATTGGCGTGATTATTTCTACCCTAGTTTACTCTCCAAGTGATGCTGAGTCAAATAAAAAAAGACCCATCAAAATCGGTCCAGTAGATTCTGAGATTAGCCCGGACAAACAGACAGACAGACAGACAGACAGACAGACAAAAATTTTAAAAATTGTTGTTTTTGGCTTCTATTACGGTAATTAAGACCCCCTGTAACAATTTTTCATAAAAATCTTCAATGTACAGAAATCGATCTTTTACAGTCTTATTATATGTATAGATTAGAAAGAAACAGTTAAATGTTATTTTTAGTTCAACAAAATAATTAGATAAAGTTCAGTTATTGCGTACATAATACCCGTCAATAATGTAACCTAGTATTTATCAGAACCACAAATGCGTACAACCAATAGCTGCAATTATATTTACGGGGCTAATTACGCTGTTTTAGCTGTAATTGTTTGAAGATCACCTTGTTCAGGTGTTGTGGTTTGAAAATTAGCCGTAGTAAAGGTCTTTTATGTTCATTTTTTCTACTTATTTACGTGATGCCCCCCTTTCATTAAAAAAAAATCTTTTTTTTGTTTCTTTTTCTTTTGTATTCATTTACTAGGTTTTAACGAATAAGTATGTATAGAATAGAACTATGTAGATATTCGCTATATGAAGTTAACGAGATTACAACCCAACGTCAAAAAAGTGGTAAGTACCTACTTTGTTTGGAGTTTGACAGACTGACTTGTATTCACTGGTTGGCTTTCTCTATTAAGACAACCTCTAAATGACTACACTGAAATCGTAGTGGTAAGAAAATGTAGTGAAAAAGTCCGCTGTAATAGTAACTTGTTGCAATGGAACTCTAAAATAAACAAAAGAAGTGAATGCGTATCTTTATACCACGTGCGTCTACAAGAGGTTATCTGGCTGCGATATCAATCAAGTTATCATAGCGTGCAGAATTCTCTTCAATAAACACTGGTTGCTGCGTTTTCCTCATTTCATCACAGTGTTATTTAATTATAGCTATCAACTTGCAAGTAAATGATTTATTCGGGCTTAAAGTGCTGCGGAAACATCAGAGGGAAAGCACGTGCGGACAAAAAGCGAATGGCGTTTTTATGGAAATGCCGAATTCGCGTAAGAAAATATAGTCGACAAAGCGACTTGTCCCGGAAGAGTGGCTGAGGGTATGTGGATTTATCTCTTGCCATGTCGTAATGTTTCGGAATATAAATGTGGAACAGCGACTTTTTGATGGTTTTGTGAAGCCTAGAACTTTTTGAAAAAGTCAGGAGCCAGAGACAAAAAAAATCTGTGTCTGGTCCTCCCCAGATATTGTAACCGATAATGCACGAAATGGACTATTGTAAATTACTGATATAATATTCACATATCTGAATACTAAAACGTACTGAAACAGTATTCAAGGGAAGTATTACAAGTTAAGCTAATGCAGCCTGCAATCAGTTATATTTATAAATAATTGGCTTTCAATACTTTGAAACATTATACTTATGCAAATTGACGTTGGGACTTACAATAAAGTAAGTTGCTAAAATACAAAATATCACGAAAGCAATAAGACCGTCTCAATGCTGCAGTACGAATAGTTTTAAAATTTCTATAATTTCATATAATTACAAGCCGACACACACCACAAGTTTAGTTAGAATACTTCCACCACTTTAAGAACTTCATAAAACTTTACGACTACTAACTACGCAATTTCATAATTCTTTTCAGCCAACGCAACGTGCACTTCTTTGGTCTATTCAAAAGTCTCAATCGTAAAAGTGTGGGCTCCATAATTCAGTTTTAGACGGTCTATTCTGAAAAAGTACCTACTCTTAAGACTACCACCGCGTTTTAAATATGGCTGTCCCTATCACACTGTCACACATGAAAATGCAAGCAAGCGGAATGACAAGAGTCGAATTCAAAAAATGTAATACGTGTTACAGAATATGGACCCAGGACGCGGGCCGGTAGAACCTGTTGGGGCATAATTACCGAGATACCTCTATCTGTGTATGACGCGGCCAGGGGCCCTATTTTTGAATCACTCTTATCAATATGGCATGTGATTTTCGTTCAATGATGAATTAAAAGTCAACGAAAATAACTCTTTTTCGAACGAAAATCACACGTTATATTGACACGCGTGTTTCAAAAATAGAGCTCCATAGTGGCCCTATTTTTGATTCACTCGCATCAAGATGGCGTGTGAATCCGTGTGATATTCTTTGATTTAAGTCAAATTTCTTAATGAAAATCAGTTGAAATCCACACATGAGGAATTTGAAAAAAGATAGCTTAATTTTGTTACTCACATCTATATTTGGCGTGATTTTATTTGATTTTTATTCATTTTCAAATAAAAATCACACGCCATAGCCGAGCGAGTGATTCAAAAATAGAGCCTCTGTTCGAGTTGACATCGACCTCCAATGAAAGCCCTTCGCAGTACGATTGGCCGCCCGCACATAACTTTGTTGCTTTTTACCGGTCATTCATTTGTTTTTTGTTAGTGTTGATCTTGAATGAAAGTTGGGTCGGGGTTTAACTTACAGAAATCGACTTTGATAGGAAGTAACAAAAGTAGATAGTCAATTATTTTTTAGAAGTTACTTTCTTGAATGAAACCTCATATATATCTTCTTTCATGGCTTCCTCTGTCCTCTACAATTGATATGATTAATGAATGAAAAATAATTATGTTTTCCTTTTTTTGATAAATACAGCTAAATAACACTTAGCAGGTTTCTTCTATCTTAGATATAGAATATAGAAGATAGAATCGCACATAAGTTAGTCTATTTGCTATTACAAAGTTTAGATCAATTTTATAAAATTTTACATTGTATACTAACAGCTTTGCTATCAATTAGCTCTAACAATTTAATGGCATAAAACGTCAGCCAGCGATCATCAAAACATTGTTTAAATTGATTTATTGCAAGACCGCGCGATAGCATCAATGATAATAAACACTTAGAAAAAATAAGTTTACAAGAGAGGTATTAGAGAGGATGATAGATAAGTTTAAGAAACGAAATTTTAATATTATCATCATCAAATTTAAGAGCTAGTTTTCTCCATAAAACTCCAAATTAAGGAAGACCACCACACTGGTGGTATTCCTCTTGCCTTCTACACCGCAGTCATAGAACCAAGAGTTTCTCGCCTCTTAATACCCAGTCAAAAGCCTTTCCTGATAAACACAGGTGAAAACTCATATTTTATTTTTAAAATACATAGAAGTAGTAAGTAAAAAAATATTACTGATCAAAGAGTAAGGTCAATAAATGGTCACTGTAATTGTGAGCATGTTAAACTTTAATTTATAAAAGGTATGCAGAGATTTAAAATTCTAAATTACATTTTCCTACACCATTGCTTATTAAATTCGAAAATATATGCAATTTATTTAACCAATCATATTGATAGACCAACCAATATATTATTATACCAAAATATATTGCATACGGCTATCTGAGTCTAAGATCTCTCATAATAAGTAAATTGATTGGATTGCGAATGAGGCCGCCAATAACTGGATCAGGTTTTCTTAGAGTGGGTTTGGTTCCCAGGCTTTATAAGATGCTGATATACGTTCAAGATTCACATCATATTAAACCTGCGGCTATAAGGATCCGTTGGGTGATTACGTCACTGGCAAGGGGTAGCGATTCGATTGCAATCTGAGGTTTACATGGTCGGAATAAGCGCAGCGGGCACGCTGACAAAAGTATCCAAAAAAACTGACAATCTTTGTCAGCGCTGTCAAATGCTAGTAAATGCTAGTTACTTTTAGAGAGCGTATTGCGATCTTGTTTTGATTCGTTCCAGTTCCAAGAGCTCTATTTTCTCGAAGATGTTATTTTATCTAACAAAGTCAACGAAAATAACTCGTTATCAGTTCTTTTCATTATTTTCATTTCAATTAGATTCAGTTCAATTCCCACTTAACTTGTTGAGAAGCCAAATATGCATTGCGATGCAAATTAAGAAAAATTTAAAGTATTTCTATTAAACTCACTCGTGTAGTGCTGTTCCACGCTAATCTGCTGAGTAATACGAAAGTGCAATGCAAATTTGCTAATCCGTACAAAAGCAGAGCTGCTTAACTATGAAATCACCATCGCAGAGCTTTCTAATTTGCTAATTACTCTTAAACAATCATCTTGATGCTCAGAAGATTGCAATGCAAAAACGATTGCGATTCATAACACCTGTGTAAGATGTTTCTTTTTGATAGCTTATTATTACCATGATTTTGTTGAATTTCCAACTTATAAACCAGAAACTAAAAATAAAAAAAACTGTAATTAAATTTAGTCCATTTCAAGGCTTAAACATGCTTTGTCACTGGTCAAAAGTCAAATTTAATTAGATTTTAAATGAAATCAATTACTTAACAATGACGTCTTATATTCCATTCATATTTGAAAAGGTTACAATGTTAACCTTTCATTTAATGAAACCGAAGAAGAAGTAGTTGATGTTGGTTTTGTTAAAACACACAACTGCACTTATTTGGATGCATTACGATGAGAGAAATCGTTTAACTGCCTATTGGCTGATTAATAAATTAATTATATAAGATAAACAAAAATCTGCAAGGTACTGTGTAACCTGTTGTGTTTAGGTTTCTATAAATTAACTCGCCTTCCAATCAAACCAATTTTAAATGACAGGCATATTTGTGTCAGAATTTCGAAATACGAACTGCTAAGCTGCTCTATTATGAATGAATTAACAAATTTCGTAATGCGATGTCTTAATTCCGACCAATGTCCATATTGAGTAAAGTTACTTTTTTCTTAAGTTAGATCAAAATACCAACTTAGCGACACAACTATCTGAGTGGGAATTGAACTGCCTGGAATTTGAACGGATTAAAGCAAGATCGCAATACAACCCGTATTACTAAATGTTAATAATGACTGCTCTACACAAGACAGTAAGAAGACGGTTTGTGCGATAAACATTAAAGAGAACATCTTCGACGTTTACTACACGATAATCAATTGCTACGTATTCACGCCTTGAAAACTTTTTTGAGCTTATAACTTAACTAGGCAACCTTTAGCATACGTGTAGTGCCCCGATTAAGTATAGGTTTCGTCTGGAAAACGCAGGACTGTAATTCGAAAATTTATTTATTAGCATAGAAAACACGTTAATAATCATTATCTTCATCTAATGGCGTGTACCTACCACAACACCTGTCCACAATTATGATGCGTATGAACGTGCGTAGAATGAGCCTTTGAAGAAAATACGTTGGTTATTGAAAAACACTCGCAGTTCCTGATGTGTCCAATGATCCATGCATCCTTGTTTCTTTGAAGAATATGTGTTTTAACGACTCTACCATATAGAACATTTTCTAACAGTATAATAAGAACTTATATGTATAATAAGCTCGCTACAAAAGCTTGCAATAAGAAACATTGGATTTTACCTAAGTTGTTTTGATGAAATATGTTAGTACTACTCAATATGCTGTTTTTATACGGTCAGTTAAACATTGAACTTATGAACAAAGACGCCGTGTTGCAACGAAAGTTGAACATTTCCATTTTGGGCATAACTCACGACACGAGAAGCAGCAGGCAGTGCCGACCGCATTTAAATGTCAAATGGCAGTTACTGCCCGTTTGACAGGGGCCAGCGCCCACATGCCAGGGTCCAGCTTAACATCACTATTTAGACAGAGGATGCGAGCAATTCGAAACAAGTAGAGTATGTTATTTCGCGTCGAATATACCGTTCGTTCGGTGCGGGTGCCACTCGGCAGCCGTGCGGCAACATTTTAATTGACCACGCGATGTTTGCCGCGTCTCGCCCGACTTTTTCTCCTCTCCACAAATTGCTCTAAAGTGCTTAATGAGCGATGCGTGCAATTGCCGTTTCCCCGTACGAGGCTGCTCTTATTTTACATAAATAGTTCAACTCGACGAACTAATGCCGATTCTCGGTACGGTAATTGCGGCTGTGACAGGCTTCCGTCGCCTCTACAGAGGCTGACGTTAACGCCAAACGCCGGCCGGCCAAATTATAGTTATTTCGCATTAATAGCGTACACATCGAGTGCGTGCGCTGCGCATGCGGCTGCCATTGACATTTGCGGTATACTCATTCAAGATGCTAGCTAACAATTTGCTACTCCGGCGCTTGTGTTAATTCTAAACGATCGGCCACTTCCGATGGGTTAAGTAGGTCTATAACAGTAGCCCCCCTGTTTTTAAATTCCAAAGGTTCCTTTACATCGGACAAACGATGGCATATAGGTAAATATTATTGATCCCGTATGTACCTACCAGAGTGGTATCATTATTTCAATAATTTCAGAAACTTGAAGCAGTTGCGCGCTATGTCAGATAATTTCAGAAACTTGAAGCAGTTGCGCGCGTTTTGGTGGCATACAGCTTAATAAAAATATACCTACTTGCATAATAGAGACTTGATATATTGAAAATTTGTTGAAGCTACTGATCGGCAGTCAATCGAGCAGCATTTTCAGCAAACATTTACTATTCATAACGTATTTATCTTGATAGCAAGATTTACTTGGCAGGCTGGAACGGCTTATCTGATCTTAGAGCGGCTCGACAAATATATAAATCACTAGGTGTACCATAATATTATCTCATACAAAATACCTACAGGATAACTAAAATATACCAACCGAAACAAGAATTTTTGCAATCAGTCTTTGTATGTAACTATACATTTAAATGTTTTTTAAAGTAATTGTAATGTTTCGACTAAATAAATATGATTTTAACGCAGTAAATGAGTAGGTTTAATATTCGGGCAAACATTTAACAATCATATCTTCTCATAGCTTACTTTTCATCATAGATAACCACACCTATAGGTTTTATTCAAATTAAGTATCCGTTCTTAGCTACTTAAAAATTAGAATTAAATCCAAGAAACACATCCTTTGAAAATGTTTGTTTTTTTTCACCCTTAAAATTATAATATATATATACCACACGACTGTGTTATATTAAAAATATCAGGATAAGTATATCGGATCGGGCCGCGGCCCTGCAAGGCGCTATAGCGTAGCGCTGCGCCCACGCAGGCCCCACACCGTCCCTTGGAACACGTTTTGAAACACCTCCGGTGCATATAGCAGGGACAGGTTACTACACAAACCAAAGACAGCTATCGTAATTTAAATAATGCTTCAGATAAAAGCTTGAGATATGTTGTTTTCTTTGTAAGTAACAGTAAGAATGTCAACTTATAGATATGTGACAATGTTCCTGTGGACGAAAACCTTTTTGTGGCATAAGTCGTTTAGGACTATATCAAAAACTTCGGTGGGCGTCATCACAATCAAAATGGAAGCATTTTTCTTGCTATTGATAAAATAGAAGTTGATTCGTGTTATGAGATTGTGGAATCTTAAAAATCATTTACACAGGTTTTCACAAAATGTATACAGTATATATAATGTATACAGTGAATGGTACATATTAGTGTTATACAGGGTGTTTTTGCAAGGGGGTGCTAAATTTTTGGAGGTGAATGAGACCATCAATATGAACAACTTTTACTATAGGGTCATCGTCGAAATCTTAAATAAAATTTCAGGTGCCCCATACAAAATAAGTAACCATTTAATTGTCATTGTATGGAGATGCAGAAAAAAATAAGGTTTGAACAATGGTCCCATAGTAAAAGTTGTTCATATTGATGGTCTCATTCACCTCCAAAAATTTGGACTGCCTTGCAAAAACACCCTGTATAGATAGATAGATAACTCTTTCTTGCACATCGCAAATGTTAATTACAAATTGATGTCAGACAAAGCATCCATTTATACTAGTAAGTCAAAACAGGGTGATCAATCTTCCGTCAATTTAGGCTACAGTGTTTTAAGCTGTATATCCCTGTCTAAGCTAAACAATACTACTTTCAGAATTAGGTTCATCTTAGTCGGGGTAAAAAATTAGTCATTATTTTATAATTTTTCTGCCCTTCGACTTACAGTTGTTGAAATGGGAAACAGTGGTGGGAATCATGATGCTCATTTAATTATCACCCTCTCTCAACTTGATCAGAAGAATGATTAACGATTTAAACGCCGTGTGTCAGTAATTGTAACATTTCTGCACAGTTACAACACAATATTATGTTCTTAACATACATGTTCATATTCCACACAATGCATTGTTATTATAGGAACAGTAGCATGCAATTGCTCGGAAAAACTGACAAGCGTTTATGTAAACTTTTCACACAATTATACACACGCTATAACACTTGTATTCAAAGTTCATTCTGTGTATATAAAATAATTAGAGCTTGACAAGGTTGATTCTTTTTGATCTCACCCAAATTCTTAAATTAAATTGTTGTTTTTTTTTTGTATACGGTATTAAACTTTCCATTTCGACAATATTTTTTTGTCCATTAGAATTTTTTAAAGCACACCATATTTCATTAGACCTACTAAGCATCTCATAAAATATATCCAAAACGCCGTTTATATAAAAACTCCAATCAGTTAAAAACTATACGTATTTATTTGATTACCAAAGTGTTGTTGCATATTCAAATAAGCCTGCAGCTCTACCTAAACATGTTTATTTATACTTCACCAACATAGAACGATAAACATAAAGAACATCAACTAAGTACAATGAGTATTAACATTTAAAATGAAGCATATAGGCCGTCCGGCTAATTGCGGCCGTCGGAAGGGGCATCAATCACGAACGAGGCGCAACAACGAAAACACTGTTAGTTTTGCCGCCGAATTATTAATTACATTCCCACAAAAAACTCACACACGACGCCGAAAAGCATAAATTTCTTCCTTTTTCACCGCACAAAGGACCCCATCCGAACAATATAACGCTAAACAGATTAGGCCGACACGGCCGTCGCGGCATAATTTTTGGCGCCAGTAGTCCTGCCTTTAGATTAAACTAATATGAAAAGGAAATTGACTAGAAAATGGACCAAGGTTCTATGTGTCATTAAGGATTCGTTACGCCGCACCAAAAACCCGCCGCCCTTATTTATTTGACTTAATTGAATTAACATTTTGGTAGTTTTTATTGACTGTTAGTAATGTTCGGAACTAACTTAAATGGGTTATTTTTAGAGAATAACAATAACGTTTATGTGACGGATATTGCTTTATAAAAAGCTTGTTTTAGATGCGATTAAAATATATCATAGAAATGAGTAGGCGTTGTTTCATTCGAGGCATTTTAGTTTTAGTAACGTCGCGTCGGTAGGGTACCGTCACAAAATGATGGGATTTATTAACAGCATGAGTCATTTTATTATATCCTTTATTTCAATTTATAAGTTAGATACAGCAACGTCACTTTATTATCGTTATCGACCATCCACTAAAATATGTATAACGCATTGGAACGGTCAAAAGATTTATTATTCAAAACGGGGCAGGCGGCAGAATGGCGGTATTACTATTCAAACGCGGAAAATCCGAAGAAAATTTCCACATAATGTTTTGTGACTTATATGGAACTGTAGTGATGGGTCCACTCGACCCACGGGGCGCCCCATGAATAGTAATGGCGGTTGGGAGACTCGGTCCTGGCATTGCCGCTTATGGTGCGTGCTAAATCGACAATACCCCGGGGTGCTCTTTGCTTAATAAACCGTTTCAAGAACTCGCCTATTTGGGACGTTTGTTCTTGAATTAACCCTTATGGACCGTTAAATGTGCTTCCTAATCGTGATATTTGGTTTGTAAGGGGCGCTGCCGTTAGAGACGTGAAGGTTATTCAGTAGGTCGCTTTTTGCAACTGAAGTAAGTAAGTACTTCGCAGTAGCATTTTGCAACTTACCTAAAGTACTTATTGAACCAATACGAATATTAATCATTGCAACATCACCTGCTCTATCATAAAGCTAGGGTATCAAGCTTTAAGAAATTACAATTTCAGGCAATAGATAGCAGACAATTCTACTTAATTATACTGATGATTCATTCTAGTTTACAGTACTATAGGAGTAATGGGGTAGAAGAGTTGCTACGTTACGCTACTCTCAAACTGTTTGTAAACAGAAGCAGTCAGTTCAAAGCAGAAGGTCGATTCTTGAGCTGTCATCGTCATTCATACAACTATCAGAAGAAGGCTAGAGTCGGGAGCAAGCGTAAGCTCGGACTCACATTCATGAGCAGGTCCGGTGAGGAGGAGCCCTTGCCGCTCATGGCGCAGCCTAGAGGCGGTCGCGCGAGGTGCGCGGCGCATGTCACTCTCACAACACTCGCGGAGCGGCGCAGGCGGCGCGGGCGGTCTGCAGGCGCCGAGCGATCGCGACTGCCGCGCGCCGGCCCCCACCGCACCACGAGCGCCCCACCGCTACCGGCTGCCTCATTTCTCACTATAATTTGCGTGCTGCTCGTTTTTTACCATTATTACTCCCTCGTTTTGTTTTACGTATTATCGAGTGCATCCCGCTCGCACCGGCGGCCATGCGCGGCGAGCGCCGCCCAGATAATAGCCGGTGCAATTAGGGCTCACCGCGCGACACCGCGCACACACTGACAGCGCCATCTCGGGACGAGCGGCGTCACTATGAGTTGCAAAGTCCGAAACACCTAACCCCCTCAACTGCCCTAAAATAAGTATCCGGAATAATAGTTCCAAAATTGATCTGTTTGTAGCCCAGTATTACAGTCTCTACACCATTCATTCGAAAGCAGCAACAACAATCGTAACTGCGTCCATATTGAACACTCCATAAACATCTGTTGTTAACACGTTCCGGGACACTACTCCAGACACAATAGATGTTTTATTGTTTTCACGCCTGTAGGCGGGCACTGTCCCGGAACGTGTTAAAACATGATTGCTTAATTTATGTGAGCCCAAACATAATATTGTTTCCCCTTAATTTTAATTTTATTTCGTGTTACATTATTTAAAAAAAATACGTAATCTCTTCATTTTCCCTTTTACTGTAATCCAGTTTCTATGAATAATCATAAATCCAATTAAAACGTAATAAAGCTATATAAATGTTTCATATCCTTCCTCACACATAATTGCATTTATCTTTATTTTTGTTATAACTACAAATAAAAGACATCAACGCAGTACTTTTTTTTTGAAAAAACAGTGCGTTACAATTATAGTTTGCATCTAATACGTTCTAAGCTTAATTCATTCATTTCATCGTCGATTAATCTAACGTTACTACTCAAACTTACGAGAAACATAATAAGCTTTTGAGAATAAATTACGTGATGTGTAAGTGTGAAAATAATATGCTACGACCTTCGTAGCAAATCGTAGCACGCGTAGCACGTAGCGCTGCTGCTACGAGTAGATGCATAAAATTAGTAAAAGTGTATGTGTATAATGAATTCTTGTGTTTGAAAATATAAGGAATATAAGGTATGTGGATAAACTTCATGTATCACATGTATGCTGTGCTTATTGCTTTATGTATGAAATCTCGTAGAAACAGCATGATTAGATAGTAGTATATAAATAGTTGGTGAAATGAAAGAAATAGATGATTTATAAAAATATTATCTTTATTGATATTTTAAAACTCTAATTACACAAAGGCACATATTTTAAGTGTATCTATTTTTGTAGCATCACAATTATTTACGGTAACCAACAGACTACGTAAATCTTCATAATATACCTAATACATAAAGCCAACAATCACTTATTTACAACTTAACACTTTGATCACTAAAAAGTTTTTAATTCACATGCAGACGTTTTCAATATCTTACTGCCCTATAGCTACGGGCGGCTGAAAGTTGTAATGCCCTTGGAACATAGCGTAGTTGTCCTTAGTTGCGCACTGATATGAAGATATTGGGGCTGGGTACTGTTGGTACATGCGATGGTCTCGGACCGGTACCCGTGGGTATAAGGACTCCTGCCTCACCTCAGGGTACCAACTGCCCATCACACCCCCACTGCCAAACGACGAAGCGCTATAACCGTTAGCACTTGGCATCACGTTGGGTGCGACCGCTCCGTAGTTAATCGACACAGGTTTCGGACCACTCGCAACTGGCACTGTTCCATAATTTGAACTCCCAACGCTGGACACTGGGACCGCCTGATTCACAGTCGGCATTGGCTGCTCAGACTTCTCAATCACTTTTGGGGCTTCTTCTTTTTCGTCCTCTTTAGCTTTCTTATTCTTTCTCGACACGTTGGCGTGAGTTTTGACGTGCTTTGCAAGATGGTCTGACCTCATAAAGCGTTTCGTGCACAATTGGCAAGCGAACCTCTTTTCTCCGGTATGTGTTCGTAAATGTCGCTGCAGCTCGTCGGATCGCGTGAATCGTTTTCCACAGAACAGCCAGTTGCACACGAAGGGACGTTCACCGGTGTGCCAGCGAAGGTGGGCTTTCAAGTGTGAGGTTTTTCCGTAAACTTTTCCGCAGCCCGGTACATGGCAGACGTGCTCGCGTTTGGCTCCATCCTTGCCGTAGTTGGGGCCGAAACCGGCGGCTTCAGTGAGACAGTTGGGGCAGCGGCACTTGGCGCAGCGGCGCTGGAGTTCCCTTGCTTCCTCGGCGGCTGCTGCAGCGGCTGCAGGCGGCCAGTATGCCGGATACTGCGGCGGGTACGGAGGCAGCTCGCGCCAAGGGTTCGCACCACACCAAGCACTTGATGACGCACTACTGCACGACGAGAGATCAGAAGCTGGAGATATCGCATCTCCACGCCCGTAGCCGCACCCGTATGTCGGCATCATATTCATCATCTGAAAAATAAAATCACTGATAAATATTTTTCGAAACACTCTATTTTGAAACTCGACTCTACAATTTGTAAACGTCAATCTACAAGGCCGCAAGGCAGATCTAAAACAAACTAACAAAAACACATTTCCAACACAAATTCTATATTCAAACCGGATATTATTCTATTAGAGAAAAGTGTTGTTTACTGCAAATAAACTGTCAAAACGCGAGTTAACAAGCATAGGGCGTAGGCGGGCGGACGGACCTGTTGCGCGGGCGGATCCACGTACTGCATTTCCGGTGACGGTGACAACGCAACGCGGCGAAACTTCCAACTGGATAATTACAGGGCGGCGCACCGCTCGCGCCGAGACGTTTTTAATAACTGGCTTGGTGGAATAGACGTAACGAGCGGTTGTCACCTCGTCCCTGCCCCGCGCCGCGCCCCTAGGGCCCGCGAGAGGCGCGCGCGCACCCCCCTCCCCTCCCCGGGCTGCCCCGGCGCAGCCTCCGACACACCCCACCCCGACCCGTGAATTATGAGCTTACGAACATCGGCTCTTATGGGAAAACGATCCGAGACATACACTGTTGCGTTTACTTTTATCCGCCTTATTATTAAAAGGCGGTTACGCATTTATTAATGTTTAGAAGCTTAATCTATTTTGTATGGGATTTTGTTGGTCGTTCAAACAATCTCAGAGGGTCGGGTTATTATTATTTTAGGGTCGTTTTACGTCATGCATGTTATTAACGTTAGTAGCTTTTACTATGTAGAGTTCTTAACCTTACAACTTTTGTTGTAACTATTAGTAAAGAAACTACCTACTTTTCTTAATTAGCTACAATAATACTTTAATGACATTAGTCTTATATAGTTACTATAGTTATTATATGCATTGCTTAATTCTAAAGAATAAGATATTTATTATTACAATAATGATACTATTAATAATAATAGTTTATACGTTATAGTAAGTTTGCACGTTATAGTTGACCTAAGTTTTAAATAGCATTAATTTATATTGCTGCTCCCTAACAGGGTACTGTACGAATTGTTTTAGAATTGTAAAACATTGTACTTGTTGTAATAAATGAATCTATCTATCTATGCCTGTAAACATCTCACTGCTGGGCAAAGGGCTTACTTACCTCGAGTATTAGTATGAGCTGGTATAAGCCATGCCTTCTTCATCACATGTGTATTCAAAACGGTCTTCTTTCTTTTATTATTCTATTTAGATTGATCAATAAAAATTACTCTAATTAGTTTGTGCAAAGTAATATTATTGGTAAGAAATTAGTACTGTATTAGAATAGTAAGTAATTGTAAATAATTAACTTTAAATGTTTTTTTTAATGTTGGCTTTCACACGAATTGCTCATTACATTACAACAAATAATATTAATACGGCCAGCAAAGATAGAAATCCTGTGGCTAATACACCTATCAGTGTTTTATGTTTCCCCTCAAAGCCGGTTAATGTTTTAAATTTTTTCTCTATTTCGGCCGGCAGTTCGCAGCAGACGCATGATTTATGCATATTCGACCGGGGCCAAACCTTTAATTACACGTTGTTAAAATATGGCAGTTTGTTAAATCGTTCCCTTGCTTTTGTTTTACTAAAAGCCGCTCTCTCTAAAGAGAACTAACGTTTCCTTCTCCCGACTGAACTTAATATATTTTTTATTCGTCTAATTGCCTGCCTGTCTGATGGGTTATGCTTAGTCGTAAAAAATAAACGCTACATAGATTTGAATTAGCAGAAATGGCCACTCTCTTAGTAAAACTTTAATGAGCTACTTTAATATTTGCAACAACGTTTTATTTATTTTATTTTATTTTTCTTTATTAAGGAAACAACAGCTTTCTAATACTTCTTAAGGAGTAAATCTTAAAATAATTACACACTAGCCTTATGCGTTTCCACTGCTTTTGTTGTATACTTTTTGTTCTCCTTTTATAATAATTCATAAAACTGGGTTATTATAAACATTACATAATTACTTATTTGTTTAACATCAACTTATGTAGCAACTTACTCCTAAGCGCGCCACTCCTAAATCTCTTACAGAGTTTTCAATTCTTATGCAGTGTTTCCAGAAATGTTCAAACTTATTGTTGAAGCTGTCACTACCATTAATACGTAAGTAATACTCGTATTAATAAAACTTTTAACAAGACACTTCGATCCGAAGCTATACTCTATACCTACTCTTAGGTTTAATCAATCACCCTTCAATGCATGAAGAAATCACCTAGCTTTTTGTTTACTTTGTCATGGACAAAGAAATCTCAGTTGCTGCGGCTGGGAGTCATAAAATAACCAACTCCATAAAACTAATTAACAAAAAGACGCCTCAGTAGTCAGCCAGCGCTCGTTTCCTAGCAGAGTATAATTTTGTTTGCCATTGACGAAAACAAAAACCTTCTGCGAATGCTACTTGAAATGGTTTTTAACAATTGCAGTAACCTGTCGACATGTTTATGGCTGTATAGAACAAATGCCTTTGCCTATGAACGCATGGCTTCGAGCTACCGTTCGACGAGGCTTCACAAAGCCCCCATGCAGTGGACAATACGGGGTACTAATGCGCTATGATCGGTCTCCTCACGCCATAAATCTTGGAGGCTACTAGTTTTTGCAGTCGACAAAAAATCTGGACTCTTCAATCATTGGAGATAAAACGTGACGAAATTCGCCGACAATCGATACCGACTAAACACTTGTTCGCAATAAATTATTGTTATTGCTGACATAAAAAAAAATGCGAAATGAAATACTTAGTAACTTTTAGATAATAAAATAGGTATTAGGAGCTTTAAGCACTCATAAAGCTTTAAGGTCGTTTTAAAATAAGTAATGCTGTCATTTAATGGCTTTGTCTCTCGTACCTAGTAAGTAACGTACGCACGTAACGAAAGAATTTGAAAGGATCTTTCCATAAGGCTCTGCAGATATAAGGTAAGAATTTTGAAAGTGACTGGACGCACACTGTAAATGAAGATAGAGAAGGAATAAAGTTAACATACAATTATAACATTACTATAATAATTTTTAGGGTCCAAAAAATCAGGACCAAAGTTTAACTCAATTGCTTGTGACAAATTAGTTACTGAGAAGAGTAGGTATTCGGAATTAGTTTAGTACTCTCCCTACGCGAAGATAGCGGACACTGAACAAAAGTGCAACTCTGCCAATCATTCCACTGATCCATGCCATACCTCATTCTTGTACTTACTCATTCTTTATCTCATGGGTGCCGCTCTGGCTCCCAACTCATGCTCACAATACGTCACCCGACACTCGCGGCGGTACAAAGCTACTTACTTACAAAGCCGTGGGCAAAAGACAGGAAGCAGGACAACGCGATCGGACTAATTGCCCGCCTACGATATATGAGAACAGTAATTAGTGTAAGGTATCTGGCCAGTTGAACGGAAACGGCATGGATATTGATTTTATCGTGTAATTCATGCGGTTTTCTTGAGGAATGCAAACGATTAGGCGAGGGGTCGCTTACGGCAGTTTACGACTATACCTACGTACCAACAGATATGAGTAGGTACCTACATAATTTTCTGCTAAGTAAATTAAGTTATAATTAATAGGTTAACTTAAAGGTTTTATTAGCTACTAATAAACACCCGTTTCTTTATTCGACGTAGTACCTTTTTTCGCGGAACCGTGCATTATGTATATGTAAGTATAAGTTCATAAGTAAGGCTTTTGAGCTGACCCGTGACTGAAATGAAGTACGACCATTGAATCTAAAATGCACGAAATCACAATACAAATTGCTTTCCTAGCTACTTTCAAACGCAAGCTTCATACGTTTACGAATGTTGCTTATAACCTTTTATGGAAAAAGCGCCTCATTCATAAGCTTTTTAAACGAAACTTGATCTTTGACTGTAGCAAAAAGTACAAAAAGCTCAGGTGTTGCGTATAATCGCTGGTGAAGTTTTATTTCGCTGCTATTTTTTGGAACGGACGCTCGTGTTATCTGATCGGAATAGATTCGGAATTCCGCTCGGTTTATCTGAAAAGATACAAGATCATTTTGCAGCCCGCTCTTATTTGTTGCTAGCAAACGTGTAATTTTCATAGCTATAAGGTTGGTTTTGTTAAAATTGAAAAAGAAGCCGGCCGCTTTCGCATTGGCAATACAGGTGCTGATTCTGTAAAGGAGTGAATCCATGGGACTCCATTGTCACTTGTAACAGGATCGCGATGTACCTGTCTCTTTACAATGCAGCAACCGATGCTTCTTCGTCAATCATTAGAAAAAAGCCCGTTTTGTGCAATAGCTTCTTTTTTTACTTTCAAAACTCATACTTAAAATTTTGTTCACACGCTTTTTGAACACAAATAATGGTGGTCAAGTATTTTATACTTACTTATCAAATAAATTTAAGTGGTACTTATGGTTACGAAAAATCGCCTTGATCTGACTACTTACATATTTTGGTTCATTCAGGTGTAACATCCTTACATGTACCTACAGTCGCCAGCACATCAGACTATACATTTTTGTTGAAAATAGCCCTTATTCCAACAGTATAAGACAGTCAAGCTAAACACTGCAGTACAGTGTCAGTGCTGTCGTCTGTACCTAACCAACCATTTACCATAATTTATTATATCTAATCTAACCTAGGTCTAGGTACTTATACCTAGGGTTAGCAGTGTTCTATCTTGGGGTGTATGTAACGAAGGATTCTGGAGTTCTTTGGCCACAATGCGAGAAAAGATGGACACAACCTCGAACAGCAAATGATTACCGGTAAGATAAATGGCAGAAGACCGAGGACGCAGCCCAATAAGATGGTCCGATCAGGAGCCCTATTTTTGGATCACTCGCTTGGATATGGCGTGTGATTTTCGTTCGAAAATACATTAAAAATCAACGAAAATCACTCAAAATCTAGACGTGAGTACTAACAATATTGAGCAATGATTTTTCAAATCCTTTTTGTGTAGATTACAACTGGTTTTCATTCCAAAATTCGACTTTAAACATTGAATATCACTCGCCATCTTGACGCGAGTGATTCAAAAATAAGGCTCCTGATTCGCGCTGTGGTGGATGCTAATCTCCACGCCGCTCTCCATGACGCCAAGGAAAGGAACAGATGTAAGACCATCATCAGAAGCAAACTCATAAAGGGGTGCTACGACCCTTAGCAATTAGGAGCACTATGCAAGGAGGGTGTGTAAGGAAACATGGTGAAACCGCGCCTTGCTTCAGTTGTAACTTTTCATGTAGCAAGTATATGGTATTTTCAAATCAATGCTTCGTTTTAATTAAACTTGCCTTGTGTTAAAGTTCATCGTAGTATTGATTCTAAAAGAGGCAAAAAAAATATGAGGCTACTACCAATTAGACAAGAGTCTTGGAGACAACGTTACAACTCATAAGTCAGCCTATGCATTAAGTAAGTATTAATCAATCCTTTTCTATACAATAAATTTGAATTAATCCAGTCTGTAAAAAAATACTATAATTAGAAGATCACCATCCAAATTAACAGTAGCATCATAATAAACATTATTAATATCAAAGAAACGACCTGTTGGATGATTCTAGATAAATATGCGTTATAATAACAAAACATCAGAGCTCGTCAACTACGATCACAAAAAAACGGTGTAAGTAAAAGAATTCTGCGTAGAGCTGGCGCCCCGTGGAGCGCGGCTGCTCTCAAACGGCTCGCCTAGCTTTGCGCAGTGACAGCCGAAATCGCCCTACATCACCATAAACTGGTCAAGTGCGAGTTGAACTTGATATTTAGCGATAAGTCCGCCTTGTGTGAGGATTTCGGTTGTGAAATAAAACTTTAATTTATAAATTGCACACTATGTAAGAAGAGTAACGATTTCTGGTTATGTTTTTATATGTAAGTATTTGGAAACTAGAAAACGTTTATTACTATTACGTGCCAGTAAAGGTTAATAGTAAATATATCAGACTTAACATTATGTAACCGTTTTGTTGAAAGTAAGTTTGATCACATTGACTTCACATGTTAGATTTTTTCAAACTATTCTCCGATTGACTTGGAGACCCAATTTTTAAATCGATACCTATTTTTTTCAGCTGGTTGGTGAGGAAGCCAAGCCAACAGTGATTAAGATAAGGTAAGGTAATTATAAGGGTTCAATTATTTCCTTTGGAGGTACGGAACCCTTAAACCATCATCCTGCACCACTGGACCCAGTTTGTTTAACTCAACAAGCCGGCCTTACACGCTTAATGACACATTTGACGCCGGCCATCGTAAGGACTGAGGAGCGTGCGATTTTTTGCCGAAACAAGGAAATTAGATGCATTTTTTTTGGACCCGACCTATGTTAGGTAATTTGGATCACGGCGCTGTTGCAAACGGACCATTTGAAAGTTATGAAAAAGGCGTGTTCTATATTCATCAGTAAACAGATTTCCGGTGATCACGAATAACTGGTAGTTCATCAAGTAAGTCAACATTAGTAACAATTTCTATGATATGACATGTTGATGACGAGTTTTTTTTTTTTTTTTGAAATGGGTTCGCTCTTGTCTCCAGGCTAGACCAGTGGCATAGACAGAGACGACGATGGAGCAAGCTTACCCAGAAAAAGCCTGTTCACTCTAACTTTGAAAATTTTAATTGTGCACTGAATAGTCTATTCAGTGGCATTGTGCATGCAGGGTGGCTAGCGATTTCTTCTAAATAACTTTTAAACCCCTTACGCACTGCGACATTGAGCAGCGATGCAGACGCGATGCAGTCGCGATGCAGTCGCGATGCAGCATCGATGCAGTCGCAAAATAACAACCTTTACACACTGTGCTGCTTTTAGCATCGATACAATCGCGATGCTAACGCGCGTTAGTATCGATGCAGAAGCTGGAAATTTACAAATTATGTACTAATTATTAGCGACTGCATCGATACTAACGCGCGACTGCATCGATGCCAAATTAAATCTGTTCACTGTGAGTCGCGATGCTGTCGCACGTTTTCAAAACGCGCTTTAGCATCGATGTTAAAAGTCGCAGTAATAAAGACATATTAGCAGCGCAGCGCAGTAATATAGACATATATAAAGACAGAAACATTTGTGGTATGTTTAGTGATTAAAACCAAAATTAAGGCTCGAAAATTTTTATTACAACACACGTCACAAGACGAAGACATACATTTGTACAACCATTTCATATCATACGCGTACAAGAAATAATGACTACTCAGTTTACATCGGGGAATGTTCATCTCGCAATGATAGAGATACCCAATAATAGGAATTAATTCATTATAATTCAATACAAATCATTTTACTAGCTTCATCATTAAGCAAAGAAATGTATATTGGAACATACAATTTCATATATTTATTATCACATAAAATAGTAAACAAACAATGAAATCATTACAATAATATTGGACGTACAGCGCCATCTATTAACGAGTAGCTTAAAATCAGTAGAATTGCTACAGTAGAGTGCGAAAGAGATAACCTTTAGGAGGTTGTACACACAGTAAAGTGTCTCTTTCACTAGGATTCTCTCAGTGGAATATTTAAGTGGACAAATTCGATAAATTCAAAAGTTACATGACAGTATAGTTTTAGAAAAACACGGAAACAAGTAAAAAGCGTGCAAATAACATAAAATACTTGCGAATCCCTTTTTTATTCCAAAATTTGCCTGATTTCTTTCAACCTTTGATTTTATCAAGCATCAGGGAAGACCAGAAAACACTTGTAGGAAGACTAAAAAAACCAAGACCAACGGAACAGCACCAAACAATTCACTTTGTGTAATGATGAAACCAATGAAAAATAATTATTGATAAATCAACAAATATAGTAAAAAAACAATTATTAATTTATTGCAGTTTAGAAAGCACTACTAATAAAACTAAGCATTCATATACATTAAATTCATATTATACATACGTTATCTATGGTACCTAAATATCAATAAATGCTTTTTACAATGAAGCAAGACCTTCATATTTTAGTTTTAAAACTGTAGGTTAAAAGATAACTATACAATTTTGATTCGAATGTAGTTAGGACCTAACTAAATGTTAGGTACGTTATAAACAACCTGGAGTTCTATTTTTGAATCACTCGCTTGGATATGGCGTGTGATTTTCGTTCGAAAACGAAAAAAAAATCAACGAAAATCTCGCAAAATATGGACTTGAGTACTCACAAATATTTGCTTTATTTTTTCAAATTTTTCCTGCGTGGATTACAACTGATTTTTATTCCAAATTGGACTTTAATCAATGAATATCACACGCCATCTTGATGTGAATGAATCAAAAATAGAGGCCCTGTTAGTGAAACGCTAAACCATGAAGATGTATCAAAACTACAATACAAACCCTATACCTGGTTTTATCTTAAAAATGGACCTGTCTCTGTCAGTAGGAAAAGTATACAAAAAAAACCTTTATTGACACGAAACGAACGAACGCGGGATGAACGGTGAAGCGGGAGGACTGTCACGTGTTTGACAGGCCCATCCTTACAATAACCGGGTAATAACTCAACATTAATTTATATGTAGTGTTTATCTTGATTCGTACAATTTATAATAATGTGTGAATGGTATACAAGACGTAATAAATCTACAGTAAGGCAAGAGGATTATTCCTTTTTCGGTGCTTACTATGGATGTAGCTTTAGATCTTTTCAAAAAACACATTGAATTGACCAATAAAATAGGTTTATTAATTACATCTTGGAACGTAATTTCATGACGATTTAAAAATTTAAGCTTTTATAGTTTCACTGGTATGAAAATTTATTTGCTTAAGTAAAATTGTGTTTATTAATACATAAAGGTTGCTGTAAGTTTAATTTGTAACATAACTATTTACTACTTAGCAGCAATATTGACGAAGAATAACTTTTAGTGAACTCCAGTTCAATATTGAAATACGAGATTATTTTAAATACTAATAGGGATCTTTAGACCTCACTTATAAACAATAAATACTTGACAGCAAATCATTGACACTTATTCCGACGCCTAATTGCCCTTTTTGTATTGGGTAGGTCCAAATGGCAGAGGTATATTGAACCGTTTTAACTTATATGTGTAATAAATTAATTTGTAGCCATATAACAATAACGTAAGATGCTTATAAACTGTTATTTAATGTACCCATATGTTAGTAATTAAGTAATAATTCGGTTAAAGGTCTGAGCTCACTACATCGTACCATACTATGACGGTGCTAGGAGCGTATCACACACGAAAAGAAACACGACACACTCTACCTTGCCTACTGAACCGACATACAGCGTTCTGTCTGCTCTGTGCATGGCACGCGACGGTGTTGGTCGGTGATGGAACGGTCTAGTTTTCAATACAAAGCATATTTTTTTTTTACCTGACACGTTACTAGCACGGTCATGGTTTGCTTCGGTGTAGTACTTTAAATGCTAAAAAATCGGAGAGTTTAAACTTTTAAGTGAACGGTTAAACCTAAGTAAGATGTATTTTATTAAATTATGAATGGTCGATAAAACACATCTTAAGTAAAGATTGCAGAAGACTATAATGTGATGAACATGAACAGTGAAAATTTAAGCATCATATATTACTATTGGCAGTGAAAAAAGTACGTGTCCTTTTAGTCGATTGTGTTTAAATAATTCTATCGACAGTGTTGATACCTCTCATTACAGTTAGCCATTCCTCAGATCACAGAAAGAAGAGATATGAAATGTTGGCGTGGCGCATGTTGCCGCGAAACAGAAATATCACGCAATAAATACATTGAATATTTCATACCGACATGCTGTGCGAGCGCACTATGCGACTGCGTAATGGATCGACGGCTCGACACGGCCACTGTGCGAGCGAGATGTAAACGCCTCTCTTTCATCGGCGTATTAGGTTAGGGCATAGATGTATTTGTGTGAGTACGTTTTGCGTAACGATTATTAACGAGCGCGCGCGACGTTGCGTGTTTGTACTAACAACAGCGTCCTAGTAGCTGTAACGCACACATCCATAACTTAGCGACACTGCTTCGCTTAGGGTAAGCGAGTTAAGGCTCATCTCTTTTCTGTGATCCATTATATGCCACCAGTGTTTGAACATAATTTTTTGAGACAACCTTGATAAAACGATAAGTGCAATACATTTATAGAAACCCAAAATAGTGAGCTGCAACGGATCTGCTGAACTTTGTTCGCAAATACTACAGAAGACAAAACTCATAAGTGCACAACGATATAACCAAAAAGGTGAATATAAACGAGGGACGAGATAAACCATATTACGAAAGGGTTACTTTAGTAAGTGGCCTCTTATACTAAATTGCATGACCTAGGATGATAAAGACCTTATAACTCGTCTCGGAGGAGGGTGTATCTGTTCTTGGATGGCGCTAGTTTCTTGAAAGTGGACTCGGGTGGGGTGGTCACTTTCACATCGGAGATGGCTGCGGGCGAGTCGGGCCCGTAGTGGAATTCCCTGGAAATTAAAAAGGTAAAGTTGTTCAATCTAATTAGCAATATTATATCAATATTTTCGACTTGGTGTCTTGGTCAAGCTGTTAACAGTATAATAATAAATCTAGCTGCAACTTCTGGCGGACAATTATATCTTTAATTTAATTAAATGGTAGTTGAAGGCCTTATTTTTATTTATTTTATTTTATTGAATAGGTACACCAACAGTACATATATATTGCATTCTTAAAAATTAAAAGTTGACAGAAAATTCTTATATATATACCGATTACAGGCGTACACAGCGCTTAAAATATAAATTATGAACATTTAGCCTTATAGGCTAATAGGGCCTTATAGGCTAAGAGGGCCTTCGCCCTTTCATGTTTTACAGCCAAACACCAGGGTAGACTTTGAATAAAGGATAGAACTATAAAGATAAGGACAGAATGTGCATGCAAGACGACATCATGTAAAACACAGTGATAAACTGATAAGCTAGTTTAGGTATTTATTCTGCATTCACACAGGAGGAATACCAATTACTTATTTCATTAATGAAGCTACCTTGTCAGGGATCTCCAAGATAGTAAATCTTGAGTGTTTGTTTCTTGAAGGTATTTGGACGATAAGCAAAACGAAAATGTACCAAATAACCAAGATTAACAATATAGGAAATCATCTGATAAACTAAGTGAATACAGATTTTCTATAGTATGAGACAGTCAATAAATTGATTTGTATTCGATGATGAAGATTAACACATCAAATCAATCAGAAAAAATCAAACAATCATTGGATTGAAATAATGTTTATAGATATTTGCATTTAGAACTCTTAAATTAATTAGTTAAATATGAAAATTAATTATTTTGTCAGAGTGGTAATTTCATTAGGCTTTCTTGTCCATACATAAATACACTGACAGAGACAGAATGGTAATTTAATCCAGGATTTGTGTAATCCTGGGTTAAAGGATTTGTCACAAGGGTTGTGGTGCGGTCCCGTCCATACAAAATTGCCAACATTTGGTCAATTTTGTATGGACGCAGACAGCAACCAGTGTGACAAATCCTAAAATCATCATGCGCAAGTGGGCCTTAGACAAATAAATTTATCTCACCTATGCAGTTTTCCAGAGTACAAGTCTTGTAAGAACTGGTACAGTTTCCCGGGTGTCTCCATGTCTTTGTAGTCAGGAAACAGGTACATATGCCTGAACGAGTCGATAGCGATCAAGGGCAGGTCCGACATGGATTTGCCCAAATGGTGAAGTGGGTGCTCAAAGCGAACGCCGTCGGCGGTCAAGAAGTTTATGTTCTCTGCAAAAAATATAAGATAAATGCGTTAGTTTAGGCTTTTTTTCAAAGGCGGTTTAAATTTTATTTAGTATTTTTTAGTTATTTATATTATCCATATTGAAAAAATATATATTAAGCCGATTTTAGTGAAACTTACACTGTACACAAAGATAGAATATACCTAAATGAACATAATATTAATAATCTCAATAAGATTTCCCATTTGCATGAAATCAACAGATAAACATACAACCATACAAGCAAACACTAACAATATTTTTCACAAGTGCTTGAAAGCCCAAAAACATAAATGTCCGGACTACAATATTATCCAATTCACATACATGTTGAATTAAAACCGCCTTTTATGAAAGCCGTTTAAAAATAGGTGTATGTGTAAATTGGGTGGAATCGACACATTACTCATGTTATGCGTAATGAAAGATAGTTTATCTAGCACAGTATTTATATTAGGATAAAAAATAGTATATAAGCATTTACGATTTTTGTATGATATCTTGCTGTATCTCCTATCTCTAAGAATCATAGAATGTAAATAAAAAACATTTCCAATGTAAACTTAACCATATTATGTAAACAGTTAATACTTTACAAATATGTTTGCATTTGTATAGTTATAACATAAAAGAAGTATTACTTACACAGATAACCTTGTTTTTATTTGTATGTAACCTTTACAGAATTTAATTAACTTTCTCTGCATGTGTTTTTAAAATAATATACATATAATTATTTAATAACCTAGTTATACATAACCGCGAGACTGCTACTTACGTTTCTCATTCACCAGTTCTCTGCTAATGACTTCTTTGTATTTTTTAACACTTTCTGTGTCAGACGGAGTGTGGAAAAGAATCAAGAATGGTAGTCCTTCCTCGGTGAGCTCCTCAGCATTTTCAAATGTGATTTCCCGGACGAGTGGGATACATTTCCCCTGAACCCAAGCATACAGCTCATCAAAGTTGGTTAAAGAGCCTTTGTATGTTTCATCAGGTTCTGTCGAGGTTTTCTTATCAGTTCGAAACACAACAATGGGTTGGCCTATAAACAAAGAAAATATTTTATTTATTATCTAATACTAATTGAGTACATGGTATTGTAGTAATAATAAAACCAAGGTGACATGTTTTAGTGATAAAAATAATATGTTGTAGTAAGTCTTATTTTCTTAAAACATCATTGTGTCCTGATAATTATTAAAATTAAATCATAATATTATTTTTACGCTATTTATGAAACATTCGAGTTTCAAATGTTGAAAAACAAGGACGATAATTTAAGCGGGCTGATAACAGACCAAATAAAACTAGAGAAGGAAAATTACGTAAAAAAAATAGCACCAGAAATGAGAACTCATGAGGGACCATAGTCAAAAAATATAAAGCTTACCAGGTGGATGCATTTGTTGAGATGCATCACCAAATCCGACATGGAACTGGCATTCATCCTTCAGATTGGCGGCCACCTTTCTTAGCATTTCATACTCAGGCTGGTCCCTTCTATCCATGTAGCCAATTATGTGCCTCTTGTCTTCGCTAAGGTCATGTAACTCTTTTAATGATCCAAATGTCACTACTGGATCTGTGAGTTGTTTCTTGATGAATTCTGCAAACGCTTCCACTGATCTTTGGCCTGAAAAATATTATTAAACAAATCGTTATTTAATTGTTTTATAACATTTCAATAGTTCATAGGATAAAAAGGCTTGTGGAAATTGTAAGTAAGCCTATAATAGAATAGTTTCATGTATATAACATAAATTCATTATTATGTGGTAATAAAAATGAGCACTTTCAATACAATTACTTACTTAATTATAAGTTTATTCCATTCTTCTCTTCCTAATATAATGGAGATGAAGTGGTGATATCAAAGATCAGTACAAATTACAAAATAACATAAATAATAAAACAGGTAATAAATAACACCTAAGATTCCAATAAGATTCTAGAAAGAAAGATTTTATAAAAACCAGTAGAATTGTGACAATTAATCAAATTTTACATAGAATGTAGTTAGGTATCATACAAATTGTAGGGATATAGCTCATGGGAAACCTTTACAGCTAAATTCATAGATTAAATACTTTAAAAGACTCAATGGGATGCCAACGTCCACATACACAAAATAATGTTATAAACACATACATGGCAATAATAACTGGGACAAATGATCACTTTTCTTACCTCTGTATTCTTTCTTGGCTGGCATACCATTACGGAATAACTTCAGTGTAGGATACTTAGTAATATGGAACCTAGTAGCGATGGCTGCTTCTTTATCACAGTCCACTTTACCCATTACAACTTTGCCACTATCATAGCCAGCCTTGGACACCGCGTCCGCAGCATCATCAAACACGGGCATCAACATGTTACTAAATCTACACCAGTCAGCATAAAAGTTAATAAACACAACCTCATTGGAAGCTGTAAGAGAATACATATACTTCATTAAAAATATTCCATCAAAACATCGAGCTAAAGTACGTGACTGTTTGAGAAAATATTAGAAGGGGCATCAGTGTCCTGCTGACACCACAACCATGCAACGCCGGGATCCATTGCGCACGCAATTACTTACCTAACACCATATCCAAATTGCTTTGAGTAATTTGCACAGCACCGCTATCAGTGGGATTGTAAAAACTGTGGCACAACTGCGAAACCAAACATTTTAAAATGAATAAACACCAATTACTTGGCCGTAATAAACCATAAAATCAACAATCAATTTACACGTCATGATTGTTATTTTTCTGAAACGAGTTACTCCATCCAGGACTTACCAATATAAGAAACGTTGCTAAGAATTTGTAACTGAACAAATTGAGAAATCTCCAATACATATTGAAAATATTTTCTAACTTTTCGATCTCTACAAAGAAAAATGGTGCTGCTCTGGCAATGCCGATGACAGGACAGACCACAGATTAGTAAGAGTACAGACGACAGCCGCTGGCCGCGGCACTGCAACATGTCACTTGTCAAACTCTGATTGGTCAGCTTTTTTTGGTTGGCAATACTTTTTTTTTTGTATTTTCGTTCCATATGGAACAGGCTAAGGTCTTAGGACCATGCTGCCTTGTCATTGGTTGGTTGGCAATACTTAGAAATACTCACAGATTAGTAAGAGTATGTCTGAAATACTAGAGGAGGGAGAGAGAAGAATGAATGATAGGAAAAAAGACTGAATGAAGACAGAAATATAGAGTAAGTGATGTAGTACTATTATATATTCTGTGATAAGAGTATGCTTTATTAAATTCAGACAGGGTAACCCGTGATCCGTATTACTTTTCTCTATGAACCCGTGCCTTTTCTGGCCTCCGGCTGTTTTTGGGCCATCTGGTGACAAATTTCCAATTATTAAGATTTTAACCAAAGATAGAAATACTATCATTTGTTATTGGTAATATAAATAATAAATAGACTTTTGTATTCGATTTAAAGAACGAGTAGTAGTTCATTTTGTTTGAAAATTCCTAAATAATACAAAATTGTGGAGGTGGCTAACAACTGAATTTTAGTTATTGGCCCCCTTGGCTAGTACGTATTTTTATATTTTGTGTACTACTTACTATTAGTTTGTTTAAGGCTTTACCTGTTGTTATTACCTTGACTAAGCATATTATTAATTATGTAACGCTGTATGGTTTCTAAAATAAATAAAATAAAAATAAATACACTTTCCCTCAATTTATTAAATACCATAGCAGAGATAGACAAAGAAAACTACATAGCCGGTAAAAATAATTCACAGTTAGGTATCGAAGGTTACAGTACTTACCTACTCCTCGGTATATTATTATTAATAGCAATCTGCAATGAAAAAAATATATATTTTACCAAAATAAACCATACAGTCTGGAGCTTAATCTGTGAGCCATAGCAATGTCTTATGTCACACATAGTGTAGGACCTAGAAATGCCGTCAATACCAAAGATATTATAATTAATTTATATTATAATATCTTTGGTCAATACCTACTCTTACTAATCTGTGCTAGGAACTTTGAGTTTATAGCTTTACTCAAAGGCTAGGAATCACTTTTTTTTAATACTGGGTTTCACGGCTCTGGCTAGGAATCACTCACCCACCAGTGTCACCAGCACAGATTAGTAAGAGTAGGTATTGACGGCATTTCTAGGTCTTTTGTTTGACTTTCTTCATTAATACCTAGGTACCTACTTTTAGGCCCACTTGCGCAAGTGGGCGATTTCGTCAAAATATGTCCACTCGTGTTTTGGCTTGTCCTATGCGTTCAACGCAATGTTTAATAGATATGTGCAGACTGATGGTATGAAAAAATACTTTAATTCGTTCTTTTATACAATTTATATTAAAAAAGACATGCAAATAATTAATTTATTTTTATCTTTATTGGAATATCAATGAAAGTTTCCCTTTGTATCCCCTTATTTTCACATGTCCTATAGTGATTAGTTAAACTTTGCGTGCGGATTATTAATAGATAATATTCATTGCAAAGGTAAAAAAGGTGTAAGGATAATAAAATAGGTGAGAACTATCACAATTAAACATTAAATATGGCTAATCCTATAGTATTTTTTATAAATATTGTATAATTTGATGTGTCCTACGTTATAGCCATTCGCGGAAAATCCACTTTGTAACTCGTATTATAGCAAAATATTGTATGAAAACTACTAAGCTTAACATTTAATTTAGTTCATGGCAACATTATGGTTTGATACGCCAGTTTGTAGAAGTTGTCAAACGTCACCAAAAACATCAATCTGTGTCGAAAGTTTCGCCGCGTTACTGTTCAAAATTTTTCTTCCACTTTCTAACTGGGATTTAGCTGGTAAGTGTGTTTATATTATTAATCAAGCCATAGCAATTGATAACCTAAATAATGGTAAAAATGATTAATCATTCCTTTTGTTCATACAATAACAGTTTAAATTAAAGTAAGCAATCCCGAATTGGTATCCAGCTAAGCGTTACTTCCATTTTGTTTGGTTACATATAGGACGAACGTTGAAGTTACAAAATGGAAATATAGGGTCAGGATTACATGGTGATTTTATTTGTCACACGTGGTACCAGTATTTTTTTACCGATTTAAAAAAGGAGAATTATGTGTAGAGGGGAATGTGGTGTTGACCGGCAGTGGGGTAATGTACCTAGGGACGATAAATACATTGTTTTGACACTCGCTGATTTTGATTTCTGTAAAGGAAGGCAAAGGGTGGGCGATGTGGGACGGAACGATCAAGCAGCATAGTGCCTAGGAACGGAAATGGCACACGTATACGTAAAAATCTAACATAGGTGACCCTATTATGGTTTTGCACACAATCGTTAAAACTACCCGTATATTCTGTTTTTAGGTGAATTCATAATGCCTCTTACGAACGCTGAAAAGCAACGACTCTATAGGGAAAGATTAAAGAACAATCCAGAAAAAAAAGAAGAAATACGTAAAAAAAATCTAGAAAGAATTAAAAAGAAGACTAAAAAAATCAAAGATTTAACAGAAGAAGAAAAAAATGAGAAAAGGAAGAAGTGGCGACTGCAAAAACAAAAACAAAAAGAGAAAAAAGTGTTAGCAAAGAAAAATGAAACTAAAAGGGATAAAGAGTCACAGAAAAAAGATCCAACATTTAATGTGCATTTGCGTATAAGGAAAATAAAAACTCAATATATTAAAGCTTTAAGCACTATCGGGAAACTCAATAAAACAATAAATAATTTGCGAAAAAGAATCTATCGTCAAAAAATAATGCACGATGAGCAAATTAAGAAAAAAAATGCAGATCTGGATAAGTTAACCAGCAGAATTGAAGTTACAGAAAGCATTTTAAAAGCTATGTATAAGAGTAGCACATCTTTTAAAAAAAGGCATCTAAAAAAAATTATTTTGAATGAAACCAGGCGACATAATGTTGATTCAAAAGGATTTGAAGCAAAATGTCTGGGTGTGGCTCGAATAAGAAAATACAAAAAAGTCGGCCTAAGGAAAAGTGAAAAAATATCTGAAGAAATTTCAAAATTTTATCTCAGAGATGATATTAGCCGAATTACGGCGGGAAAAAAAGAGTGTCGAACAAAACATAAAGAAAAACAACAGATACGATACTTGACAGATACTTTAAAGAACTTGTTTAAAATTTATAAATCTGAAGGTGGCACACACTCATTTACCACTTTCTTTAAGTATAAACCATTTTTTGTCATAACACCTACAGGGGGCAGTAGGGACACTTGTCTGTGCATTAAACACAGCAATATGAACTATTTGCTAAAGGGATTGATATCTAAAAACGTACTACATCGTCACACCACATTAAAAGATGTACTCTTACGTACCGCCTGCGATATAAAGTCGTTTAATTGTATGCATGGCAAATGCCCAAACTGCGTGGATAGTATAATAGATTTCACCATAGATGATGGGAAGAAAAATGAACCAGCAAAGTGGTGGTGGTGGCAGTCAGAAAAGCATTCCTATACAAAGAAAGACAAAATTAGTGGGAATAATAAAGAAATGGAAACTAGGAAGACGACAAAGCAATTGAAAGAGGGAACAATAACAGAACTAAGCCAGATATTTAACAAAGAGATTAAAATGTTTAAAAAACATTATTTTAACATGAAGACCCAACAGGACCAATATAGGGCATGCATGGAACAATTAAAATCGCATGAAGTGCTTATCGTATGTGATTACTCTGAAAATTACAACAGCAAACTGACAGAAGAGATTCAATCAATGCACTTCGGGGCATCAAAACAGCAAGTAACGTTACATTGTGTAATGATTTACTGGAAAAACAAGTGCCAGTCTATTTGCACTGTTTCGGATAGCCCATGTCATGAACCAGCAGCCATTTGGGCGCACCTTTTGCCTGTAATTAAATTTATTAGAGAAAGCAGTCCCAATACCACTGTACTGCATGTTTACTCCGATGGGCCTACAAGCCAATACCGTCAAAAAAAGAACTATTTTCTGTTGAATATGTTCATCCAGAAACTTAACCTTGACTATGCAACATGGTCATATACAGAATGTGGCCATGGCAAAGGGGTAGCTGACGGTATTGGTGGTGCGGTAAAACGGTGTTTAGATCGCCAGGTCTTATACGGTCATGATATTAGAAATGCAGATGACGTGTTTAATAACATCAAAGCTGCCATGAAAGCTGTGAAACCCTTCTTTATAAGTGTCCAAGACATTGATAATATAAAGGCTGTTATACCTACGAATCTGCGACCACTATCTGGTAATAACGAAGTACATCAAATTATTACGACTAAAAAAGAAAATGTGGTCCTTCACAGACCTCTTAGTTGTTTTTGTGGAAACAAACCTGGATTGTGTTATTGCTATTTCCCAAAGTTTCACAGTTTACTACATCTGCCAGAGGATCAGCGTTTAACAGGTTTTGATCAGCGTTTACTTTGTTCTTTTTTACTTGATTTTAATATTATATGAGTTATTATTTAATAAAATAGAGTAATCATTATCTAAACCATTCGAGAGCTATTTGAATTATCCATTTTACAGTATTTATCTGTTTACAAGATTTAGTCTAATGACTTAAACAATTTTTTTATGTTTTTACAGTGCGATCGGAAAATCGAGACATTTCTAAAGGAGTTTCAAACGATGACTTCCACATTTCAGAAACTGCTTCTCATCATTCTCAAAACAGTGGTATTGAAACAATATTTGAAGTTAATGTCGACGGTCCTCAGGAAGCTAGTGTTCAAACTACGCCAGGTGACAATATTTTACACACTCTTCACATTTGTCTAAGTTTTTTGTTAATTTACAATATTTCTTTTCAAAGAAGAAAGTTATTTTGAGGTAGTTATGGGAAAAGATATACGTATCATTAAATGATGTGTCTTAACTTTCAGAAAGCAAAAGTTTTGAAATGCAATCGGAAGAAAAAACAGAACTTCCCGGTAGTGCCATTGATGATATATCTTCAGGTGACAACTAAATATATGAGCGAAGAATTTTAAATGCTGTTAAATATGTTTTGGTTTGAGTAACTTTTTATTTTTTTCATTTATTGTTATAGGTATGATATTGCAAGAAGAACACAATAAAATCATTACAGGTGAAGACATATTATTACGAGGAGCTTTTCCACATTCAGTAGGTGAAGATGTCGAAATGATGTTCCAAAAAAAAAATATTTTTTATGAGTTTCCTGCTTTGAACAATCTTGAGCTTACGCCTCCAGGTGATTGATCAACATATAATGAAACATAAAGTAAACGCGTCTAATAACGCGCTATCAAAATGTGATTCTTATTCCGTAGTCTTTGATGTAGCGGCTCCCACGCAGTCCTCGTTGATGTAGCGGGTCCCACGCAGTCCTCGTTGATGTAGCGGCTCCCACGCAGTCCTCGTTGATGTAGCGGCTCCCACGCAGTCCTCGTTGATGTAGCGGCTCCCACGCAGTCCTCGTTGATGTAGCGGCTCCCACGCAGTCTTCGTTGATGTAGCAGCACCCACGTAGTCCTTGATATAGCAGCTGCGATTTTTTTTTACTTTATCCGAAGACACCATAACCTGGCGGTATTAGACGCGTTTATTCTAGATGCAGTTTTAAAATTCTGGGTTTGTGGTTTTGAAATGCTTTCTCATTTTAATTATTTCAGAGTGCTGTTTTGAAGAAGTAATAGAGCTTGACGGAGAGAACGCATGTCCAAAAAAGCTTGAAACTAACAGCAATAATGCTTCTTCATTACTGGCTACTGGCATGAAAAGAAATAATATAGTCGATGACAGTGCACCAAGAAAGGTTAAAGTGCTTATGCCAACATGCATGCCTTCTTCTTATCAAAATAAAGATCGCCATTCTAAACCAATCATATTGGAAAATTTAAAAATCAAGAATGCTAGTACTAGCAAGATATCTTTAAATGAAAATTGTTCTAAATCCTTAAAGACTGTAGTAACACGTTTTTTTATTTGTTATTTGTGCAATCTTCGTAAATTTTTTACAAAAATTGAAACTTCGTGCACTGTGTGCAAAACTAGAGTTTGCAGAGAATGCAGTAAAGGTCAAACCATCAATTATATTTGTGACAAATGTTTGTCACAAAAATAATTGATGGTTTGTTTGTTTGTTTGTGACAAATGATTGTCACAAATATAATTGATGGTTTGTTTTCGTACGTGTTCTGTGTAAACTATTAATATGATTGTTTTTAAATACCGTAGAGCTAAACTCCTAAAATAAAGTTTTAATTTTCAATGTTTTTCATTATTAATACAATTGTTTTGCGCCTAACATGAGTGGAACATACATGATATGCATCTTATGATAGAAAATGCCTTCAACAACATTTCCATCCAAGAAATATTTTCTTTGACTTTGCCAGGGATGGGAAAAAAGGCCCTAATAAATAATAGACTCCCTGAATCAAGCTAGATTTTCTTGCTCTGGCTACCTTTTTGAATGCTAGCGCCCCCTGTCAATGTCATAATCTAAGATCTGTTGGCCAGAAGATCCTTGTCGCACTGAAAGTTACTTAATGTAAAGACATGTGAACTAACCATAATAGTTTCCAACGCGTTACTACGTCATTCCAATTTGTAACTGTCTCATGTTTTTAAACTACAAAAATATAAATATGTTGATTATTTGATAGGACACGTTATGTTGAATTAGTATTTCTTAAAACTGATTTTTAAGTCCTTTTTTTCATAATTATCGTGAACTTTTAAACGGTTATTATATTTATGATATCTTAAAAAGAACAAGTCTGCTTTACCTAAAAGTTACAAAGTGGATGTATTTTACAGCTTAATGTTTCAAAGATAAATGTTAGAGAAATAATATTGCGTCAAAATATTACTTCTATAGTGTTATTTAAATAATAAAGGAAATTCTTTTTTTTTAAATAATTGTATTGTTAATGAATTTGCTTTAATAAAAGTTACAAAATGGAACCTGGAATCCCCATCCTGTATTATAAAACCTTAATTTCTCAAGAAAATTAAGTGTTCCTGTAAGAAGTGTTATTAAAATAGTACATTTAAGGGCACAATAAATCAATTTACGTCTTAAAAATATTTATTTTTAATTTTATGTTCCTTAATCTCCATTTTGTAACCGGGATGTATTTTTGCGAAAACGCCCAAGTCGCGATTAGCTCCATTCAGGATTCAATTAACCTTTCTAATTCTGCGTCCATTGTAGCTACTGAGAGAAAACGAAATTATCTTACCTGACTCGCACAAGTTGGCCATATATGTAGATAAAAATTCTAATCTCTTATAATATACACTCCAATGTAGATCTTTCTTTTAAAATAAAACCAAATTATTTTATAAAAGCATTATATTTAAATGTTTTACTGTACACATTTCCAGATCAGATCATTCTGATTACGAATTCATTGTGACAAAAAAAGTAATATTACTCATAAGTACACATGGAAAATTATTAAAGTTACAAGGAGAGACATAAACGTACAATAAAAGCTACTACTCAGCAGTCATAAGTATAAACCTTATCTAAAATAAAACTTAAAATCAGTATAAAAATATTTCTAAAGCACAATTGGACGGATTGGACAGATATTGACATTGGAATGAAATCTTATGTAATAATAACATTAGACAATCAATATTTGTTAAAATGCTTCAGCATATAGTAACAATTTAAAACATTTCCACAAAACCCGGTAAACCCATGACAGTGAACAGGAGATTTACCATTTAAGTTAGTTAAGAAAATAGAGATTTTCTTAACAGACTTTTAACAACATAATTGTGTTAGCATAAGTTTTCTGATATTATACAAAGGGCAAGTGAAAAAATATTATTTCTTATTTCTACAGATCAAACAAGAAGTTGTACTACAATGATACCACTTAAAATACTGAGGACGGGCTTTACTGTGTAGGAGTCACTCTGAAACAGAAAATTAAAATATTAAAACACTGTTGTAGACATTTAAATTGGACGTAGTTAAACGAAAAGGATCCAATCCACAACATTGTCAAAAGTGACTTAAGTATACCAAACCAATGCTAAATATCGATATTATCGGTCAGTAAAAAAGACCCACGTCAAAATAGCTGTTTTCCATTAAATTTGAACATCGGAACCAACCCACATGTATAGCCGCTTAAGTATATTTTTTCACTTAAAACGATCCAACTGTCGTGGTTCTTACCCCGTGTTAGAAACTTAATCAGTAAAACGAACCAAATAGGTTGGATCCTTTTTGCGTAATTTGAATATCAACATCAATTACGCGTCAATGAAAACGCAAAAACGATCCACTCTGCTTGGATTTTTTTGCTGAATTGCTTATTTTATAATTTAAGTAATTAAACGATCCAGAAAGCTTGGATGGCTTTCAATAAATGCATTTTTACGTTATATTCCAACAAATCTGTCAACAAAAACGACCCATAGTTCTTGGATTTTATTTCATTTAAAATTAGACGTTGTTACATGAAAAGGATCCAATCCACATCAAGTCATTTTCGCGATTATAATTTCTGACATTTGAAATTTGAAGTTTATGACGTATTTCTTATTATGAGGTATTACTTATAAAATAAGTTGTCAGTCAAACACAATATTTTATTTTAGGAGATATTTGTAAAAATATACATTTGGATGCTTTTCGCTAAATGACAGTTTATATTGTGCACGCTCTAGACTTATTTTATTAAAAAGGCCCATGTAAAAATATTTATTATTAATATTTTATTTTTCAATAAAACGTCAACAATAACATATTTTACACGCCATTCTGAATATTAAAATAGAGAAAGCAATTTAATGCAACAATGTAAATCTTTATAATATTCCTTTTCTTTTTAAATTACAAAATTAAAACTATATGCGTTTATTATTCAAACATTAATCACATTTTGATGAATTCGAACAGCCGGCAGTACATTATGCGCTCTTTCCTACTTGCTAAACACAAAACATGATTATTTGAAGAATTACTGAAATTGTTTTAAAGTTTATTAAATGGTAAAATTTTAAATCAATTAAAAAAACGGGTCGTAGTAATCTTATGAGTTAACAATCCTTTTAGTCATCCATCACCCTCCTCATGGATGAAATCAAGATCTCCATCGTAGCCATCTATGTCCTATTTATGATGTTAGAACTTCCTTTTAGAGACTTATAAAAGTCTTGACAATGTATAAGTATCCTTTCATGGTATCTCAGCATTGTTTCTATTTTTGAAAAATCTTTATCATTCGGTAAGAATGTGTCCCAATTCCAAATATTTAAAAAATATCGTCTATAGCGTGGGATGGGAATTCAAGACCGCTTTTAGCTTCAATACTATAACTATTATTTACGTTAGAGACTATAATCTAAACAATGCTAAAACACCCTTAAAGGATTAACACAGTTAAAGAATATATTAATATTATTAATTGCAAAAAACAAGGTCCATTACAAGTTTACACAACACTAACAAAGAATACAGTAAATATAAACCTTTTTGAATCCAATGAAAAAGTTCATGGGCTAAAGACAAAGGTGATTTTAAAAGATAAGGACGATAAATTTCATGTTGACACGAGAGCCGATTCTAATAATTTCAATCAACTTTATATTGGAAAAAGTTAAAAGGTAAATCCATGGATATCAGTGAGTAAGACCTTGTTTATTGTGGTGTAATCCCTAAACCCTAGTTGTCTTAGTAGTGTCTTATGTCCATGTTCAATTTGATCCTCAAAGGTTGTCAAGACTTTTACAAGTATAAACATTTTAGCAAATTTAGCTTGAGTATTTCTTTAAATAATCATGTTTTGTGTTTTACAAGTAGGAAAGAATGCATACTGTACTGCCGACTGTTCAAATTTATTGAAATGCGATTAATGTTCTTATAATAAACGCATATGATTTTAATTTAAGTCATTTCTAAAAGAAACGGAATATATGAAGATTTATATTATTGCATCAAAGTACTTTATGTACTTTAATTTTAATAATTAGAATGGCGTGTAGAATGTATGATTGTTTTTTTTAATAAAATTAATGTAATAATAATAAAAAAATTGTTTATTAATATAAACAAATAATAATTAATAAATATTTTTTACATGGGTCTTTTTAATGAATTAAGTCTTTAGCGTGCACAATATAAACTGTTATTTAGCGAAAAGGATCCAAATGCATATTTTTACAAATATCTCCTAAAATACAATATTGTGGTTGATTGTACTATTATCAATAAAAATAATTATAATAATACACGTTAACAACATACTGACAACTTATTTTATAATTAATAACAATGAAGAAATACGTCATAAACTTCAAATGTCAATATCTCGAAAATGACTTTATGTGGATTGGATCCTTTTCGTTTAACTACGTCCAATTGTTGAGGTCAGAAACGGTAGATGATAAAAAAGTGTCTAAGAGGTGATTTTTAACCCTCAACACAAAAAGAAGGGGTGTTATAATTTTAACTGTCTGTCTGTGATAAGTAGCTTCCTAACAGACGAGTCAATTATTATTGTTTAAATTTCTTGTGTCATAGATAATTTTACTTAGTGTTTTGTGAAAATCTGTTCAGCATGTTTTATGAAAATCTGTTCAGCATTTATTTAGCAAATGAATTTAAAATTTTGTTGAACTGAACTCGAACATCTGTATGGTTACTGAAAAACAAATAATGATTAGAGCTGTGTCACTGGACAGTAGCTCTTATTTACTATGACTGGTGAAGTGTGGTGTTAGTTGCCTCATGGATGCATAGGCTGCTAGCTGTGGTGTATACATAAGAATGTGGATTTTACTACTTATATATACTGTAATTTGTGCTATATTTTTGAATAAATAAACAAATATAACTTACAATAACATAATAATTGCAACGGTCCCCTTGACAACAATCAGAGCATACCCAATCTTGATACCAAATATGGGTACAAAGCGGCATGTAATGCTGTCTGGTGAGTGCACATTCCGTCTTGTTAGAGCAACGCTTTGAAACATAATATTGCTTCTTGGCACCTTGGGACCAGTATGGTGTGCTACCCCATCGAATTTCCGTTAGACAAACATCTTGATTATGTTCACATGTTTTGATAGTTTTAACACATTTTTCGTTGTTATCTTCTTGATTTTCACATACATAGCACTCTAGCCCTAAAACTAAAATAAAACAGTGTAATATTAACTTTAAAATAGAAGAATAAACAACAACTTTGTCGAGAAATTTCATTAACAAAATTACCTTTTCCTATTACTGTGATAGTAATTAACAGAACAATAATGTAAAGATAGCATTTTATCATGATTGAAGGAAGAGATTTCAATGTTTTTAATTTAAAAATCTGTAAAAATAACTTCCGTAAAAAAACCACACCCGTCAAACAAAAAGTATTTTATCCCATAGACCACAGATTAGTAAGAGTCAAGGAACATTTGACAGATACTCAGGGCTGCCAGCAAATAAATTTCGATTATACAGTTTACTATTCTAAATTATACGAATTTTGATCGCATTATACATAAATCAATATTAATTCGTTATTTCATAAAACTAACATGATTAAAATACATATAAATGTAACTTATTGCTTTTGTGTACATGAAAGATCTATGAGATTTTTTTTTGAGGGCCGATTTTTTTTGTATATTTGTGTTAATGTCAGAAACGTCTAACTAAACCAATTTTATCATTTATGTTATGTTTCATTATTTTATCTCCGTTTACTTAATTCAAACGGTCATTATTCAACAAGTAATACCATTTCCAAATGGTTTATAACCCTTTCAAGGATAACCAAAGTCAGCGCGCGAGCGAAGCGAGCGCTTAAAATTTTTGGTTTTTAACGTTCTTCATAGTGATAAAACCAAAGTCATTGCGCGAGCGCTTCAAAATTGGTCTGTAATGCTGTCACTACTCACTAGTGATATTAAACGAAAGTTATTGCGCGAGCGAAGCGAGCGCTTACTTTTTATGATTTGCTTTTTAAAATGATAAAACTAAAGTTGTTCAATATAAAACGTTTGTGGCCAACCTGTCCACGCTTAAACTGCTGAGCCGATTAAGATAAAATTTAGTGTAACGATATTTTTTTAATCCACGGGGAGTGGCTGCTCTGGAGATAATAATAATTAAAATAAATGATAAAACAGTAACAATCAGTGTCAGCGACATTTTTTGGGTCTGTTCTTTCCATTCTGGAAAAGGCAAAGGATTTTATCCATACAGCCTGGACTTCAGTAAATAATCTTCTAGCGGTTGATTCGAGATGGGAAAGTCTTCAGAGTTTGTTGCTGCTGAGAATTTAAATTTCTTCAACTGTTGAACATATAAATTTGAAAAGTGTCATAAAACATTCGGGATTCTTCAAGAGGTCCTGTAGACGGAGCGGGATGTCTTCAGGTTTTTTATAAACTTCTAACAATTCTTCAATCAATATCAATCTTTGCAGAGAGAATTCAGCACATTCAAAGAATATGTGATTAAGGGACTGGATTGCTTGATTACAATAAGTACATGACGGGGAGGTAATCATGTTCATCCTATGCAGATGTTCGTTGAATCGACAGTGACCAATTCGTAAGCGTGAAATGCACGCGTAGAACTTCCTATTCCTGTAAGTACCTTTTCTGAACCAGGGCGCTCTTATCTGATCATTGATTTCCCTATACCATGCTCCTTTGGTTACAAGGGTTTCAAGCCAATGCCCATTCCATCTTCTATGCAGCGATTTTTTCAGAAGAGTAATTAAATCCGAATGTGGCAGCATTACTTTTTTGGCAGGAACTACGCCCGAAGTGTCTGCTATGATCTTAGCAAATGTATCTGCTTCTTCATTACCAGTCACACCTATATGTGAAGGTGTCCAAAATAAGATTATGTCTTTACCTGCCATTGCTAATTCAAAATATTTGGATCTGATCTTTTGAATTATAAAATTTGTTTTGGCGCTATGACATGGATTTGATAATGCCTCCAAGACACTCATGCTATCCGTAACAACAATCCATTTCTGGAAATTAAATTTTTGAATGTACTCCAAGGCAGCTAGTATTGCGTATGCTTCAGCTGTATAAATACTTGCAGTAGCTGGTAGTTTTAGTCCATGTCCAGTCTTTAATTGCATATCATAAAAAGCCATAGAAACATTTTCATTGGTTTTAGCTCCATCAGTGTACAATTGTCTATAGCCTTCCCATGAATTAAGTTCATTATGTACATCATATTTACAACTAAGTTTTTTCTTAATAACTATTTTCATCTCAAAAAATTTATCTACATATATGCCACCATAACAAGGCAATTCATTACTAGTATGTATATTATTATCTTCTTTTAATTTCTTAACATCCAATAATGCAACATTTAAATAAGTAGGAAAACCAGTATTTGTTAACTTTTTCACTAATAAACTATTATTAACAACCAATAATCTCATCAAAAAAGTTTTTTTAAGAAAGTCTAATCTAATATCTAATGGAGGTAAATTACATTCAATTTGCATAGAATTTATTGGAGAGGTGTTCATCGCACCTAAAATAATGCGTAAGTTCCTATTTTGTATTTTATTTAGTTTCTCAACAAGATGTTTCTTAGAAGCAAAACAAAAAAAAGCATATTCAAAATGACTTCTTACTAAGGATTTGTATAACAAGAGCAATATTTTTGGATCTGCACCCCACTTGGTACCAGTAAGAGATTTAAGGATGTTGGTCGCTCTGAGAGATCGTTCTAGTAAACATGCTACATACATGTTCCAAGTAAAATTCTGTTGGAAAATTACACCCAAAAATTTTACGCTAGATTCTAATGGTAATTCCTCGTTATTATAATTTAAATTGGAACCAAGCAAACTGACGTTACGTTTGTTGAAAATAACGACTTTACTTTTACTTGCATTGACATCTAAATTCAGATAAGTTAGATACGAGTGAAGTTTATTGAGCATGCCATTTAATTTAGAAATAAGCATTGCAAGATTAGGACCTTGCGCATAAATAACTAAGTCATCAGCGAATTGTAAATTAATGATATCAGGATCGGGACCTAAAATTTCATTTAGCCTAAATATATATAAAATATACATTAAAGGACTTAATATTCCACCTTGACAGACTCCTTTGAAGGAAAGTCGAGGTCCATATAACATATTATTCATTTTAACGAAAACCTTACGTCCATTTAAAAATTGGTATAACCAAGCCACTATTTTATTCGGAATACCTAAAGAAAGCAGCGTGTCAGACAGAATAGAGAGATTAACATTATTAAATGCGCCTACAATATCAAAGAATATAGACACTAAAAAACAATTGTTATTCAAAGCCTTTTGAATGTCTGTGAAAAAACACCCCAAACTTTCACGAGCCGAATGGCCACGCCTAAATCCAAATTGATTATTAGGTAGCAAGTGATTACTTTCAATGTAAAACTCCAAACGCTGCTTTAATAGTTGCTCAAATATTTTGCCGACACATGACGTTAAAGCTATTGGACGATATGAATTAGGACAGTCCCTATCTTTGTCTGGTTTTAAAATTGGAACTAAACAGTCAGTTTTCCATTCATCGGGGATCATATCATTACGCCATAAATTGTTAAGAATCGATAGCAAATGGAGTAAGTTATCACGATTTAATTTTTTTAACATTTTATAGGAAATAAAATCTAAGCCGCAAGTCGTATCTTTTCGTGATTTAATAGCTGCATAAAATTCTGAAAAACTAAACTCATCTGTTAAATAATCCTTATCACTATTTGAATAGTTATTATTATTGCTACCGAAACTAGTGCTAATAATAGGTTGTTCCGCGTAGTCGGGGGTGTATTTTCTCAAAAAATCATTAACCCAAGTCGGGCAATCATCAACAAGGTATTTACAATCACTACTTTTATTACATTTTCTTAAAGTGTTCCATATTTTAGACATTGGAGTAAGCCTGTTAATATTTGAGCAGAACTCTGAGAATATAAACACCTAGAAGGAGGGTTCCTAACAAAGATCGTTGTCAAAAGCGCGCACATTTTGTAGCTACGTGTGCGTAAACAATATCCCTGTCACGCACACTAGTAAAGGAATAATATTGTCAGAAAATCTCATTTCTACTAAATGGTAGAAAATTGAAATATTAGGGAACCTATGTATAAAGAAATAACGAACGTAGGCTTTTTATTTTATTAAATGGTTTAATTTCCCCTTTATTTTACTCTTTTCTGTTTGATGTATGGAGTTAAAAATACACCATATAGTTCTGATTGTTAAACTAAGATTGCCACCGCTACAAAATGGCGGATTCCATAATTATTTTATCACTACTACCTCAACATGAGTGTCATATGTAAGAGCATGATTAGTAGAATAGAGCGAACTATAAAAAAAATCCTAATAAGGCCACCAACAAATGGCTGATATACAGGGTGTAAAAAAAGTACAAGCCAAATTCAAAGGGGTGGTTAAAAGTGGAGTCTAGAATACAGGAAAAATATTTAAAAAAATCTAGCTCTTTTTCCTACATACAATTTTAATTTGCATTAAATTGCTACAGAACAGTTGACGATCCACCAATCCCAACAGGCGTCCTTTTAAGTAATGATTCTGCTATTTACAATAATACTAATTGATTAAAATCAAATCAAGCAGCACCGTACAAAATCATACTCGAAAACATCTAAGATTGCGCGCACGTTATTCATAAAAAGCTACAAAACTAAGGTAGCCGCACTATCTGTCACTTTCGCACATTGATAACGTGTATTTTCAAATAACGAGTATTAACTAACATAGTAATAGCGGTCAGTAGGTCAAGTGCATTATTTTTTTACGGTTGTCTCGGGATGCGTGCGCGTAGCAATGGATCGTAGACGCAGGTTCTCAGATATTGAGAACCTACCATTAGATGGTCAGAGTGACATGACGAAGCTGACATGAGTGTGCATGAAACGGTGCGTTGGTAATCTGAAAATAGTGTGGATTACGGAAAGCCTAGCCGATCAAAAGTGGTCAGAGCAATACAAAATTGACATGACTTCGATTAATTACATGCGCCCAGTGTAGGTTGTTACTACACACTGTTACTACAGTTGATTATTTATATTCGTGATTTATTGTAAGTAGTTGATTCCAATTTTTAAGTAAGCCAAGGTACCTACATGCTCAATTTCGCACTGGTCTAATCAAATTTTGGGTTTTTTGACGGTCCTGGGCCCGTGAAGTACAAAGGGAAAATAGAAGTCCAGTTCAAGCCGTAAACATAACCTACCTATAAAACTAAATAGTGAACTGTGTGCCGTAGCGTAAGATAGAGCGCGCGGCTGCTAGTTTGGTTGGATTGACAATCATCATACATATGGTATTTTTAAATAATCATTTAAAAAAACACTATTTATTAGGATGGACCCCTAATAAATAATGTATTTTTGTGGAGTATTTTTCTGTAGTAATAGAAATACTCGTTTAATTATTATTTTTTCTTTTCTTTAATTTTTTTTTATTATTTTTCCCGTGTTCTAAACTCGATTGACAACCACCCCCTTGAATTTGGCTCATACTTTTTTTTACACCATGTTTATTAAAAAAAACATATATTTCTGTATAAAGACTCACTTACTCACTTGGGGTGTCGTAGCACAGTGGTGGCAGCGCTTTGGTAGTAATACCGAAGTTAAGCAACTTACGGCGCGGTCGGTGTTTGGATGGACCATTCCGACCATATAGGTGACTTATATCCCAAGCATCTCCGTGCTTCGGAAGGCACGTTAAGCCGCTGATTCCGGCTTTTTTATAAAGACTCACAAGGAGCACTTATACCCGACACGAACATTCGAAACCATGAGTAGTTTTCTTTTTCCCATCACTTTATAGCTCTACTAGATGGTGTTAGGATCACTTAAGCAACAATTTTGTTCACATTGGCGGTAAACTATAGACAAAAAAAAGTGCGTAATATTGTAAATCGTAGAAAAATACGAAAATATACCTATTCCCGATTTTATTCTATAAAAAATAAATTTGTCAATTACGCAATTCCAAGATTTTCTTTGATTCAAAATTGCATTCTATAATAGCTAACAAACACCTCAACTAAGGGTAAATAAATATACATCTGATTATCCGATCTCTAGTTATAATTGTTAAAAATGACAGCAATAAAGTTTAAACCATAAAACTATCGCAAACATAGTGAATAAAACTTTATTAAAAAGGAATGGTAGTTTTTTAAATTCCACCTATACTGACAACACTTAAGCAAATTTTCATTGATAAATTAAACAATCTTGTTTTAAGTATTACATGTATAAAATCAAGCTTAATTTGATAAATTACACGCGGTATGCATTGCTTAAGGTTTTGTTGTGTTTTTAAGATCTGTTGTGGCAACCATTGACTGCACAAACCGTCATTATTATCAAAAATTCGGGAGCTGTTACTCGTACTGCGTGTCCTTGAGCACTAAGGGCTCAATGTCAAATAGTTGCCAAATGGGCTACTATTGAAATGCGCCATTTACGAGCCAGGACTAGGCTTCTAGGTGTTTATATTCTCAGGCAGAACTCTTTCCAACTCTCGCTTTTCTCATTATTAATTATGCGTTTTTTTAGAGCCTGCAGTTTTTTGAAGTTAATATAGTTTTCAGATGAAGAGTCATTTTTAAATTTAATGTACGCATCTTTTGAGTTTTGTACAGCACTAGCACATTGATTATTCCACCAAGGCACAGAAAGATGTTTTCTACTTTTATTGGAATCTGACCTCTGTAAAACGGAACGTAATGTATTGTTTTTATTTTTTTCCCTGCTTGGAATTGACAGGTTTACAGCTGTTTGTAAGATTTCGAAAAAGCTTTTGTAGGCTTCCAAAGGACTACTATAATCAGAAATAGAAAAATTATTAAGCATTTCATTTGCTTTATCAGAATAGAGTTTCCAATTCACTAATCTAAGATTGGGATGATAGGGAATTGCAGTTCCCGTAGCGTCTGATGTCAATCTATCAGGCATAGTATTTCCAGCAGTTAATTGAATAGAGGTTAATGTAGGCAAATGATAACTACCAAGAGGATCGTCACCTACTTTCCAATCGCATCTTAACGCCAGACAGGAGCTCACCATGGATAAGTCTAAACCATTCGGCCTAAATACGTGAGAACCTACAGTCGTGACCCGCCGATCATTTAGCAGAACTAAATCACAGTCATCTAAGCTATTCAGAATGTCCCTACCTCTTGGATCTACCGAGTTACAGCCCCAAAGTGTGTGATGAGCGTTAAAATCTCCAGCTACGAAAACTGGATTTGGTAAACTATCAATCAAATCTGTGAACTTTTTAATATGAAATCTTGGTGTACTATTTCCAGGACAATAAACGGAAACTATTGTGTACTTTTTGTTATTAAATGAAACTTGAACAGCTAAATTTTGTAAAGAATTATCAAAGTAAGTAAGAATTCTATTATATTTAATACTTTTGTGTAGCAAAATAGCAACACCATTGTGTTCATTTCCGCAATCATTACGCTCTACATTGTAACCTTTGATTCTAAATTTGTGATAAGGCCTAAGCCATGTCTCAGATATTACAGCTATATCTATGCAATTTTCATATAAATACCTAGTAAGAATAAGACGGCTGCTCAGTAAGCTCTGAGCATTCCATTGCATTATTTTTATTTGCTCTTTGAACTTGCTGACATATCTTTCTTACTGAAAGTCTCTGTAAGGGCATCTAAAACATTTTTTGATGAAATTATTGTGTCATTTGTTTTATTTAAAGTGATGATTTTAATTATTGTTTCAATCAAAAGATTCATAGTTGTTGCATCAGAATTAATTAAATTCATTAGGTTAGTTTGTGGCTTTTTATCTTTAGTAGTCTTTAAGTCTGGGAAGTTTTGTTTGTTAAATAAATCTGCATAAGTAGTAGCCTTGTGTTTTACTCTATTTTCTTGAATTTTTTTTTGTTTCACAGGGCACTGACCAGAAATACTAATATGGTTCCCTTTACAGTGAGTACAGACAGCATTCTCTTTGTTTGTTGTACAGTCTTTGTAATTGTGACTTTCACCACAGATAGAACAGCGCTCATTGTTTTTGCAATACTTGGAAATATGGCCATACCTTAGACATCGGTAGCACTGCTTTACTGGAGGTACGTACTGCGCAATGTTGTGTCTCCAACCTTCTAGGTCGACAAACTCTGGTAGGGTGGTCGCTGCGAACGTGATGGCGACTGTAGGTGTTGGTTGCCTTGTAAAGCCAGTGGCTGTTGTCACTTTCCTGAAAAAACGTCGGACAGAGATTATTTTCTTGCTGCTGCTAAGCAGAGTGAAGATTTTCTTGTTTGTGTATTTGATTGGGACGTTGCGAATGACTCCGGTAGTTTCTGTTGATGCAGCTGGTATGCTAGCTGAGAAGTTATTGTCCGTGAGAAAAGTTTTGTTATTTAGGAATGCATTAGCTAATCCTGGCTTTTCAAAGTAAACGCCAATTTTGTATTTGTTGAGCGCCCTTAGGTACTTCACTCCTTTATTGTACTTCCTAAGACAGTTTGATATACTCAGAAGGTCTTGAGTGCCGATTGGCTTTTCACTATCTGCAGATGCGACAAACACAATAAATTCTGTTTGTGTGGAGTCTTCCGGGTACAGTCTGGTATAGTCTGTCACATAATAAGGGGCATGATTGATTTCTTGCTCTCCCTCGTCTTCTGAGTCCGAAGTAGTACAGTCCCGGTTGGGATCTCCATCTGGTATTTCCTCCTCCCCTTTTTTTCGTTTCTTACCACCACGCTTCCCCATTACTGTTTTTCCGCCTAAAACTCGCAAGTAATAGCTTTTTATTTATTAAATAGTAAAATTATTTAAATAGACCGCCTTCACTTTACGAGAGTTCCCGCGCTTTTTTTTTCTGTCAGCGACAACTTTGGCTGCGTTCCGTAATACGACAACAGCGATAATAGCGATTTTTGCGTGCTTACAGACCGTTCCGAATTGGTGTGAGCGCGCCAACGATAGCTGTCGTGACGTCACGGATGACGTCACTACCACCGCCATCTTGCGTTCACAGTGATATCGTTCTGCCGCGATAGCGCCGTGAGCGAGCTGTCACATTGACGCATTTGACGTTTTATTCCATAGTTCATTCCAATAATTTCAAAAACAAACAAACAGAACTTTAAGAAAAATTACATTATCTTGGCACGGACGAGCATCTTGGAGAACCATGTTGGTTTTAATTAAAGAGGAAACTACGCGAAAAGATATTTCAGTAGATATAAGCATGGAACAGTATGAAAGAGGACAACAAGGTAAGTTTATTGTTCACAACTTGGCCAATACAAGTATTCATAACTTTTTAACCCCAGATTTCGTAATATCGCTGCAATTTCAGATTCTGCGTTTGTTTAGGAATCAGTAACAGTCTAGGATGTGGAAAATAATTCCCTCGTAATTCAGTCTGCCTGCAGTTGTCTCCAACCAAAAGGATTCGGAAAGAACTGAGAATATAAACTTCTCAGGGAAAGAAATACTGCGTGAAGAATATGACGGTGAGTCAAATTTTATTATAATTTGTACCTGGATTTTATCATCTGAAATAGGTAGGTACACTAATTTTAGGTCGAAAATAGTCATAAATGTTCCCCTGAAGTAGCATAACTGACATATGTTTTAGCTATCTGATTAATTAATTTAGTATTTTTAATTTCAGTATCAATACCGGATACCATCAATAATGAAGAGAATGAAGGTAAAGTTTATCAGTATTTTTTGTCAATCTAACTTGTTTGCAAGCTAAGACACTTGAGTCTGACATACTCGCAAAGCAGGTAAAGGTGTGGGCAAACATCTAGTCTAGCCTATTTTGAACAGGTTTTTCTATTGTTATAAACTTTCATGGTCACTAACATTAGAATAGTTATAAACGGGATTGCTACCATGTATGCTTATTATTTATGAGCTTCCGATATTTCCACACTGTTGTTGTTGTTACTCCGTGATCATGGCGCTTGCAACAGTGCAGAAATATCGGAAGCTCATAAATAATAAGGTACATGGTAGCAATCCCGTATCTAACTATTCTAAGGGTTTTCTATGCTATGTTTAGTTTCTATTCTTAATTTCAGTATCAACAATTTATGAAGAGAATGAAGGTAAAGTTTAGCAGTATTTTTTGTCAATCTAACTTGTTTGCAAGCTAAGACACTAGAGTCTGACACACTTGCACCTAGCCCATCTTTAACTTATTTTCTTAACTAGCCTTATCCCAGTTCGTCTCAGAATGCCTATATTTCTCTCCTCCTTCTTGTATGTATGTAGTTAATGTCATGTTTATTAATGTAAATGTTACTTTTTCTTGTTTACAGAGAACTTGCGATCAGTTACATTCTTCATTTGGAGTGTTGCACGTATTTTATTATTGAGGACTTTATATGAAGAATAAAAGAACAGTTTCGTCAAAAGACACAAAATATTACTTAACGAGATTGCAAAGAAAATGCAGAAAACGAATCCGACCTACATAATGACTGGAAGTAAACTTTTGTACAAAATTGTATCAGGCATTATACTATAAGTATTACATAATGTACCTAGCTAAGATTAAGATTTTATTGAGACTGCTAGTAATTTGTTGATTGATTTCTCTTTCAAAGTCTTGTTATTTGTGAAAGTTTTTATTAATTAGAGTAAAAATGTTAAAATTTCAATTATTTTGTCAAGAAAATCTTAATAGAAGATTGTGATATATCTTAAGAAGATTAATAAATAGTTGATTTTTGTTTTTATAGTGCTTTAACTTAATGATATAAATTATTAAATGTTTAATTTGTTCAATGAGAATGGGCTTTCTATTCCTTTAACCCACATCAATCACTACGCTATAGGCGCGCGGCCGGCAGAAAACAACATTTCTCAAGTAGCTGCGTAGATCCAAGCCGAAGCCATAGAGGTCAGATAGTGGTAAAATAAAACAGTTTTATATTGTCGCATAATGAAAAGGTAAGATTTGATTATTTTTCAAGTGTTCTCTAGATTTTCTGCTGTTCATGTTGTACTACAAATTCTTCATAATCCGAAGACGATGAATGATGACTGACTGTCACTATCATCATCACTGTCTTATAATACATTGATTAATTATTGATGGACAAAATATATACTTTGCTTTTAGCAAGGTTTTTGCGAAACAAAAGCGCTCCCCAATTGATATGGCAGCCAGCCATCTGATGATGACAGCTTGTGATGCTCGATTAGCCACCAATAGGCCGTTCCGAAATGAAATCGCGTCAACAGCGCTGTCAACGCGATAATCAATTCGGAACGGCTTTTGTCGCGCACAGCGCTCACAATGATATTGGCGCAACTCGGAACGCGGCCTTTAAACAATAAAAGCACAGATTAGTAAGAGTAAATAAAAGCATCACTCACAGACCACCGAACGACACATTAACTTAAACGTAGTGATTAAAAAAAAAGGAAATTGTCATTTGTCATGTCAATGTCATCAAGTAACCTTTGCTTGATTGAAGAAACCTATAAAAAAAAGTAACCTTTGCTACTGATAGGGATGTGACATTAATGGAAAATAATCGATTAAATAAAAATCGATGATATCAATAGAAATTTGTTTTTGCGAAAAGTTATTTCGGCTTGATTACAACAATTTCTGATTCAACTTACTTAGGAGAATCTCATTGAGATCTAAATAGCAGCAATCTGCGGGCAGGAGAAAGGCCTGAACAAGCGCAATCTTAGTGGGTATTGAATAAAACAGTCTGTTTCATGACGCTACAGCAACATACATTTTCCTGCTCACCTAATCAGCCACTTGCTTACTCCAAGTGAATGTACTGTCAATGCCTAGGTTTTTAATAGTTTCGCTATAAGGTATTATAGGACACCGTCAAATGTAACGGGCAGCAGGCCACGCCGGTCAATTCTGGAAATCTGCCATGGGCTACTCAAAACAATGACCTGCGTTTTCGCAGGGTTCACCTTAAGTCCGAAAGACTTACTCCACTTCAGGATCCAGTTGAGGTCAGTGTTAAGTACGTCCACAACACAAGCAAGTACTTCAAGGCTCCCCCAGGAATATATTTGGAGATCATCTGGTCTGTAGGTCTTATTATTTATGTTACAACATGTCATAATTTCATTTTGTGAGTTCTTGTTTGTTATTAAGTGTTTATATAACAAATTAGATAAGAAATAGAATAAAAAGTAACCAATTCAGAACTATAAATCAAAGACATATTCCTTTAAAATTTTCAGGGTAAGGAATTAGGAACCCAAAAAGCATTTAGGTAGAATTTTAAAAATCCGTAGTAACGTTTTATTTATTAAAATAAAAAAATATGATGAGTATCCCACAAAATAACAAACTAACTGTCTCATAAACTAAAATAAAAATCAAATAAAAATGTGCATAAAGTGTCTATTTCTTTTTTACACTGTTTGACTAGTTTTTAAATACACAATACTTAGGAAAATGAGAATCAGAAAACTAAAAGATTCTCTAGTCTCCAAAACTAAACTCAAATACAATCTTTGGGTAATCTTCAAGTTTGATTACCTAGTAAAATATTAAATATTTTCACAAATATTGCATTGATAGCTGTATCTGAATATCGATTTAAGTACGTAAATTTTATAATCGATTTAAATTAAAATCAATCCTTTTTACATCTCTACAAATGTGACTGGCCAACAGTGGCTAGCGGAAGTGGCGGACTAGTTGATTTTTTTCTTTCTCCAAACAGAAACAGAAATTCTTGTATAAAATAATTACTTGGATAATTACAGGCTTTCAAACCAAGACCACTACATATCATTAAAACAATATCCATGGAAGGGATTCTATGGAAGTGGACAAACTATTGGAATGGTAAGCATTGTAATCAATCAATTTTTTATTATAATAAAAAAATAAAGATTCTTACATCATTGCCTTGACATGAATTATAATACTTTGTTTAGGTTGGCAAACGAGATGGTTTATATTAGAAAACGGCATTCTTTCTTACTATAAATCACAAGAAGAAGTAAATCAAGGGTGCAAAGGGTCTGTGAAAGTATCAGTATGTCAAATAAATGGTAAGTATGTTTTAATTTGCAGTCCGCATTCTATACTTGGCGAATATTGTAAACAATCTTGATATTCCGTTTTTAACGAAGTGATTTATTTTAAATTAAATTATAATAGTAAATATTTGGGTCAGTTTTTGCTATGTATGGGTCACCATAGATCATCAATCTATCAATAATTTGGCAATGCTATTTATTTATTTATTTTATTCTTTATTGCACAGATAAAAGAAAGTACAAATGGTTACGCTACTAAACATGTCTTTTTTTAAATTAACTTATTTACAAAAAAAAATTATTTTGTTGATTTCCAGTGAATAATATTGACAACACACGTTTAGATTTGGTTATACCTGGCCAACAGCACATGTACTTAAGGGCACCATCCCCCCAAGACCGGCAAAAGTGGCTTGTTGCTCTTGGTAGTGCTAAAGCATGTGTGGATTCAAAGTTGGAACCTACTGGTAAGTTAGATTTTGTTTACGATATCAAAGAAATTGATTTTGCAAAAAAAATGATTAAAAAAACCAGTATGGTTTTTTGCTCTAACCATTAGTGGCCATTCATGGAATAGTCTTGCACTTACAAGATAGATAAATTAAGACTTAAGGTATTTGCCCACTACTGTGACAAACTCGTACCATGACCATGCTAGGAACGTGTCAGACAAAAAAATATTCTTTGTATTAACTGTGACACTAGACCATTCCGTTACCAAACCAACCAAAACTGTCGCGTGCTATGCACAGAGCGTGTCGGCACTGGCAAAATACCTTCTCACTTGCTCTCACTCCATATTCAGTGGGTGAGGTTGAGTGTATTGTGTTGATTTTTGTGCCTGACACGTACCTTAGCAGTCATGGTATGGTATTGTGCAGTGGGAAAAAGCATTTAATTTTAAAATTGAAATCAGGACTTAACCTTTGGTTCAACACATTTGACCATTCATATACATACAGTATCTATAAACTAATCTTTAAATCTGAATAATTGTACATGCCGATAAATGCTTTGTCTTTCGTAGCTGGCTAGTAGAAGTTTCCTCTTTAAATAATTGTTTTCTTATTCAAATTTCAGTAACATCATTTGATGAAACTAATTCATTGAATCACAAAAAGTCTGAGTTGAGATTGTATTGTGATCTGATGATGCAGCAGGTGCATGCAGTCAAAAGTGCTGTTAATACGGAAAATGGTCCAGAGCTGCAGGTAAATATCTGTAATCAAATAATGTTTACATCTAGTATTCATCTCATCAATAGTTGGGGCAGTTGTCACTATGTGTTCTTGGATGTATGCATAATACATACATACAAACAGTGTTGTCACAATTCATTTTAATTTTTTATCTTTTAAAGAAGTTTTATAAGTATTTGACCACATCCACACAATTAAATATTAGTATCCCTACTACCCTATACATCTAAACCTCCTCATAATGTTCTGTCCAAGTCCATAAAATAATCCACAGTGATGGAAAGACTATCCACCATGGTGGATTTCAAATATAACTGTTGATAGTATTAGCATGTTGTGTGAGACACTGTACATTGAGAACCCTGAATAGTGATTGGTGATAAAAACATACTTAGTCTTATAATTTATTGATAACCCATAGGATTCTTGTACATTATTCATAACGATATAATACATAGTATAAAGTGTGTATATCCTTGGATAAAGTGCAATCTCAAAAGGAGATAAAAGAGTTAGTAGTTTTAACTCCTAAGATTGCACTATATTCAGAGATAAACTATTACAGCATGTAACAAAAGGCTTTAAACCTCACATTCAGTACATCAAACCAAATCGTTTATCACAAAAATTATCGATGGGAAACGACTTATTTTAGGTATTAAAAATAACCATTTATTTATAAGCCTCAACGCAATACACAGGGTGACTTTGAAAACATTGGCAATATTTTAAACTAAGAAACTACTCATGATTCATAGTCCCTTCCACATATTAAAATTAAAATCTATTGTTGTGACTATTGTAAACTAGCATTTGATGAAACCAAGAAAAATCATATTAAACACTTTAGATTGATTATTGCTGCAAATATAACTAATTAATAAGTAAAGGAATTTTCCAAAATTGATAAATAATAATGAAGTATCAAAAAAATTACTCCAATTAGTTTAAAATATTGCCAATGTTATCAAAGTTACCCTCTATACGCGCACGGAGCGCTCAGGCGTAGCGACGTCATACCATATATTTTCTGTGGTCATACGCTATCTCTGAATGCGTGCGGGTTGTTTTTTGTTAAAAAATCCTCTTTTTTTTACTTTGAATGTCAATATCTTAGTAACGCGTCCATTTCACAGGTATGGGTGTCGTGTAAATGGGGGAATACTTGGTTTATGGCCTTTTGTTTCACCCTGTATAGTTTGTCTTTATTTGGAAGTGGATCAATGTATGTAATTTTTTCCTTTTATTCTTTCAGATAATTGATGATGCATCAAGCCTTCTGACAGCAACCTGTGACACATTTATCAGAACTCTTGAAGATATTATGAGGCTATCCAGTAGCACTGCAGGAAATTCTCAATTCGAGATGCCTGTTCCTAATATAGTACCACCTAAAACTAACAATTCAAACAAATCGCAACTTAACAATAAAACACCGAGGCAAAGTCTTAGTAGATCTTTATCTCAGGAAAATAGATGAAAACCTAAGTCGTAATAATAACTAATGTAAAAAATGAGTTGTAGATTGTCACGTTTTATAAAAAAATATACATTTGCAAAAATGTGAGGTGAAAAATATTAAATTTATTTAATTTTATTTGGTGATAGATGCTTTAGTGAACTAAGGTATTTAGCTCATTGAAGCATCTATCTATACGCTCATACGTATCATGCTACACTTATTATAATGGTTACTAAGCAATTAATTTTAAAATAGGCAAGCAATTTGTTAACTCTGTAAAAGTTCTTTGAACATTTTTGCAATTTTATAAAAAGCCTAGTCAAGTTGGCAAAAATAACTATAACTATTTTTTTTTTCATGTTAAAACGCAAAAAATCTGATTGAGTGAGAGAGATTGGGGTCCAATCCCTCTCACTCAATCACATTTTTTGCAATCCAGATGTGAAAATGTTATTAATTTTGCTTAAAACTCAATCTCCAGCTGGTTAACTTATGGCTATTTCTTTAGTGTTTTTATTAATAGTTCTGTCTGATATAATTTCGTAGGTGCTTATAAGATAAAACTGCGCTATATCCTACATGCAACCTGCGCAATACCTACCTCACAGAAAAATATTGTGTCTGTGTGTAAAAAATATGTTTGAAATATCTATAAATCATTATAATTTGTTCCTGTAAATTATTATTACCATAAAATGTGGTTGAATCTTAATAATGAATGAACTAAGATATAATATCAGAATATTTGGTTCACTTTAAATATATATCATGTATTTACAAAGTAATATTGAGTCTCATAGCAGTTTGAAATATTGTTATTATGACAAATCAATTTATTACCTTGTTAAATTGAGGCTGTTTATATAACATAGACCTGTGATAAGTCAAAATTTTATTTCGTTGTTCTGTTGTTCTCTTAAATAATTTTATTGTTTGTACAAGTAATTCTTATTTTATCATAATAATTATTGCTGTGGAGTGGAGATGGCTTCAACGATGAGTCTTTTTAGAACCATTATAGGATGGCTTTTATTTAATTGTTGAACATAGAGATGAGTAATCTTCAATTTTCTTCTCAAAATCTAAACTGCGACTGGCAGGTATTTTTAAGTACTATATTTTGTGGTATTCATTACATTCCCTTTTGAGATGATGTATTGTCCTCTGTGTAATTTTTGGAATTAAAATAACACTACAGTAAATTTTAACTCTTTTATTGTATTAAGAAAAAGACTACAATAGCTTATATTTTATCATGTAACATAATTGACCTCAAGTTGTAAGCAGTATGTATGTATTAATTACCAAATAGGTTCACCGAACCGTAACACTGTTTTTTCTTGGGTGTCTAATTCCATGCCCATTTTTTTTCTCATGTAAAAAATTGTGCAATCCCTGTTTGTACAAAGTACTTCTTCATGTAGACTCCCTTGACACCTCTGACATTCTGTCCAAAGTCTAGAGAATTTTTCTTGCAATTGCCGCAGTTTAAATATTTCTGTTATATAAAGTTGACCTTCTTTTTCTAAACAGTGATTGCATAAAGCTTTCTTTGTATCATTTGGCATAACAACTTTGCATCCAATGCATTTCTCCTTTTTCTTTGTAAAGGCAGCTAAAGCTCCTACCTTTGATGTAACCATTGCTTTTGTTCTAGTGTGTTCTCCTTTCAGGAGAAGGGATTCTGCCTTCTCGCCAAGAATCGGTTCAAATATTCTCAAAAGTGGTTTGGACAATTGGTTTTCCATATAATAGTTAAAATCAATGGGAACACTATTCTCCAACACGTAAATGGGGTCTTCTGCTTTCATGTACGCTGGTGTATTCTTTGCAGCACAACACAAAACATAAGGGACTCTGTCGCCCAGTTTGGGTGCAGTGCCTGGATCTCGTTTTTTCATTTTATTGGCTAATTCCACATGAGCTTGTTTAGCAGCATAGTCATTTTTTGTCAGCTCTTTAGTTATTACCAACTGAGATATATCAATGCGATTGCATAGTAAATCTGAAATAACTTGCTTTGCATAGTTTACTGCACCATCCGGATCCCTATCTATTAATAACTTTTGAAGGCATGTACTCATCATATTAGAAACTAGCGGACAGTTATCTCTTCTTACAGTTTCAATGCCTTTGCAATCCATTTTATCATATTTGTCAGGTCTTGTAAAGTACAACCCAGCATATCTCTTTTTATTAATAAGCAAATATGGGTAATATACCTTCTCAAATTCTAGTTTAATTGGTTTTACAAATTTTTCAGTCACAAATTCAGCTGCTTCCCTGCCTAATTCCATGCTTTCTTCAAGAGTTTTAACACCAAATTTGACCATAACTGAATCAGTATCTCCATAAATTACGACCGCATCTTCTTTGTATCCATTTGCCCTTGTGTATTTTTTCTCGACTTCAGACTTAGTGAATTCAATCATTGTTCTTCCATAGGCAGTAACACTACCTGAAATTTCAAGACAAGGTAGCTTTCCAACTTGTGCCCCAGTAAATCCATACACTGAATTGGCACTTATTTTAAGTGCAAGTTGACGACCATCTAGTACAGATCTTTTGAATGGGTCTTTTTCTTCTTTCAGATCTGCTTTAGCTTTTTTCCTTGCAGCTAGCAAGGATTCTAAAATTTCAGGAAGTAAACCTTTTCTAATGTTAGATTTCACAAACATGTTTTTTGAAGGGGTGGTGGTGATGTCATCAGGACTAAGGTCCCTTTGCGTATTTGGTGGTAACAATGTAGTGTAGCATAAGTTGTGTGCCATCATGATACTTGGATATAGAGAAGCAAAATCCAATGTTGAAATAGGGTCAGCATAATACCCTTTCTTGGGTTCAATAACAGTAGCTCCTTCAAATTGATCATCTGAACCTTGGCCATGATAAGCTGGCATCAAATATCCAGCATCTTTAGCTTTCCGTAGAAGTTGACTAACTACTTTTATTTGCTGTCCTCTTGTAAGCAAACAGAGCAGTGGAACTCCTGTTACCCTTGCCATTTCCATGTAATTAACAATACACATAAGTTTATTTAGTAGTTTCAGAGGTAAATAAGCATCTTTTAAACAGTACATAGCCAGTCTTCGTCTAGTCTGTTCACTTTCATTTTGCAAGTCAGAAATAATACTGTGGTGAACATCTTCCTTTTGCTCTTGCAGGAAATGGTAACTGACAGAATTTAGTGTGTATGATCTGAGTTTGTAGTCTCGTACAAGTACCAGAAGCAAATCAAAAGGAACTCTACCTTCAAAATTAATACTTTTATTTTCTCTACGACCCATTTGCTTGGACTGAAGCACTGAGTCTTTTATTACAGATCTTATGTTTTTAATCCTTCCTAAAAAGTCAAAATTATCAATTTTCAGATGTTTTGCCCTGTTAATTAGATATGGCCAGTCAAAGTTGCTGATGTTATAGCCAGTGATGATATCAGGATCCAATTCTCGGAAAAAGTCTGACCACTTAGCCAACATTTCAGACTCAGACTGAAAGCTGAGAACCTGTGATCCAACGATGGGGGCACATGTGTTTAATGTAAATACATTTCTCAAATAAGGTTCTAATTCACCCTGTCTGATGACCATTGATGCAATTTGTATGACAGGGTCATGATTTGGTTCAGGAAATACACCCTTTCGCCCGGCACATTCAATATCAAAGCTTAGTATACGGAATGGTGCCACTTTAGACCACTCTCCTTCAGGCTGGTGTGCAATAAATGCATTCCAGGCGATATCTACTTCAATTTGACACCTAGACTCTGGTCTAATGGATGAAGTTTTAGATCTCAATGTCCATTTTCCTTCTGGTAGTTCAATCCAGCTACAACCCACAACTGAGGTATCAACCATGAACCGAATATCAAAATCTATATTTGTTTCATAAAAAGATGGATCCATCAACCCAAAAGATGTTGGTTGTTTCTCAATTAATCGTTTTGATGGAGCTATTAATTTTGGCAGTGCAACTGCGACTCTAGCAAACACTATATCATTGTCCCCCTTGTAATACATAATTGATCGAGCTTTAACCAATCTTACTTCTAACACACATTCTCTGATGTTATCTTTATTGGAACGCAAGTCTTCTAAAATTGCTTTGTTTAGGTTATTTTTTAAATCAATACAAGAACTTTCAGTGAAATTCACAGGGACAGTTACATAAAAATATGGTGAAAATCCATGCACATGACAACAAACCGAGTTACCTTCCATTGTAACACCATACATTCTCATAATGGGAACTGGACCTAATTGTGACCCAGGCATACCTTGGATGGGTTGGCCATTGTAATGGTCAATATCTAGCTGTTGAAACACCAACTTATTATTTTTGGAGTCCAGATCTGGAGGTGGTGGTCTACTCCACTTCATGTTAGTAGTCTGATTTTCAGGTCCTTCACCACAAACTTCTTGAGAGTCAAATTCACTTTCCATTCCAGCGAGTTGCTCTTCGAAAGTGCTTGGCATATCAATGTCATCGTCATCGTCTTGCGATTTAAACCTCTTTGTTGGAGGCCCTTTAGACTGTTTTCTTTTGTCCATTTTAATTAACAATTAAAAAGTACAGTGTGTTCGTTTAATTTATGTGTCAGTCAATTCAGTTTCCCGCCAACACTGAAAAATAGGAAGGTAAATGTAACATACCAGTAATACTTATTAAGGTGTTTTACTGTTTTATTTCATAGAGTTCTTAATTACCTGCTTGGGATTTTCAGCAAAACCTTTACAATAATTTAAAAAACCTGACAAACGGACTCGGGACGGTAAGGGGTGCAAATGAGCCATTCTCAAAAAGTTTGCTCATGGCAAAAATGACGTGTCCGCTCAGTTTGAGTGTGTACAAAAAATTCACTACACAGTATTTTGTTAAAAATATTTGCGGCAATAGAAGGAAACCTAATAATTTCTTGTCAGAAAAATAAAACATACTAAATTTACAACTGAATACTGAAATATAGCTAAATTCAGGCATTGAGTCTCACTAATTTTGACTGTCCCAAGCACTTTCTAACATGTTTGAACAAGAAATTATTAATGTTCCTAATTTTCATGAAACTTATAATGGTATTTCTCTATTTTATTGAACTATAATCTTTTATCTTTTATCATTAAATAATGCACTTTTATTATGAAATACGCTTAATTTTATAATTTTAATTTGTCCACTAAAATGGTGATTGCGGAATTCCAAGAGCGTCACGGGCATTTTTCAAGCCTTAGAATTAAATTATTTCTATAGTAAATTTTTAAAAGGAATACGGCAACACTTGCATGTTTATTTACAACCGCCACTTTGGACTGTGGGCGTTCAGTTGACGCAAGAAAGTGTGTGCCGAGTGGTCGCGTCACGGCGAATATTTAAGAGGCTTCCGCTAGCGTTTCGGATTTAACAAGGTTAGAGTTGTTCATTGATTTCTCAATATATGAAATTAGAATCCATTGCTAACATAAATCAAGAATATGTGCTCATTATTTACAAAGAATTCCTAATAAAGTAGCAATATTTTTTATCAGATATGAAAGTGTAAAAGCGTCACATCCTAAGCGTCACGTTTTCACGAAAGTGACGCTAAGGAATACTTAAGTGACTCTTTGGAACACTTAAGCTGGGTTTACATGTTATCAGACATTAAATTTGATTTTTACACAATGTGTTAAAAAAAGCAGAAAAATTATAGTTAAGGAAACCGTAACAAAAATAATTTTACCTGACTGCGCCAGGAGGGTTATGTTTTTCGTGAGTATCCGAAATCTCAAAAAAACATTTTACTTCTCCATACAAACTGGTCTCAGCTGATCGGCGATTTAGTATGGGGAAGCCATTTTTTTACGATTTCGATGTTGGTCCCATAGAAGAAGTTGTTGCATTTGAGTAGTAGAATGACCCCCTTAAAGGATTATGCACTTTTTTGTATCATTTTGTATATTAGAAGTAGGGCCGCTTGTAGGTATATTTAAATGTTCAAATGTAAACCTAGCTTAACTATTTCTTAGCGTCACTTTAGGGTTCAATAGCGTCACTGTCCCATTTTTGAAAAAAATAAAATATTAAATAATTAACAGAAAATAAACAACAAATATATAATTTTTTTGTCACATTTTAAACGTAATAATGCGCTTCTATTTCATAATTATTTTATTTAAAAAAATGTAATTGTTTGGGTATATTCGAAAAAATAAATATGTGAAATAAACAGTCAGTGACGCTTTGGAAATGTTTTGCCGAAATTATTTAGTTTTTGTTCATTGATTGTTTATTGTTTTTGTTTAATTAGAAGCCTGACATTGTTGATTTGAAACTAAGTAATTTTTTTGATTATTTTACTATTGAGCCATTCTCAAAAAGTTTGCTCATGGCAAAAATGACGTGTCCGCTCAGTTTGAGTGTGTACAAAAAATTCACTACACAGTATTTTGTTAAAAATATTTGCGGCAATAGAAGGAAACCTAATAATTTCTTGTCAGAAAAATAAAACATACTAAATTTACAACTGAATACTGAAATATAGCTAAATTCAGGCATTGAGTCTCACTAATTTTGACTGTCCCAAGCACTTTCTAACATGTTTGAACGAGAAATTATTAATGTTCCTAATTTTCATGAAACTTATAATGGTATTTCTCTATTTTATTGAACTATAATCTTTAATCTTTTATCATTAAATAATGCACTTTTATTATGAAATACGCTTAATTTTATAATTTTAATTTGTCCACTAAAATGGTGATTGCGGAATTCCAAGAGCGTCACGGGCATTTTTCAAGCCTTAGAATTAAATTATTTCTATAGTAAATTTTTAAAAGGAATACGGCAACACTTGCATGTTTATTTACAACCGCCACTTTGAACTGTGGGCGTTCAGTTGACGCAAGAAAGTGTGTGCCGAGTGGTCGCGTCACGGCGAATATTTAAGAGGCTTCCGCTAGCGTTTCGGATTTAACAAGGTTAGAGTTGTTCATTGATTTCTCAATATATGAAATTAGAATCCATTGCTAACATAAATCAAGAATATGTGCTCATTATTTACAAAGAATTCCTAATAAAGTAGCAATATTTTTTAACAGATATGAAAGTGTAAAAGCGTCACATCCTAAGCGTCACGTTTTCACGAAAGTGACGCTAAGGAATACTTAAGTGACTCTTTGGAACACTTAAGCTGGGTTTACATGTTAACAGACATTAAATTTGATTTTTACACAATGTGTTAAAAAAAGCAGAAAAATTATAGTTAAGGAAACCGTAACAAAAAATAATTTTACCTGACTGCGCCAGGAGGGTTATGTTTTTCGTGAGTATCCGAAATCTCAAAAAAACATTTTCTTCTCCATACAAACTGGTCTCAGCTGATCGGCGATTTAGTATGGGGAAGCAATTTTTTTACGATTTTGATGTTGGTCCAATAGAAGAAGTTGTTGCATTTGAGTAGTAGAATGACCCCCTTAAAGGATTATGCACTTTTTTGTATCATTTTGTATATTAGAAGTAGGGCCGCTTGTAGGTATATTTAAATGTTCAAATGTAAACCTAGCTTAACTATTTCTTAGCGTCACTTTAGGGTTCAATAGCGTCACTGTCCCATTTTTGAAAAAAATAAAATATTAAATAATTAACAGAAAATAAACAACAAATATATAATTTTTTTGTCACATTTTAAACGTAATAATGCGCTTCTATTTCATAATTATTTTATTTAAAAAAATGTAATTGTTTGGGTATATTCGAAAAAATATATATGTGAAATAAACAGTAAGTGACGCTTTGGAAATGTTTTGCCGAAATTATTTAGTTTTTGTTCATTGATTGTTTATTGTTTTTGTTTAATTAGAAGCCTGACATTGTTGATTTGAAACTAAGTAATTTTTTTGATTATTTTACTATTGGTTGTTTTATTAAATCATAAGTAAAGTTCGTGACGCTCAGGAACAAAAAAGTGTACTTGTCTTACTTAAAATCTTGTTAATGATTAATTGATGCCCTGTAGTACATTAAAGTTTTATTTTTCATAAAATATAAGATATATTCTTTTTTTTAAAGTTAATTAAACGACAATACCACATAATGAAATTTAGTGGAACTCCTTAGCGTGACGAGCAAACTTTCTGGGAATGACTCTATTGGTTGTTTTATTAAATCATAAGTAAAGTTCGTGACGCTCAGGAACAAAAAAGTGTACTTGTCTTACTTAAAATCTTGTTAATGATTAATTGATGCCCTGTAGTACATTAAAGTTTTATTTTTCATAAAATATAAGATATATTCTTTTTTTTAAAGTTAATTAAACGACAATACCACATAATGAAATTTAGTGGAACTCCTTAGCGTGACGAGCAAACTTTCTGGGAATGACTCAAATACAGTACATCATACATACTCTTACTAATCTGTGCTGTGATACAGACCAGTGTGACAAGGTAGACAGTGTTTATTACAGATTAGTAAGAGTATGGTGTTTATATTCTTAGGGTAGACATACTCTCGCTACTAATCTGTGCTTCTGGCCAACGGATGACATTGTCTGTCAGGCGGGCGCTAGCATTCAAAAGGGTAGCCAGACCAAGAAAATCTACCTTGATTCAGGGAGTTTAGGAAGCTGTTTAACGAATATTTTTTACCCAAACATGGCAGTAAAAGAAAAGATTTCTTGGATGGAAATGTCTTTGAAGGCATTTTCTACCATAAGAGGCATATCATGCCATGTATGTTCCATCGTTTTAGACGCAAAACAATTGTATTAACAATAAAAAACTATTGAAAATTATAACTTTAATCAAGGAGTTTAGCTCTACGGTATTTAAAAACAATACTATTATTAGTTTACACAGAACACGTTCGAAAATAAAACAAAGGGCAAATCGAAAAATCTCTTTTAAGTTTGGGGAGATTTCGCTACACTCGGTCGGCAGCCGCATTTTTGAATATGACAGATGACAGTGTCTGAGGACACTGTTAGTTCCGACTGTCACCGTTGGCCAGAAGATCCGTGTCGCACTGTAAGAGTGATATGGATATGACAGATACTATAGATTGGAAAGCTCTTGAAGCGTTTAGGACCCTTATAAAGTTTGGGGAAGTAGCCGGTGGTGTCGCTAGCGTCGTTTTATTTTTCTTTTATGCGGATGATGAACAGGCTAAGGGATAAAACCATCAAACAATAATTCAGTTTTAATATATTATTTCTCATTAACAACCGGCTTAGATTTTGAACAACCCCTCAATTATCACACTATTACTAGTAGTTAGAGTGGGATGAATTAATTTTAATTAAAGATTTTGTGCAAAAAACAAAAAATATTGTTTTTTTAGGGTTCCGTAGCCGAATGGCAAAAACGGAACCCTTATAGTTTCGTCAAGTCTGTCTGTCTGTCTGTCTGTCTGTCTGTCTGTCTGTCCGTCCGTATGTCACAGCCACTTTATTCTGAAACTATAAGCATCACATAGCTGAAACTTGGTAGGTATTTTGTTCACCGCTTTCCGATTCAGATACAAAAAGTAAGAAAAAATAATATATGAAATATATGAAACTAAAACCTAAAAATTTTTTTTTACTCAAACCTATGCGTGTGGGGTGTCTATGGATAGGTCTTTTAAAATGATATTGAGGTTTCTAAAACCATTTTTTCTAAAAGTTTAAGGTTTGAGATATAGACGCTTCCAAAGTGGTAAAATGGGCGTCCCCCCCATCTAACTTTTAAACTAAGAAAGTGAAAATTTTGGAAAAAATATGTGATGTAGATCTCAACAAAAACTTGCAACGAAAATTGGTTTGAAGGAGATCGAACCAGTAGTTTTTGAGATATTGCACATTTTTATCAACCGCAAATATAACTTTGTCTTTCATACAAACACTATGAAAAACAAAGTTATTTTTGCCGTCGCAATATATTGTGATGTTTTCGTTAAGTGAAAGTAAGTGGACCATAAAATTTAGTTAAGGATGGCACGGAACCCTCAGTGCGCGGGTCCGACACGCACTTAACCGGTTTTTTAGTAACGCAACAGAATAACGTTATGTTATTATTAAGTCAAAGAACGCAACCTTATTTATACCTTGCCACGAAAACTACCAGATTTTGTGAAATAGCAGATTCCATTCCATACACACAGTTATGGGGCCCTGACAGGTCATATAGGGTGACAGCTAAAGGTGGGAGGGAGACAGAATAATATTTTACAAGAAGCTTAATTTTAAGCTTCTTGATATTTTATAATGAACACATGCGTCCCAGGAGAGTCGCCTACACCTGCATTTAAGTTAGTAAGTAATCACTACATAAACAGGTGTTACATTTTATCTTAAATAAGAATATTTTAAAATATTGCCTAGATGCTTTATTGTTTATTAACTGAACTTCATCTTGGTTTTGTTTCAGCGGTGTACACTTGCCATATCATTATTCACCCACCAGTGGAAGTAAGAAGTGGTAAGAATCACTAATTAATCAGTTAAAGTTGGCACGGAACCCTCAGTGCGCGAGTCCAACTCGCGCTTGGCCAGTTTTTCTTTTTTCGTGACAATGACAAGACATACTTCCACGAATATTTCAAGATTAAAATCAGCCAAATCGGTTTTGCCGTTCTCGAGTTTAAGCGAGAGTCGATTGAGACAAACACAAATAACAAATTCATTTTTATTTAAATAGATATGCAAGCTGGCAAGGGGTATATCTTAGACAGCCAAATCTTGCGTACAAAAAGACTAGTGATTTTTAACGTAACATGAAAGGAATCATCCTACCTTTTTAATCAGTCAGGGATCAAACGACTCTCGAGAGTCGCATAACAATGGAATTTCTATTGTGTCTCGTTCACACATACTTGACGAGTTAATGCATGTTCGCTGCATGAGCGCTGGCCTGCAGCGCAGACAAGAAACGCGCATTCACTAAGTACGACCACGATCTTTAGACCATATAATTATTATTCGGAATATTAATTTTATGCTTTTTTTGACTTAAGTACTCTTACTAATCTGTGACTACGACGAACCTACTGCCGCGCAGGGAGTGTTTAATCTCATGTAAGCTTTTATTTATTTCAAAAATTACTGACGAATATAAATAATTATTTACCTTACATATTTTCGCAACCCAATTTTATTTACTAAGTTCTAAATTAGTTATACATATTTCAGCTATAACTAATATCTGCCTATTTTATATAAATATCTCATGTTTTATTGTTATTTTATTGCCCAGTTGACGGAAGCCGTTCAGGAAGTAATCGACCGATTGATAAGGTTAATAATAATATTTATGTAGAAATGTTCCATATTGCATTGGTCATGATTTACATTAATGAAGCTAAAAGTTAGTAAGTTATGAATATGTTTTTATATACAGGATGTAGCCTATAATAGGAACATAAATTTCGTCAGTTTCGTCAAGTCTGTCTGTCTGTCTGTCTGTCCGTCCGTATGTCACAGATACTTTATTCTAAAACAATTAGTATCACACAGCTGTAACTTTGTAGGTAGATGTATCTTATTAACAATATTTTGTTGACCGCAAATATAACTTTGTTTTTCATAGTAGTATGAAGAACAAAGTTAGATCGAACCAGTAGTTTTTGAGATATTGCTCATTTTTAATAAACGCAAATATAACTTTGTCCTGCATACAAACACTATAAAAAACATAGTTATTTTTGCTGTTAAATATAGTTATTTTTATATCAAAATATTGTGATATTTTCGTTAGGTGGAAGTACGTGGACCCCGAATCCAGTTTAGGGTGGCACGGAACCCTCAGTGCGCGCGGGTCCGACTCGCATTTAGCCGGTTTTTTTTAACAAAATAAATCTAACTAGCGATGTATTGCAAACAAATGTGTTCAGTCATAGAACTTGAAATTGTCATTTTCTACAACGAGTTGGCAATTTTGATATACCCACATTGATTAGGGATTATAACTTTGGATTACTGTATCTCTTTAAAGCATTTTAGAGCACTATAACAAGGTCAAAGTAACTGCGTAGGTATACTCTGTAGAATCATTGAATTTTTCTCCTATTACAGGTCACACGCTATATAAATGTATACTAGGTATAATATGTATTATGGATTCTTCTTCTTCTTCTTTCTTGCTTGATCTTGCCCGTCCGAGAGTCGGCCATCCTCATTTGATGTCGCGACATAATGTCCTGACTGAGTAGTATTACATAAATTATCTGTGCCTGAGTTTAAATAAGATGGGCTATACCGCTATGCCAAAAGTTTTATGAATTATTTGTTAATTTACTGTTATTTTATATTTATAAGCGAATGACGAAGAAAAGCAGCATCTGTTTTGGTTTTCCGAGATAATAAGAACCGACCTAAGCATGTACTAGTCTGAGAATATAAACACGTGTTTGTATGTGTTTATATTCTCAGGCACTAGTAGGCACCTATTACCCTAGTGTACCTATTACTTTGAGTATATAGCCCCCTGGAGATGCCAATACGGACACGCGTCTAACAAATTTTTTCACCACTTTTAGGGGGGAGTGAGGTAAACACGTACAGCACACCACCATTAGATGAATAACTCAACAGACACAAATTTTGCTGTGGCGATAAACGCACACTACAAAAAAATTCAACACATGAAACATTACACGCACACAATCAGAATTTTCACGTAACTACGCAGCATACATACGAACAAGATAGTGATGTGACACGCGAAGAATGAGTCAGATCAGTTTGCTGAATGAACTGAATGATTCTCGCCTAGAGCTCTCATTTCTCAACCGTTTCTAATGAAATGTTGTGAGAAGGTTTGATAAGTAGGTATATTGAATATTTTTGACCGACTCAGTTTGCAAAATTGAAAAAAGAATGTGGTGAAGATATGCGAGACGAAAACGTAAAAAAGATGAGTAATAAAAAGGTAAATTTCCGCCATATTGAAACAAAACGAGGTCAACAGCTCACAGAGCCACTAGTATGATAATAGAATCACCAGCACCACCTACATAAAGCACATTATAAAGATACATAAACATTTGAACGAACAAAGGAAAAGCAATAAAAAATTATAATTTAATTGGAATGATTTATTTAAATTCTATGGTAAAGATTTTAGGACCCAGTTAAGACTTTCCTTAATATGTATTTTATTCATAAAATTACTACCCCTGTGGAATAGAACGAAAAGAGCGAGATATCACTAGCAGCAAACTGTGTGATAAAAAGAGATGCGAGATGCGATGTAGCAGAACCGTTTTTGGCGGCTATCAGTCAGTTTTAGAGACCCATGGAGGCTCGCTGAAAATTTCTTTCATGTGATTTTTTATAAATTCAAGTTGTGAATATGTGTATATTTTTTAGAAATAGTAATCCTGATACATAGTGACTTGATCGGTGATTGATTGTTGTCCATTACAGCGAAATAACCCCAACAAATATTCATTTAACAGGTAGATTAGTCCAAATCGAAGCCTCTTAATATATGATATATATTTACTAATGAGCTTCAAATTATAAGTACACAGTTTGATTATTCTATTCTATAAACGTTAATTTACGTAAAAAGTTAAGGCAGAATAACACAGGTAATGCATATCTACGAATATTTGTCTCAAGAAATCATTTTTCGTTTTACACTGGCTGCATAAGGATTGCACTAGGGTTGTCCTGGAACAATAATAAATAATAATGAAAAAACCGATTTGAAAAAAACTAAAAAGCCAAACATAAATGTTTGTTTTTTAAGTCGGTTAAAAACCGATATGTACGTACATATCGGTAGAACCCAAAAGCCAATAATTTAATGTGATTAAAGGAAATATGCAGCAGCTGGCAGATCTATACTTAAACCACTCAAGGATTTCAATAAGGCTCTTAGACTTACAATTACACATTGTGAAGATTGGGTAACTGCTTCAGCTGTTGCTGCAGCTGAAGCACTGGCAGTATTCAATATTGTTGGTTAAATTTTTGTATGTTGGTTCAAGTTGGTTCAGTTACTTGTGATGTAGTGTTAAAAATAATAAAGCAACTAATATACTACACAAAAATTGGCGAAAAGAATACAAAGTTGAGGGACAAAACACGAAAAAGGGGAGCAATAGACAAAAATCGGGAGTTTTTATAAAATAAATTAAAAGTCCGATAACTTAACGGTAAAGTTTTGAATATAGGGTTCGATAGTCAAATCAGTCAGGCATGACGTAAACTACCACGTCTTACAGGATTTAGGTCGACTTAACCTGTAAGCCTGTAGCCCTGTATATAGTATATAACATACAGTCATAATCCCGGACCAAATGTATTCCTTTTACCTCGAAATATTTTTATAGCCAACAATTCTTTTCATTTTCAGACTAAATTTCAACATCGTATGACCAGAGGATAAGAAAGTATTTTTTTCTTATTTACCGTACAAGATTTAAATATAACATACATTATACTTACTACTTAATTCAAAATCTAATTTAAAAAACTGATTATAAAACTAACTCCAGTAAGGCCAGTGAGTGAATGATTATGTTGAGTCACATCACTAAGACCGATTCACCTCCGTACCACTGTATTCATGTTTACATTATTCTGTCGTTTACGTATCGCAACGGTTTTTTCTTTAAATGGAAATTGTACTTAAATACACATTTAATAGTTACTAAAAATACTTAACTATGGTAGAAAACGCGATCTTGTTGCGAATTTGAGCTGTCAGATCGCCTTTTACATGAGAATACTTGTGCAGTACCATTTTTCAAGAGAAGCGTCACGCGATACGGAACGATGCAAAATGGCGGTGTAGCGACTTCAAGTAGTTTTATATAACGCGTTTGAACAGTTGACCAATGTACTTTGCCGGAGGGGGTCGCCCGTGTATGGCATCTCCAGGGGCTATATACTCAAAGACCTATTACGACGTTTAGACTAAATGCTAAACCAATAAAAGTCAGTTTATTTGACATTGACAGAGACAGAATGATAATTTAATCCTGGGTTAAATCATCGTGCGCAAGTCCATAGATCTAGACAAGTTCAGTAGTTGCTTCATTCATTCATGTCCTTTAACGATACCACTTCGCTAAACTCAATTTCCGCGAGTACAATTGATCTCGGCTCGCGTAAATTTTGATGGATATTAACATAAAACAAACATGTTTACGACAAACAGTAAAACGGCCGTAGGAATAATTATTACGTTTTGCAAGTAATCGCGTCTTCTGTTAGTACGCAATAAATTGTACTAGGAAACCAACCCGATGGTTTTGTGTTATGGTCGTGGGAAAGAAAGCCGTAAAATCGTGAGATCGGACAATAAAATAGAATCAAATCAAGAAAAACACATAAATGTTTCATTTTACTTGTGTTTTACTACTGGCGTGTCAAATTTATGTACTAACAGCGTGTGCTATAAAATAACGACGAATAGTTATCCGTAACCACATGTGATATTTATCCTAAGTTGCCTTGTCTCGAACCTTACTGAAACGGCCAATCCGTGACTAGGATAAAAATAGGTAGGTATTTTTTGGAAAAAAAATGTGAGAGGAGTTGAGTCTTAGCTTAAAAGTAAAATAAGTTAATAAAAGAAAAAAAAAATATAGGTGACTATGACTAATGTGTTGTAGTAAGGCTAAGCTTCTTCTTTTTAATCGACTTCTTCATTTACTTAATTAGACGATATTTTAAAGACTTTGTAATTAAATGCAACATTCATCAATGGTTATCTGTAGAGAGTGCAATGCCTGAAAGTATTAACACCACCATTTGTAGATACCTAGTACTTTCTCCAATATAACTTTAAGGGCAATATCTACGATGTATTTCATCGAGGAATATACCCCATATTCCAAAACCCCACCGCACTGCAGCGACTTTTGTTTTTTATTTATTAAAAATTGTCCGAATGCGCTAAAAACATTTAAAAAAATACTTTCCCCTTTCGGCATTGAAAAAAGGAGTAATTTGATAGCGTGTTTTTAATGTATTAGTCTCACACCACGTCTTTATCTTTAAATTGACACCAAAGTTGAGCCCTAAAACGGAGTGGGACTCAAACCGCCGTTTTACAGCTTCCGTCATTACATAGTTATGAAAAATTATTAGGAACGTCAATTAATATTAATGCGTGACGGTAGTTTAATTTAATTTTTCACAACTATGTAATGATAAATAACATTAAAGTCTGCCTGTAACCACGGATGCTGTAAAGCATTCGAAACGTCAGGCATTAAATAAAAATAAACGTTCGCGGATATGGGGGTATTTTCCTCGGTTAAATTTATGGTAGATATCGCCCTTAAAGTTTTATTACTATATGCCTGGACACATTGTATAAAGAAAAACGACTGAAATCCCAAAGGAAGTGATGCTCCGAGTATTCGCATAGCAACGACCGACAATATATCGTATGTATGTCGATTAGCCGAGGTAGAGTTTCAGTAAAGCACCATTCATGAGTATTCGTTACAAGTTTCACACGCCCATTCTATACAATGGATGGGCGAAGACTTTTACTGAACATACAGACTCGTAAAAGTATGAGCTTTTATGCTCATGAAATAACCCGCCCTGTTGTAAGTGTTATTTGTTCTTTTTTATTATAAGTAAGCAATAATCATCACAATCAGTGGTGATATTTGAGTAAAGGTAATGTCAGATTGAGATGCTCGTAGCGCAGTGGTTGCAGCGCTTTGGTAAGTAATACCGAAGTTAAGCAACTTACAGCGCGGTCGGTGTTTGGATGGGTGACCATTCCGACCATATAAGTGAAGTATATCACGAGCATCTCCGTGCTTCGGAAGGCACGTTAAGCCGTTGGTCCCGGCTAATATCGATTGGTATTAGTCGTTAAGCCTAGTCAGAGGCCCTATGGGCGGCTCGATAAAATCTGACAGCAAGGTTGGTCGCTTGCCTTGCAAACACCCCTCCGCCAATCCGCACTGAGCCCGCGTGGTGGAGTATGGCTCATACTACCTCACATTTGAGGTAATGCCTTTGCCCAGCAGTGGGATGCTTACAGGCTAACTTTACTTTTTTTTTATGTCAGATTAGCAAAATATGACAACAAATATAACTGAAATAAGGCTGTTGAAACTTTGTTAATTCCTAAAAGACTGAGTGTTAAAAATAATGAAAAAGCCATGTTAACTAATAAATAGATCGGGTGTGCCAACGATAAATAATAATTAGCTTCTTTTGCATATTTTAAAATAAAAGCTAGTCCCGTAAATGTTCTGCCACTCAATTTAAAGTAAAGATTTCAAATCTACTAACGCAAACTAAGGAAAGTGCTGGGTAAGAAGGTATTACTTATTCCAGAGTTTCAACATTCACAGAATTAACAGAATATTTGTGAGCAAGTATTATATTAAATAACTGTTATAAATCCCTTTGTCTGGTGTATCGATACTTAAATATTTCGTTAGTAATATCCTTTTGCAGGGTAACATTTTTTCCCGTATGTTCCCAGTGATAAATACGCATAAGCGAGGCAGGCAATTGACTGGCGACGAAACCTCCCCAATTAGTTAATTAGATCCATAGCCGCAGAGCTGTCTCAGTGGCCGTCATAACTCTCTCTGAAACACGCTTTTGTGCCTAAACTTGTTACAGACTTATTTCAGCGGTTCATTTGCCGGCCAGACATTTGCCATCAATTGTCTGGATCAGATCTGGGGCATTCCTCTACTTACAAGTACAGTTGTGCGCGAAAACGATGATCTATCTAAGTAGAATAAACCTATATTAAATATTCTGTGCTATTTCCACATAGTTCGTTGAAATCAGTATATCTTTATGTATGATGCATAAATGCGTTATGAAATTGGCATTTAATGTTACCCCGAAGCATCGTTATCATCTTTAGAATTACATATTATCTGATGTGTGACGATTGTATTCAGATTAGAGCGATGGTTTAACGAGCGAGCATTGAGATCATCGCTTGAGAACATTGTGGACGACGTAAATCAGTCATCCCTCCGACATTGGTCCTTGCTTCTGAGTATCGATAATTGAATAAACTCGTTCATTATTATTGGGTCGTAAACCGTGTGCGGACAACGGTCACGATTGTGTGGTTTTACGAGTCAGACCAGATGCATAGCTCTGCTATCTTTATTAGTAAGACTTGCATTGCATTGACCTCTGCGCTCTGAGAGCAAAGAAGGAATTCCCTACCGATGTTGAATTTCTGGTAACTGGCTGCAAAATTGACACAGTCAGTAAAGAAAATCAAGTGCGCGGCTTTAATTTACCGGAAGTCCAGTTAGATGTGGGTTAAGTACTGACATAAATTAATAAATACTAACGTTGAAGCGCAGTACAACAAGCAATAGTGAAAAGCTCCTCTGTCCCCTATCACGATAAGATAAGAATATGCATTCTGTTGTGGTAGGTCTTAGTCTATTTCTTAATATAACGTAAGTATAATGTCACAGCACAGTGCATAGGCACATAGGCGATAGGAATTTTGTATTGATCCTGACAAGACGGTGCACAAATAAGATTTAGATCGCATATGCTCGTACACATAAAAATCAGCCAAGTGCGAGTTGGACTCGAGCACGAAGGGTTCCGTACCGTTACTAGGTAAACAGCATAGATAAACATTGCAAGTGCCTCCTACCTACCTCTTGCAATGATATCAAGCAAAAAAGGGCAAAAAATGTTGTATGGGAGCACCCCTCAAACATTGTTTTTATTTTCTTTTTAGTATTTGTTGTTATAGCGGCAACAGAAATATATTATTTGTAAAAATTTCAACAGTATAGCTATCGCGGCGTGGTTATTGAGATACAGCTGGTGACAGACAGACGGACATACGAAGTCTTATTAACATGGCCCCGTTGGGTACGGAAGCCTAAAACTTTGCCCACCCGTCGAGAAATACAGACATCAGCAAAGGTATCTTCGCAAATGACTTCTTAGGATGGAAACGCAGGTCTGTAAGGGTAGGTGAGTGATCGGCTTGCAATGCAGCCGGCCTATCTTATCTGAAGAATGTGCTTCACGGAGCGCGGTCGCCACTTAGCGCCACGCCGCAAAGGATACAAAACTTTTGTTCAACAAAATCAATATCTCTTATCTGGGTGGCATTGTGTGCATAACGGTCCCATCAATGCTGAGGATTTGTGACTCATTTATCTTCTGAAATGTCACAGTTCCGAAAACAGGGGTGTTGTAATAATTATTTAGGAATGCAAGAGAGATCAGTCATATCTATATTGCTTTGAAAAAAGTTTGAACCCAAGACTGGCGCTTTGAGATCTAAAGAATCAATTAGCGTTGTAAGTGTGCTACCCACTGGGTGGGATCTTAGGTAGTCGAAAGTGAAAGACCATACTTGGTTCAATAACTGTAATGAAATGGATACTTCACTGTCATAACGATAAATGAATGCACCAGTGCTACCGTTTGAGGGCAGTGCACTGGAATACAGTATCGATTAATGCTCTTACGAAAAAGCTGCGGTTGTCTTCTGTGCGTTATCATCCATCACAAACGCATTTTATCGTAAAGGTCTATGACATTATTTCTATTCAATGAGCCATAGTGTTCATTCATCTCCCTGAATTCTTGTGATAAGTCGTTTGTCTCAGAAAAACATGGAGATAAGTTACCTACTGGCCTAGGTTATTTTTATACCAATTTTTATTTATAATCAAAGTTTTAACAAAGGGTGGATTGGCATTCTCTAAAAAATCATATTATACCTACTTTAAGGAACCATCACTGTAATAAACTTAAAGATCTCGATGTTCGCTGCAGTCATTGCTATTTATTTAATTGCATAGGTATGGAACATGACGAACCTTTGTCAAGGCATATCATTGTGAATATCTCTCTGGAAATATTTTAATTGCACTCAAAATGGAGACTTTGAGTTAATTATAAGATGCAAAACAAGAATATGTTAAAGCTTTGTAACCATAAATGGGTAAAGACAACTAACGAAAGGTCACTATAGTCACAGACTAAACCTGGACATTGAAGATGTTTAACCTATGCAAAAGTGAATGGGACATTTATGCATTAATATTATAGTTACACATAAAAATACTGTTAGTGGTAGTGTTTTCATATTGGTAACATAATAATAAATCAATTATTGAAATGTCAAAGAATTTCAACTTTAATGTGGTGACAAAATGTAATGAATGATGTAGTGAAGATTCGAGTGTGACTTTGGTGCAATATGTAGTGTTTTGGTTTCACCATATTATTTGAACTGTATGAAACATCAAACTGGACAAGTGTCGGTTGTGGTAAGGTAAAAGTGAAATGGAGCAACCGAGCCTCAGAAAATAAATAAAACAAATGAAAACGAAGTCAAGATCAAGTCATCAAGTTAGAAAAGATGGCGTGGCGATTTTCTCTGATGAATTTTAGATTTTCGTATTATACTTATCCCTTTTAAAATTCACACTGCAGTGACATAAAGATAACTCAATCTTGTACCTGTTCTTGTCTATATTTAGCATGATTTTTGGTGATTTTTCAAAATTATTCATAAAATCACTCGGAATATTTACGCGAGTGATTAAAAATAGAGTTCCAAAACTAACAGTTTACCCAAATTAATAAAAACAATATATAAACACAACATTAATTGTCATTTTGTATGATAAACAACCGAAAGGAAATAGGAGCATAAACAAGTTAGCATCAATAATCTTGTTTATATCGGCAATTTATAGCATCGGCAGTGCGTTTGATATTCTGATACATGCGTAATAAATAACTGTAATATTAGCCCTACTTTCGCCCTGTTTCGTTGTGGAGCCAAAGGTCTAGAACTCTAGATAAACGGAGCTATACGTCCGATAGTCTTGGCCAATTTGCCGGATGTATCATCGTATCATCATGATGTATCGTTTCTGCCTCACCCAATGGTTGACTGGTAGAAAATGTTTTAAGCATAAGGTCCGCCATTTGTACTTTATTTTGTCTGTGCAATGAAGATACAAAATGTATACGAATTGAGATATATTATTTGCTAGCGGCTCCCTATGGCCTCACCTGCATTAATATATGTAGAATCTCATTGTTATAAATTACAGCCTTTTTGGTATTCCAGTTTTTGAACTATATTATTGTAGAGTTTCATAAAAATTCATTCAGTTGTTTTTGCGTGAAGGAGTAACAAACAACCGAACATCAATTCTCACAAGCTTTGTAATATTAGTAGGATAGCCATCAGAATTTAGCCATTTCACCAAATATCCACAAATAGCCACTAACCAACGAATAATTCAAATATGGCGCTCTTTTCGTATGAAAAAGTATTGGATAGATGACGCTAACCAGAACTTATTACGACATTGTGAAACAGGCCGTTTTTGATGCATGTGAAAACATGCATGTGAAAACATGCAACTGAAAAATAAGTGCTATGAATCCTTTTCTCGCTCAGTACAGGCACAACAACAAAGTGATTTACCTGTGGAAAGGAATAGAAAGTTAGCCTATAAGCATCCCATTGCTGGGCAAAGGTCTCACCACAATTTTGTGGTAGTATGAGCCATACTCTACCGCGGGCTCAGTGCGGATTGGTGGAGGGGTGTTTGCAAGGCAAGCACCCAACGTGACCCAACCTTGCTGTCAGATTTTATCAAGCCGCCCATCTCTCTGACGAGGCTTAACGACTAATATCAACCGATATTAGCCGGGACCAACTGTGGGTGGGATTTATCTGTGATCTTTGCATAATAAAAACAATTTCAATCTCCAAGCGGATTAAATGAAGCGGATTTTATAATTAACCTCTAAAATCAAAGTTCAGTAGCCCCAGCAACAAATCTAAAGGAAATAAGTGATACTTGGGGCACCTTATCAACTCATTGAATGACAGAAAAGTACCAGCGATACTACAATAAACCATGACCCCTTTTATCTTTATCGTTATAGAATAATTTTGTAGATCACGCGTAACGTTTTTTTATTATTGTAGTAATATTGAACTTTGAAGCTTGCAGACGAATATTGACCGTTAAAACTTGTGTCCTAATTATGATGAATGAAATATTTTTACGCAATGTTTATGTTAAACGTAAGAAGAAAATTACAATTATGATGATGTTAGATACTGCTTGAATTGTCTTTTAATACCTTATCTCCTGGGTGGCGCCTACATTCCAATACATATTATTTAAAGTGAATAGTTATAACAAAATTTCGAAAAGTTTTCGGCACAATTTTTATAATTTTACTTTCTTTCTTCAAAGCAATTAAACATTTCGGCTACATACCTATATGACAATCTCATCATCATCGTCATTAACAGCCAAAGGACGTCCACTGCTGAACATAGGCCTCCCCCACGGCTTTCCACAGCGACCAGTTGTGAGCGGTCTGCATCCAGTTTGATCCTGCGATCTTTACAAGGTCGTCTGTCCATCTTGTCTGTGGACGTCCTACGCTGCGCTTTTGGCCGAAGAGTCTCCAATCTAGAACTTTCCTGCCCCAAAAAATATGTCAAATTAGGACTTAATTGCGTACGTGGCTTACTTTTGTGCAGTTAATATACGAGAATCAGCTTATTTTTATTATGATTAATGGCGACATTGTTTTTCCAGGAATAATCATGTTCATTTGCGATTAACGGCGAGATAGGGCCGGTGAAGTGTTACATATCACGTGCGTGGGCGCAATGGCTCTGTTTAGCTCATTGTGCGTCAATTTGCTTTACTTAATCGCTGGCTGCCGTCATTGGCTCAAGTTAAGGCGCTCTATCCATCGGAAACTATACAGTACATAACATAAAGTTATGTAATGTACTTAATAAATACGAGTTATACAGGGTGTGGCCAGTAATAGCAGCAAAAATTTTAATCAATGAATCCACAGAGTACTCGTATAATGTACTTATTGTTAAAAGAGGCAACGACGTTTTACTTCCCATATAAGCTATTTTTCGGCGGAAACTTCGATAAAAAATTGTATATGTTACACTTACCTACATACTTGCAGAAAATATAAGGCTTATTAAAAACCACAAGAGAATTTACATAACATCATAATAAAAGTTTATGTTTCAAAGCCCCAAGCAATTGGTAAGTTAAAGCTCACTCTCAAAATAAAGTATCATAAATCGTTCAAATAGCAGATTAAAATTATACTTTGTATATTTTCTGCTGCTACATCATGGAAGTGGACAGCAGTACTAACTGTGTGACGTCATACACTCCACCATCACAAAGATAAAAGAAATTGCGTAGGTTTTGAACAAACGTTCGCCATATTCATTTGTTAACACGCTTTCATAGTCTGTATCTACAATTAGTCACTCATTATTATACAGAAGTGCCTTACAAGACTCACAACTTCATTTATCCCTTTTACGTCGCTTTGAGTAATACAGCCCGAGTTATTAGTAATGCATTCAGTTTTTTTATGTGTTTTTTGTTGCACAACTATTGAGTAATTATTACTGAAATGGCGCTACTTTTTATAGAGACGCTTTTGCTTTTATTCAATTTATTTTTTCAATAGAGTTTTAGACGCTGGAATTCTTTGCTGCTACGATAAATGCTACGAGAAGCGAGAGCCCAAAAATTGCTACGAAAGACGAGTATGACTTTGTTTAAATTTTATTCATTGAAATGAGTTTTATTTAATGTGGTTATTGTTATTGGTAACCCATATTGTTATTGTTATTGGTTACAGTTATTGGTAACCCTTGGTGCGAATCATATTGCACTTTTATGTTGTAAATGCGTAAATAAATGCTATTTACTTAAGCACCACTTTAATTAGTCTCTTCCTGCATGTAACTTGCGTGGGCAGTAAGTAATGTGGTTTAATGTCAGTTACAGCGGATTGATCAAGGATAATGACTTAATTTTACATATTTTCCGAATATAACATTACTGTAGCTATTAACGTTAAAATTTAATATTAAAGCGCAGGTATTATTGCTTTATTTCATTTCGATTTGTTGCTGTTAAATAGGTTTATAGTGATATAAATATTATTTTATATTACTTACTTGATGTATAATTTATAATATTAAACGATGATAACAGTTTCTTATGTGATTTGTGTATTAGTGACTAAGAAGTAAAGTTACGTCTCTGTATACAGAGTTTTTCATTTGGTTAGTACGGTTGTTTAGTTCTTACGTTTGATTTTAATTCCGACTTTTGAAAAAAAGTATCGGCAGCAAATGCCGTATAATTTTTTTGATGCATCTCCTGCACAGCAAAGCCAACGATGTTTATTTGTGAACTGTTTATCAAGCCAAGTAAAATGATCTCAGGCAATTGAAACGTATCAAGGCTTCGCTTCAATTATAGGTTGACAGACGGGGATCTTGAGGTTAACAGGGCCAATCAGCCCTTGAGTTTGGTGTGTTGATTAAATGAGTGACATATTCGACTTTGTCTTAATGTTTTCTCGACGGAAACACATTTCAGTCAATTAATATGTCATTATTGGCCTGGCCATATCTGGAGCGTCTATTTTTAAATCAATCGCGTGAATATTGCTAGTGATTTTCGTTGAAAATTAATTAAACCTATGTTCTGCCTGTATTTTCTCTGTTAAAACCTATGGTTGACTGGTAGATAATGCTTTTAGCATTAACTCTGCCTTATGTACCGGTTGTCTGTGCATGAAGTTTAAAATAAACAAATTAATTAAAGTCAACGAATATCACGGTAACTAAATGCAGTCAATTATCTTTCTTTTATCATTGCCGTGATAAAATAGGGCGGGCCCCTGAATGAAAGAAATGATTTCTGAATTACTCGCCTCAATACGGCGTGTAATTACAGTTGATTAATGTTCGATGTTCGAATGGATATCAGTTGAAATCCACACAGCAATGATTCAAAAAACGATGGACAATTTTGTTCTTGTACATTTAGCGTGATTTTTGTTGGTTTTTAATATATGTATTTTCGAACGAAAATTACTCGGGATATTGACGCGAGTGATTCGAATATAGAGCTCCTTCACGTGTTTGGCTTCATTTGGCTGTTCGCCCGCGGAGGTCGGGGTAGGGCTCAATGATCTATGTGTATTACACACATTGAACTACTATTACTATGGAACTGACATCACGAACAAATTTTGTGCTCCATAAATTGATGTCATCAACTCGTAGTACAAATCATAATTCGAAATTCAAATTTTCAAAGAAAACGTCATAATCTTGTCGTCGTTTTTGCGACACATTTTTTGCTTGAGCTTCTCTACGTAGTATAACAACTCACTGATTACAAACAAGAATCAATTTCAATAAATGTAGTAGCTTTGAAACGATAAAAAATACTTAACATGCAAAAGTTTCGTCAATATCTAAGGATTGACTCCTTTAAATTCGATTTATTAAGGGATCGAAACTTACAATTTCTTCTAACGGATAAAGATCTCTAGGAGTAACTTATTAACTGTGCTAAAGACATCAATAAGCTTTCTAGCTTATCCTTCTGGCTTACCCTGTATCGAATGTGCAGGTCTTTGTGTATCTATACATATAATAAAACTGTAAAGTAGGTGAATTCTGTACATTGCATATTTTAAAAAAAAATTGCATTGAGGGGGCTTCTTACACGTAATAGATACCAAAAATATTTTGTTTGAATTTTTTTTCCTGTCTTTCTGTCTGTTTGTTCGAGCTCATCTCAGAATCTACTGGACCGATTTTGATGGGGCTTTTTTTATTCGACTCAGCATCACTTGGAGAGTAAACTAGGATAGAAATCGATGTTAGTGTCGGTGTCTGTGGTTTAACCTGGGAATCATTTTGTTTGCTGACCGTGTTTTTCCTGGGTAGGCTTTTTGCAGCGGTAACCGACATCCACGCGGGCGGAGCCGCGGGCGACCGCTAGTCTACTATAAATGTAGCGCGTAAATTCTATGTTTATATAGGTAGTCTAGTACTCAGGGTCCACTATTGCTGCAACGTGCGAGTAATCTTAATAGTTCATCAGTCATAATAACAATTTCCTACACTATGGAACCTATAGTTTGTCATAAATGTTTTGTAAATGGTGTTACAAAGATAAACGATCGTTCGCAACCGATAATAGTATTGAAAGCAATCGATCCTATTGATTAAAATTCTAATTTATCGCACGCAGTTCACGTTCTGATCTTAACGACTAACGCCTGTGTTTAGTCTGTCATTAAAATCCACCTCGGACTAATTACAAATATAATAGCTGTCGTAGGTTAGTCCGTTTAGTAATTCATATCCGTCAGTATCAATATATCAATCAGATGCTGGAACATGACAGAACAGTAGTCTAGTAACTAATAACATATAAATCATGCATGCTTGCTAATATATAACTTATGTTTTAAGAATATGAAGAATTCAATTAATATTTCAATTCTGTTGTTTAGCGATCTTTACCGAAATTAAAAAAAAATATATTTGTTGCAATTCCTAACGTTACTTTTAGTCAAAGACAACTCTGTTGGCTTCATAAACCACTTTTTTATCATCATGAAAATGTGTTACGCACACTTCATTTACAACGAGAGAATCGAGTTAACTCCTCACGTACCACTTGTTTATTGAGGAGCAGAAAAAATAATAATTAATCACTGCTATAAGAAATAATGCGTCATTTAAAAAAAAACATAAAAAATCACCAAAATAAGTTTTTAGGTTTAGAGCGAGATTTGGAGAAAATTTAAGTGGGTTGTTTGGTCACTGTGCTATGTCACAGAATATAATATAATAGTACTGTCCAAATCCACTGTTATGTAGCTAGATTTTAATCTACAAAAGCCATTGCGAGGTTGTTGCACGCTAACTCAAAATACACCGAGCCAAGTCTTCAGGCGGTTATCTTTTATTACACATTTCATAATGCGTTTCGCTCTATCATGTTTATTGCATCATTATTTGATATGTGAACAATAGGGGAGGCATTTTACGCGCCATAGAGCAGTTTGGATCATGACTTATGTATTGTAAGGCCTTTATTTCCTTCCGGCCTGTTTGGGCAGCGAGCCAGTTCCCTACTTTTGAATCCCCGCATGTCGTGAATAAATTATCTTCAGAGGCTGTACACCAAGTTTTATTTATAGCGACTTAGAGATACATGTAATGGTTAAGAGGATCGTGTGCGCGCAAGCTTCGATACAAAAGAGAAAACGTTTTCCACCCCTTAAACGTTGTCTAATTTTGTATTTTTTTTTTTACATGTGAGATATTTAGAAAAACTCGTACGTTTTTTTTTAATATTGTATATTTCAGAAAATATAAGAACCTAAACATACACTTTTTCACTAAAAATCTCTTCGGAATTTCGTCCATTTTTAACTAATCAAGCTTTAATATAAAAAATCGAAGACGTACAAGCGTAGTTCAGGATGTATGAAAACGAATGAGACCAAATTGTATTGTCTCATTCCATAAAGGTTTACGGGTAGGAAAACGTTTTTCCCCGCAAGCATATTTCAACCGGTGGTGTTCGAAATGTATGATCACACGATCCTCTTAAGAATTTATATTTTTTTGTAAAGACCTATAGCGATGATTTATATTCAGCTCATTCATACCTATTCTGACACAGTAGATGTATGATACGTACGAAATATGAAGTGTACATACATAACTAGTATGATAAATTCGCGAAGTGTTGAGATTTGAGTTGATTGAAAGAAAATCATGTGAAATGACGACCTTCATAGTGTCTAAGCACGCTGGGTTTCAAGGCGTTGCCGTTCCAAGGTCCCAGGTTCGATTACCGGTCAGGTTAATGTAAAAATCAAAATTTACAATATCGACTCGGGTCTGGGTGTTGTGGTACCACCGTTGTTTCTTATATAGCATAGCTACTTACTTTGAGATCAGAGCAATGTATGTGATTGGTGTCCATTAATTATAACGTAACGAAATGAGATTATGTAATCATAACCTGCTTCGTCGACACACTTTTTTCTCGACATCTCCAAGAAGTTATCCTAATGGACATCGGATCGCCTGCATTATCAGTTCGCTACTTTTTTGGGCGGTGCGTCAGTTCAGGAAAGCAGTCAAGCATGTGTGAGTACCAAGATAAGGGTTTAAATGTACATTCGAGTGCCGGCCACATAGTCTAGCTGCGGCAAAAACTGTCGACAGTGCGTCGCCTCGCCGCCTCCGTGTCGCCGTAGAGCCTTCGTCATTAAGAAAATACACAAGACATAAACTGAATGAAACAGAGGGGCACCCACGCCTAGCACACAATGAGAATAGCCTCTTAAAATGGAGTCGGTGTATACTTTATACCCTATTGTTTCTATAAAAGGAGTATCCAGCGAATTTAGCCCGGATTTTATTTCAATGGCAGCATAATCGCAAAGTGGATCCTCTTTGTGATGGTGAATAGGTTTCTTGGTAATTAATCAAAGATAAGACGGCTTCTTAAAATACATTGAAACACAAAATATTGATGGTTGTACTTGAGATTAGTACACGATGCAATCAATGCTTTGCTTTGGACGACGCGTTGGTGTATTGGTTAGCGCTCCTGACTATTACGCCGGCCGTCGCGGCTTCGAATCCCGCAATAGGGGCATTTTTTTGTGTTGAGCACAAACATTTGTACCTAAGTCATGAATGTTATATTTATTTAAGTATTTATGGGAGACGCCCCCGTCATAATCGTTGTCTGGTACATCGTAACACAAGGAAGAAAATTCCTTACCACGAAACCAGACAATTGGTGTGTTGTCTGGCGCATATTTATTTATATTTATTTATTATTAATGCTCAAGTTTATTTCACGGCAGTGAAACTTGGATACACAAGCATTTATAGCCCAAGTCGTGATAAGCGGAATATGACTATCAGTTAAGTATTCAGGAGCAGTAGGTTTTAATATGACTAACTACTCTTATTAAGGCTTAAATGCTGTAATTAAAGGTTCATTAGTGACAGGGCTGTGTTTGTTGTAAGAAAGTCTTACTTATCTGCTAAAATTCTAGATAGACTTCTTTGAGATCCTATTGTTTGTGTGAACGGTTTGTTTCGTAAACATTGTTTGTGTAAACTAGATCTTTTTACCACAATGGAATGCATAATGACCTACTTAGCAGAAGGATAAGGATATTGAAATATTTGTCTACTGATCAAGTGAAACATTAGTTTACAACCCCCATGTATACAGGCATACTTATTTGCCTGCTTGGGAGGTTTATTACTATTTGTTAATTTTATTTTTACTGTGTATCGGTTGCAAACGTCATGTAATTAGTGCATCTGTGGGTTGATAAAATATAAAATACTGTTTAGGCTTGTGCCATATTTGTCGGCCTCATTGGTCTAGTGGTCAGTCGCTGGCTTCTGTCCAAAAGGCCCCGGGATATGCAGAAATCCCGAAGCATATATATTTTTAATTTGTCTTGAAATTATTCTGAAACAGCACCGACTCAGTAAGTTGACAGTGACATCCTTTGCCTTGGAAAGGACGTACGTCGTATTAAGCTGTTGGTTCTCTATCTAAAGTCATTTGTCAGTCCAAATTAACTCTATCAGGCCAGTCAGCCTGCAAGCCTACTCAAAGAAATATCTGATGAAACAGGCCATTCCTCTGCTTTGTAATACTTTGTGAACGAACAAATTTCATCCTCCTTACCTTTAAATCATCTTGGTTTAAATGGCTGCAATCACCAAAAGCTTTGAGTACTATTTGTCTGAATCCGTAAACGTGGTAGCCCTGCAATCAACGCTGGTGTCGTATCGACACGTCCAAACCGCACGCCTCACAGATGCGCCGGCGCACGGAGTCATTCGTGTGTGCTCTTAATAAGAAATAATGCAAAATCTCATTTTTTTCGTTTGACGATAACCATTTCGTATGAATCGCTTATTCAATTAAAACATCAGATAATTGCTGTTACGAGAGGCAATGGTAGAGTGTTTAAAAGTAGATGTTTCTTTTTCCCGGTCGTTGGCTCTTCTGACCTTTTAGGTAGAACTTATTGTTTCAAGAGGTAAGTAGCGATGATGACTCACAATCGTGGGTGTACACTGCGGTTTGCATTTTCTTTCTGCAAGATTTTATTTGTAGGCACATTCGAATTTGCATGGGCGACGGTAACCGCAACATCGTTTCCATACAAAATAAAATCGGGAATAATGTTGGAATTATCTGAGGCATTCGGAATCGGATACTGAGTCATCGAGACAAGTGTTTGTTTAAGTTAAAAATAAAACTAACTAATCATCCGTTCTAATAGAGTTGGAACTTAAAGGAGCTGATTCTAATGCCTGCTGCTTCTGATCCTGCGATCATACGCGACCAATATGTTACATTTTGATCTTAACTTTAAGATATTTACTTAGGCATATGACATGCATAGGCATAGGTACGTGGTTACATTTTACCATCATTACTATTTTCCATGTTTAAATTAGAAATTTACGTAAATCAGTTTACTTTTCAACGCATTTACTACGGTTCCTCAAAAAATAACGATCTAAAAAGTCTATGAAGCAGATCATCAATTACATTTATCTCACTTGAGAATTAAGACTACCTATGCGGTGGTTATTTGTTATTCTGTTCGACTACAACATAATGATGCCACCTGGAACTCAATGGAATGGTAATAACAATAAAATCTATCTTACGAGCGCCTGGTACGGAGCCGACGGGTATACCACCGAGTATATCTCTCAATAGATGACGCGACGTCTAAGTACATTGAAAAAAAAAACAATTGCTAGATTTAAGCTATTATTTTTGTTTTTGGGAAGCATGAGTAGCAGCTATGAATTGCCGTCATGCTCCCCAATAAACCCATCACCTACTTAACTGCTTATGTCATAACAACGTATGCTAACAACTCATATCATAAATGTACAGTGTACCAAATTGGTACATATAACCAAATCATCTATGACATGCTGTGGAAATATTTCCAGCAACCCCAAGAAATTTTAAACGTAATTTTGCGCAGACTCTAATACGCAATATATAGGACACGTACAAAATAATGGGTATCATTTAAGCTATCACCAATTTAATTAGTTTAGTGTTTCTTAAATAATAGGGTTTGTCCTCAAAATAGTAGATCTGTCACCAAAATGTAGTCACCAAACAATGCAAAATCAGTTCCACAATAAATCACCTAAAATCCTGAGATATAAGGTCTAGTACCAAATAAATGTGTTTGTATGTATTATAATAGGTGTGTCCTAATAAGTATTTAAGCAAACTAATTTAAAGAGATCACCAATAAATCATATTATGTTCCAAGAAAATTGCATTAAGTTCAAATAAAAAAATAGGGTTATCATCATCGTTTCAACCAAAAGATTCTGCTACTTAACTAGACTCCCAAGGTTCTAAATTTCCACTGGTAGTATAAATTATATTTAAATAAAAATTTTAGCAGAGTAGTAAATAAAACAATTAAAGTCAAAATAATCAATATTTATTGTTTAAAATAATTACCACTGAACAATCAGCGCTGGTTTAAAATAGCTGGCTTATGGCTAGCAGAATAGTAGATAAAACACTTAATTAAGGGCCAGATATTCCATTTTTACGATGTTTCGATTGAGTTTAAACATGGAAACACTAATTATTTAAATCTCGAATCTATATATGTTATAGAAGAAGATTACTAGAAAGCTGGATTGTGGTTGGAAACACGATTGTAATTACTTTGCTCGATAATAATTGCCTCAGAAGTGGGCCCCTTTTTTTTCGTATTTTCTATGTAGTTTTCAAATTATTGGACTTATATTTATGAAAATCACATATTTTAGTAGGTAATTCCATTCTACACATATACATGTTAAAATGATTTCAAAATGTTTGTTATTTAGATCAGAATAACGAAATATCTAAAAACACTTTATTTGACCTATTTCGACTTTTTTGATCTTGATTTGCTCAAGCTACACAGATGTGAGGAACAGGGGATTATAAGAATATACATTTTGACCACATAAGTGAGATCTCAGCTATGAATCAAATGATTTTTTTTTAGTTTTTATCGGTGTTATGTTCAGGCAAAGAAAGGTCTATTTTTTTCATTAGTCTGTATTCTTTCTTACAAGCAGCAAATTCTTCCAATTGTATTTTTAAGATTACTTTAGACACCAAAGATGTTTAGGGCGTCCAATCGTTTTTTTCCAGTTTTATTAACATTTTCATTCATAAAACACTGATTTAGTGATTCTCACACTTGTGACGATGGTGATTCGCGCAACGACTTTGACGCAACAGTTGATCGTCGTGTCATCTCTGTTCTATACATGCAAGCAGAAATAGCGCTATCTTTTTATTCAAATGACAAGCACGAGATACCATTTCCTCATTCCCCTTGACGCCACTGCGAACGCTGGACCTATGTCAATTTTTGCAATTTTATTTGCGTACTTAATTACGTAAAACACCTAAGAACTAATAATAGCTAATTTCGCCGCGCCGCATCACGCTCAGTTGGATCAGCAGTCAGCACCAGTCTTATACTAATCAAAGGTCGCGAGTTCAAATCGGGGGTATCATGAATCTTTTTCTACATAGTCACAATATTTTTTTAGAAAACGAAATAAGTATTTATTTTAATTTTTGGACATTTTAACATTTAAAATAAAAAAAATTAAAAATAAAAACTAATTAAATTTTTAGGTTTTTTTTTAAAGTAGCAAATCCTATTAAAAAAACTACATAACAATGAAAATAAATTTCAAAAAGAAAATTAGTATCAAAAACATCATCACCATGCGGATAAATCTCCTCAATGCCATGAGGATGGAACCCCCAACCTCTACGTGTTAAGCAAAATAAAAAGAGAAAGGCTGTAGCGACATATATAATTGTTGTGAATAAATGAACTATATTTTTGTACCAATCGTAGAGATGAATCCGTTTCTATAGTAACAATATAAACAAAAAGCATAAAACACTCATGTCAAATTATTGTAGTTTTGAACATTTTCTCTATTTGGAAAAATCAGAGCTAAACCATAACTGTAGGTTTAGCAGTAATCTCAAATGCTAAAGCTGTGCCCTGGTGACTCTAGTATATTGGAGACGAGAAAATATTATATGAATTTGAGGGAGGGAGAAAATTATTAGGTGATAGGTTTATATTAATTTTATTTATTTATTTACATCTAGACTCCTGTGACAAAATACAAACATTGGAGGTTAAGTTAAGGTCGGTCTAGCTCTCTTCGTGTATGGAACTCAGGTTACCATGTTATTTACGTACGTACGTACACATTTTCTGAATCGTGTAGTAATAATGCATTGACTATCTATCTCTTATTTGGTGACATGGACTTGAGCGACGAACATGGAGATTACTCAGTATAATCCAATTATATTTGCATTCAGAAATGTCAAATCTGAATAATTTTTTCAATTTTGTTCTGTCGAAAATGTGTGGAGACTGTCTTAATTTTATTTTTATAACCGTTCCTCAAATTGCTGTTACTGAATATCCAAAACAACTTTGGTGTTTGTGACACATAATAATTCTATTAATCTTGTAGTTAGCGCCAAATGGCGCTTCGGGGTCACGAAGGGTTCCGTACCATTATCTATGAAAATGGCATAAACATCATATCTGTTGTCAGGGAGTCCCATACAAAAGATATGAAGTCCTAATAATGGGGCAGCCCCTCATTATTATCATTATCAGAGTAGATAAGTTGTATGAGAGCAACCTGAAAAAAAACTGTTTTTTAAGTTTTTGTTTTTTCAACGGCAACATGAATACATCCTTCCTGAAAATTTCAACTGTCTTACTATCACGATTCATGAGATAAACCCTGGTGTTGCCCTTTCGGTGCAGGAACTCATGCTCATCATAATTCATACCTTGTAGGGAGGTGTCTCAAAAATATTTTAAAATACATATTTTAGGCGGTGTGATTAGGATATAAAGAAACCCATGCCAAATTACAGTTTTATAGTAAAAAAGGTCTATAAGCTAGACTACAAAAAGTCAAACATGGCAAAACCATATATGGTTTATCAAAGTAATTGTGTGGGTGCGGTGCTCTAATTAACAAACCTAGACACTTGAAATATGGCATCTAGCTAGGTAATAATGTGTAAGCGAAGGAAAAAATCTGAAAACAAAAGAAAGTTTTTTAATTGTATGGTCTGAAACCGTTATAATTAAGTGGATGGAAGCTTGCACAAAATGTGTATTAATGATTTATGAATAAGCAAATAAATATTTCTATAAAAAGTTATGATATATCAACAAAAACATCAATGTGAAAAATGATAGCCAAGTTCAATGCTCAGTATATTTGATAGTGAACTTCGCCGAAAAAAGTATTGCATCTAAATGAGAGATTACTACTAACTACTTTTGCCTTACTAATTTCTTACTTTCTAACACATGATAGTCAAGTCATTTTTATAGTTCAGGCTGATATTAAGCGAGTATTTTAAGCGTGGTGTGGGTGACCTCGATAGTAATTACTTTAAACCATTAATTTACTTGAACCATTTCACGGGACATCCAAAATATACGCGGGCGACGTCGCGGGAGACGACTAGTAAATAAAAAACTTTGATATTATTAAAGGATTACTGAAACGATAAAGAAACCTTTGTCTTTAATTTAGCTTTCCATATTTGTAATGTTAAACGGAAGCGTGAAACATACTGCGCAGACCCTAGATAAACTGGGAACAGGGCAAGAGAATGATGATGATGATTTGAAATGTTATGAATTTCAGTGTGTAAAAAAAAACCATGACAAAATTCTCGTGATGGGTGAACTTTGACTTATATACCTACTGGTTTGTACGGAACCCTAAATTTGAAGTGCCATATCTGTAATGGTCTTCAGTCATCATCAATTGGAAGACTGATGGAAGATAGTAGTGAGACTGTAACTGTGTCGACAAAAAGGATCTTAATATAAACCACCTAAATGTTATTACATTACATTTCCTACACCTATGGGTTGGCTGGAAGAGGTATCTTTTAGGGATAAGCCCACCTTTGTTCACATTGTGACTTCTTGTACCTATTTTCTGTACATCTTATAAGTGCAATAAAGAATATAATAAATGTTATCGGATATTCTTTCTTGTTTTTATAATGGTTACAGGTTGCTGGCGTAAAGTGCTGACCAGTCGTGTGAGAATGAAATGCCACTCTTTGCGTTCCTTGTTCTTTCGATAAACGTTTAGACTAAAAAGCATGTATGGTGTACTAAAGAAACCATTTTGTAAAAGTTCTTAGGGGTTCTGCTAGATGGCGTGGGTATGTTATTTACAAAAGCGCATGAAGTATCTTATTTAAGAAAATTTTGTTCCTTAAATAAACACTAGATGGCTTAATTATACACGAGATTTGTAAGACAAAGTTGACAGAAAAAGTTTTGTGCGGGGGTGCTGGTGGGGGAAGCGCCCCGCACTTTTAACAAGGGGGCGGGGCTTATGAGATAATTTGACGGAATAAGACGGCCTTAAAGTTAAAATAATCAATATTTCTGTTGAGGCCGGATTGGTCAATTTTTAAAGCGCGCCAATTTATCTCCGCCCCTTTGATCATTTTTTCATTAAAATTATAAATTGATGTATTAAATTGGTAACGAATACTATTAATTTAATATCTGAACGAAATAAAATGTTACTACTGTATTGGTGACAAAATATCAAATAAAAAGGAGTCGCAGTCAGGGATCGATAATCGATTTATTTGGTGACAGATCTACCATTCTGAGCACAGAGCTATTATTTAAGTAACAAAACTGTTATTATAAGAACGAAGTTTATATTCATGTAATGCAATATATTTTTATTGGTTATCGATCTCTTATTTTACACATAAATTAACATTAATTTGATAATTCATACCTGGGAACAATTTTTGTTTATCTGAGAACGAAAATATTTCGTGGTGATAGATCTATTTATTAGGTGATACAACTTGATGACAAATATAAATTTTGGTGATAGAAAAAATAATTCCCCAAAATAATAAGTAGAATTAGGTTGAAAGGTACAGCCTTACTATTTTCATTTTTTTGGGGTTGCTGCAGAGAGATGCTCTATAGCTATAATTATTTTATGTAAAATTTTGACGGTTCTAAGTTAATATCGCTCTCGTGGCGACGGAAAATAGCACGTTTTCCATACAGTTGCTGTCACTGGCGTCGTCTAATTACATACATGTCTATGTGTGTATACCATCATTTCATATTCTGTATGTGTGGCACATACTAAAATGCTACATCTAATATTCGAGGTCTGACTCCGTGTACCTAAACCACAATTGATGTAAGTACATAAGTCGTTTAGAGACTTGTGACTTTTAACAGTTCTTTTCAAGAAAAGCGAGTTGTTATTGAGCGTCTATAAAAACTTCAATTTTAAGAATATCATCGGCCCTAATTAGTGCTGGGATTCACAAATTTTATAAATAAGATAAGGTAACATTAGTTTAACACTGCTGTTAATCGTAGTTATATTAGTTATATGTATATTATTAAGAATGTTTAAAAATGACCTCGTAATCTTTTAAATCATATTTTTGTACTTAGTTATAACAATAACCTCCTAAAAACCTAATTGGTTTGCTGTTTTCGTAAAGTGTTCATCCAGTCTAGTAGTAGAGTTAACGTTGGAATATAAAAGCTCCGGAAAAGCTCCATATTTGACCGTTCAGTATATTTATGATTTGAGCATTTAGGCAATTAGTGACTTTTCACAAGTACTATAATATCTTAGGTAAACTAAGTTATATAGAGTTTCGAAGGTTGCCTTAAACGAAGGTATTCATGATTGCAAGAGCAAAATAGCATCGACGAATGCCGTTCTTACTTACCCGTCCATAGGCATAATATGAAATTCAATGATCTTCAGTATTCTGCAACTGAGATCTTTTTCTAACTTTTTTGTATTCTATTTCTCCTGTGTATTACTTAACAGGTCATTTACTCGCGTTCTTTTAAAAGAATTTGAAAAGGAAATAGTTTTCTTAGATGTGTCCGTCATTAAAGATTCCAGTTTGGCTTCGTTCCTCATCCTCGATGTCCACATTCCGACACGTGTCACGCAAAAACCGACGTACGTATCCACAGATTGATTGATACGATAGCTAGAATAGATTTAATAATTTATAAGTTGTTATATAGATGAGAAATGTCGTCTGCGCTGGATGTTGGTTGATTATTAGCATAAATGTCTTTTATACCAAGCCGCCGGCAGTGGCGCCGGGCCTCGTCGCGCCGATCACATTAGATAGAACACGGGAAATTACATAGCTCTCTGAGATACCTGCGAATAAACAACTATTTGCCATATAATTGTACCAGTTTACCTATTCGAAACACATTAACGCAGACGGTGTGTACCTATTTATTTACAGCAATTATTATTTCTATGAAACTTATGTACCACGATACTGATAATTATGTCTGTAATTGAATGTTTTCGTTGTGTGTCTTACTATAACAAATGCGAAGTTTACCAACAGCAGTTCGTGGATATTTTCTTAATGTATAGTAAAGCCTAAAGTTTAAGCCTGAAAGCTTAAAAGCTGCCACCACGCATTCAAAATATATTTCAGAAAAGTTGGTAGTTACTGTCTTATTATATTCAATCAAAAAACAGTGAAGCTGTTACTGAACTGGCTTGAAGTAGCTGATTGCGTTGGGAAATCTAACTGAACCGATTAATCAAGTGCGTTAGAAAATGCACATTTTCTTGTAATTAGTCGTCTGTCCGATGACGAGTTTGTCGCGCCAGGCTCAACGTAGTTAGATAAATACCCGACCACGGAGCCGTAGGTGGCAGTTATGTGTTATTACAGATTGATTTAACTAAGAGCCGAGTAACAGGTAAACGTCAATAGTTTGAACAAAGGCGATTTGCGGCGCATGATCTATCTGGCGCATGTCTAGCCGGAGCCGGTTATTACTGACGCCATTATCACTTTAGTATAGTTAATCACGCCGATCGATAATGTCAGATAATGATCTGAGTCTCACAGGCATCAAGTGTGAATTGCAAAACCGCAACCTTAGCGGCGCGATGGCGGCGATCTTAGCGCTGGACCGTCGCGACTTGTTGGCAAGTGCGTCAGAGGGTTTGATCTTTTATTCCCAATAGACTCTTTTAAGACTTAGTTTAAGGTAATGAATGCCCAGAGGTATGCCCAGAGCGATAGCCCGCAGCACCTTATATGGTACTGGAGGACACCGACTGGTTTTTAGTGGGTATACCCGCCCTCATTGGGTGGGAGAGTCCCACATAACCCCTTGGTCTCCCCCGTGATCAGAGAGTAAGCGTAAGGCATTTCCCAGTCAAAAAAAAGGTAATAGAAGTCTGTGGCTTTAGAACCGTCGTTCGTCGTCACGTCGTCATTGTCTTATTTGGTGTCTAAAGAATTGACGCGAATGCTCACATTTTGTTCTTGCGTGTTAACCGTTTAGACGCTACGCAACGCAAACATTTGATCTAAATTGTCTTTAAACACCAACTTCAGCATTATCACAGGACTGCTGAACATAGACCTCCCTAATGATACAAATTTACCTTTAACGCTTTTAAAGTACCACAAAATTCTCTGAAGATTCGGTTTTATTGAAATCTAAGTAATCAGGATCGCGTGTTTGAATGATTCAATTAATGAGGTTATTGTAAATCATATAAGCAACTTGCACTGACAAAAGCAGCGTGTAAAAGATAAGATAAAATAATGACGTAAAACATTCTTATTGAATGTGATATGATGCAAAATAACCGATTAACCTGAGTATGATATCGTATCGGCCTCATTTTGTATTGGTCTTTTCCCGAATGCAAAAACGCATGCGAAGAACGTAACAGACTTATATTATTAATAACTATCAACATTAAAGAAACTAACAATAACACAGCTATAATTTAACCCAGTGTTAAACTAACATGAACCCTATTCGTTCTCGAAGAACGGAGATGACGGGTTTTTCAGGGTTGTTTGTTTTACAGGCTTGATAGTTTTGGTGTGTTGTCAAACCAACCCCACTGCTTAAAAACCTGACACGATATTGAAAACAGGTGTGATTGTTTCCAAATAGTAAAAGACGTCATACTCAGTTTATAGACTTGACAATAGTGAAAGAAGTCTGCTGTACTGGTGACGAATGTTTTACCATTTACGCAGCATTTTCATCGAGTTTCACAACATTGTTTTGTGTTGGGTGATAGAAAGCGTATTCAAATGAGTAATATACAATACACGTATATGTTATCTGACACGTTTGATAACGCATGTCTAGGTTATTCGATTCAGAACAAGACAGGATGCGACAGGTTGGGGTGATAAGCTGACCTACTAAAAGACAGTCAATAAATGCAAGTCATGAGTAATAAGCATTACATCCGTAACCATGGGAAACATATTGGCAGGCAAAAATACAATTCTTTTAAGGGCTGTTTTACAATATAAAAGAAGGTAAGCACTACTCAATGAATAATTTAATAAAAAAAATATTTGTTTAAAGTAAATTGGCATTTATAGACTCGTTACCTCGCGATTGTTTAATATCCTTTTATAAATTAGAACAAAAATAATTTATAAAATGGGAGCCCGAAAAAGTTTGCTGCGTCAAACTCATTCATGGCATCACAAGTGCATTTCAAAATCCTAATAGACGTACACAAATCACATCAGACTAACTGAAATGAATGAGTAGAAGAGCAAAGCGAGTGCAAAAAGATTGGAAGTTAAATATAACTAATAAGTTATTATTGTTGTTATAATTATTGGACAAGATAACTGCAAAACCAAAGGGTAAACAAACATATGATGAAAGTGTAGCGAGCGCGAAAATTTAGATCCCCATTTTCCCTTCATGACAAAATTCCTGACATAGACTTGGCTCTGGTGGCGGTCCAGACAAAATAGCTCAATAGACGCTATAGCTAATCTTAAGTAAAACCACTAAAAAAGCTCGTTTTAAGTTTTAGTTTACATCCAAGAACATAGTTAAACTATCTTCCAATATACGTTTTTGGTGGACACAATAAGTACTGAAAGATCCTGTAACAAGAATAAATATTTGCAATATGAGCTGCATAATCGTTAGTGGTTAGTTATTGCTGCTCACTCGTAGGTGTCGGACTGTCAACAGCATCTTAACAATCTGTCAAGGCAGGTCAAGATATCGGACTCAAACTTATTGGTGCTAAAATGCAATGTTGATAGCGACGGTAGGTGCGTGTGTGGTCTGCGTGTATTGTTTACTGCTGGTGCATCGGTGCAGGTTGCGGGCGCGGCGCGGGCGCGGGAGGCTGCGAGGAACAGGTCAGGCGCACGCGCGGGGCAGAGGCCCGCCGGCGCGCAGTGCCTCGGCCGCAGTCGCCACTCCGCCGCTCAGTGCACGCGCTGCTCCGCCGCCGCGCGCCATACACCTGCGCCACTGTGCGCGACTGACGCTGCCGAAACACAAAACTTTTCCGAAGTTTTACCGCCCTATAAACTCAATCCGCCCGCGAGTTTCACTCACCACGCTGAAAGCTCCCCGCGTGCTTTTCGCGTTCGCTTCTCTAATAGTGCACCGCGAGTGAAGTTAACCATTTAAACGGCAAGGAGGGACGGATAATTCGTATTTTAAGGTGAGATTGACTCAACTATTTAAATTATAAGACCGGTTTATTTTACACATACACTTCGATTTGAAAATATATATTTTTTATGTGTATGTTATATTAGAAAGTTACTGGCATAGCAACGAAACAAGTTGAAACTACTCGTACACGTATAAGTGCGCGAGTAGGCACTCGAGTTGATGTAACCTCCTTATGTTGGGCAAGTTAAATAATGTGCGATTTGACAAATGTATATATACCTATTTACATACATGTCTCTATAGTCGTGTGAATACGCCGTTAAAATCTTCTTTATTTCAATGTACATGTGTGATCGTCATGAGCTTTTTAGTATAGTCAGTCGACTCAAAACTGAGACTTGCACACATGTTAATGAATATTTAACTGTTCCGAGAATTTGCCTTGGGATTAATTGAAATTGTTAATTAATGCGCTCTTTGTCAACGCACTCCTTACGGGTTGACGGCAAGAACCTCGTGAGTATCATGTCAACATGCGCTAAAGCGATTCAAGCTATTAATAACTTGTCAGTATAAAAATATCTGGAATATAAGTACCTCTTTATGTAGGAATGTTTATAATGTGAGAACATTTTGTGTTGGTCTGAAAAATCTAATTGTTTACAGCTGAAACTATGAGAAATGTATTTTTAACTTTATTTTATTTGTCCTGTAATATTTGCCGAAGCAGCAAGGATAATTATTAATCTTATCTAAGTTAAAGTGTAACCTATGAACTAAAACTAAAAATATCACACGAAACTTTTGACGACCTTGACCAGTTATACTGGTATTTGTAACCTGACGTATCAAATCTTTAAATGCCGTTCGATTTCCTCACTTTCCACATAGTAACTTTGAGACTTGTTTTATGGTATAATAAACTTAAAGCTTCTTGATTTTGAATAATACAATAAATTAAACAAACTGAAGATTCCAATTAAAATTAATAAAAGAAGATATCACAAAGTTGTATCACAAAAGTTGTGTATTTTTGTAATTTTATTTAATTGCCACTGGATTTTGCTAATCCGTTCAAAAGCAGAGCTGCTTAACTGTCAAAGCAATATCGCAATACGCGCCCTAAGTTTAAATTTCTGAAATAAAATAACAAATTATTTACCTATTGGAGTTTAAAATTGCCATCTCTCTGCATGACCTAAAAGTTTGACTGGCAGAGAAAGCTTTTAGCATCAAGTCCACCTTTGTACACCATGATTTGTGCAATAAAGTCTATAAATAAAATAAAATAAGTAATAAGTATATAATATTTTATCTGTTGTTGCCGTGGTTTCCCGTTCTTATCAATTTCAGCGGTTCAAAAATATTTTTAATATAGACCACGAGATGATTTAAGCAAAAAAAAAAATAGTATGTGCGCTTCACTATTTCTATACAGTAGTTATTAAGGTTACTGTGTTACAAACTATTCAAGTCTATAACGCCATCTAACACAATCACTGTATCTAATTTGGGAATTCCTGCCACAAGGATGACTCGTTCGGGAGTCACCACTTGCCACATATTCGCTATACCCATAAACATAGGAGTTTTATAGATCTCCGTGTTGAGTGGTCTCCCTATGACTATATTATGCCTCATCGTTTTCAGCGAAAGGTAGTATGAGTCATCGATCATTCAGAACGGAGATTGTGCACTCATACTTTCGGTCTAGATGATTATTTCCAAACGATTTTTAATCTACGATAAATCCTTTATGTTATCGATAGGTTCACCGCGAAAATGGACAAAATAGCTACATAGCTACCTTGTTTATCTTCTAATTAGTCCTAATAATTAGGAGGTTTACGGGCTGTAGCTCAAACTATTTCTTATGAAGTAAGATTTGCTTATTATAATGATAGATTTTAATATTATAACTTTTCACCTATATAGTAGTAGTATCGTTTGAGTGATTGCAAGAAGGAAACCGATGATTTAATTAAAGCATTCGAAACGTCAGGCATTTAATTACAAATGAATGTGTATAAATCAAGGAAGAACAGTTTCAGAAATAATTAATATTACTTAAATAAAATGTCAATAAAGTAGTCTCATACTTACAATGGTGACTCAACGAGCGAATACAATAATCGTGATCTAGTACAGTAATTCTTCATACTAATTTTAGCTTTCGTTTGAAACTTCAATATTAAATACTTAGATTTAGATATAATATTATTTTCCTTTACATTTATACTTGTAATATTTGAACACTATAAAATCTTTTAAATTTAATTTCCATTAGTGTAGATATAAAAGTATACAAAAAAACATTCCGGTTACAGCAATTATAACATGTGATAAAGAGTAAGCTTTTAATGAATGGTAAGCAAAGCTGCGATAACCTTTAAGTTGTAAGATTAGAGCATTCAAGCCAACGATTTGGTCGAAAGTAGCGAAGAAGAACATCGGCACATGACGCTAATTAAAGTCAGTTTTCTAGCTCAGACAGTGTGGCTATGCAGCCACAATGTTGTGGGCTGATAATTGTTGGAGTATTCTCAGTTAAGATTTTTTAATGTTATATACCTAAGAATGGTTTAGTTATTTAGTTCCTCGGGTTACCTAGGAACTGAATACAGTTTCATTCAGTTAAGTACAGTTTGAAGAATAATGAAACTTAGTAAAATGTAAAATGAATATTTGTATAACTATTTGCATACTAATATTCGTAAAACATAATTTACTTAGTTCAATGAAATTTAAAATTTTGGTTTCATATTTAATCTTCTTTAATGATAAAAAAAATATATATCATATCCCCTCGAAGTAGAAAGTTATTAATGACGTGAGATTAAACCTAGATATTATTTATCACCATGACTTGGGTAAATTGTAAGTATGTAAACGGACATTATACCTTTGTGTGAATATTATTATCTCCATATTATCTCAAGAATTCGAAATTATCGGCTACTCACACCGATCAGGAACATTGTTTTCTTTATAATCTAAATTACTCGTTGATTTATCATTGCATTCCAATATCGTCATTCACTCATATGAAGAATGATGTAATATACTTTTAGATAAGAGAGAGACGGAACAAGGTGTACCATCTACGTAAAATAACTACAATAAATGCAATTACCTTTTGATCGAACTCTTTAAAAAAATTCAAAATTCAAAATTCAAAATTCTTTATTTGCCATTAAATAGGGTATATACAAAAGCAGATGTTAAAAGTTGTGTTCCTTAAGCCTATTTAGCTATTTCATTTATAGCATGCAAATTACACAAAATAAATAAAATAAAATTAATTACATTGACATAAAAATATAGAATTAAAATTGTTTTTAAAAAAAATTGAGATTGAAATTGAAATTAAAAAAATTAAATTACATATAATAAAAATTGATTTTTGATGTCATTAATTTACACTTTCATTATTCATCAAGTCATAATTGATACAGTAGGTATGTCCACAAATACAGTTATATTATGGAGGCAGTGTGAACCTTCCTACGTATTGATCTTAAATTTAAAACAACTCGTCAATTGAATAAAAACTCTTTTCCATTAGCCATTTTCTTAATGTAATTCTAAATTTGTTAGATGGTAATAGTTTAATTTCGTCCGGTAATTTATTATATATTTTGATAGACATCGCATAAGCATTCTTGTTAAGACGTTTTGTGTTTGGTAGGATGTCTAAGATAAGCTTATTTGGATGTCTCATACTTCTACTGTTTTTTTCTTTTAATCGCGGATAGAGATTTTGGTTTGACTTTACAAATATTGACATTTCCAGAATATACAAACATGGAAGTGGCAAGATATTAAGTGACTTGAAATAAGGTCTACATGAAACATCAGGGGCGATGCCGGATATTGCACGTATGCATCTCTTTTGAGCAATAAAAACTCTCTTAATGTCAGTGCCATTACCCCATACTATAAGTCCGTATCTGATAATGGACTCAACGTAAGCATAATATGCCATTATAGCTGTTTTTTTATTTGCTACTTTTGTTAGTCTATATAACGCAAACGCAAACCCATTAACCTTTTCAAATACTTTTTCTATTTGCTCTTTCCACGTGAATTTGGTATCTAAAAAGAGACCAAGAAACTTCACGCTGGTAACAAGGTGTAAAATTTCTCCGTTTAAATTAATATTGTTTAATGTAGACTGATTTTTAAAATTATTAAAATTGATTACATGTGTTTTATTTAAATTGATTTGTAGATTATTTTTGTCAAGCCATTCAATTATAGATGTCATTGTGTCCATAATGTCATTTTTATGTTGTTCAATTGTACAATCACTATTACTAGTAACTAGGATTGATACATCGTCGGCAAATAAAGTGAATTTATGTTTTGATACATGGATTATGTCATTAATATATATAAGAAATAGTAATGGACCGAGGATACTACCTTGGGGAACACCGCTTTCATTGTATTCAAGGCTAGAGCTATATTTATGTACAGTATGTGTCGCGTCCATCTGTTCTATTTCAACACATTGTAACCTTTTTTCTAAGTATGATTTTACCCATCTTTGAGCAAGTCCTCTTATACCATTAATCTCTAGTTTAGTAAGGAGCTGTTTATGTGAGACTCGATCAAAAGCTTTACTCATATCTAGGAAGATTACCGATGTATATTTCTTCTCATTCACGCTCCGCAAAATATCATTAACTAGCCCAAAGACTGCTTGTGTTGTTGACTTGTTCTTTTGGAAGCCAAATTGATTTTCAGAAATGATCTTATATTTATTAAAGAAGCAAGAGATTTGGTCATGCATGAACTTCTCAAAAATTTTTGAGAAAACAGAGTTCAATGACACAGGTCTGTAACTGTCAATTTTAGTCTTATCCCCTTTTTTATATAAAGGTTTGACAATAGCAATCTTTAGTTCATCTGGAAACACTCCTGATTCTATTGATAGGTTCACCAAATGTGTTAGAACAGGGTTCAACTCAAAAACATTCTTCACATAAAACTTCCACAAAGTTTTGGCTCAAAATTTATTTACCGCGGATTTATTTCGCGCACATTGTTAAAGTGCCCTAAATCCGTCAAATGTATTAATTAAACTTTCCAAAAGTGCGTACTTGTCGTATTGTCATCAAGAATATGTATTATAATAACTATGGCTTAGTTGCAACAAGAAGATATAATAGGTTGCACTGAGCTACGCGCGCGAGATTACTTTTGCTAATGTTTAAAAAAATCTGTAAATTTTTCGAAATTAGTAGTAGGTACTGTGCATGAAACGAAAGGTCGGTTGCGGATTCGAAGCATTTCGTAGTAAGGATTCCATACTAGAAATATTTCGGATTCAAAAAACGATAATCGTATTGACAGATTTCGTTTTTCGTAGTAGACCTCCTGCTGATGCAACGGAGTTTTTGCCCTCTTAAATAGTCTCAATTAAATACGCAGTAAAGAGAAATGCATTTGTTTTGTGTTCGGTTTGATATGTTGATGTGACTAATAAATGCACGAGTGTAGACCGCGACACGTCTCAATGGACAATAAATATAATTGAAATGTAACCAATAGGAACTTGTTAATGACAACGACATATTGTTTTGCATGATTCTTTTATTAGCGGCAGCAGTTCAACATGAAAGAGGAAGTTATTACTTCATAACATAACAACTTTGATGCATATAATAAAGTACAAAATCACTCTATTAGTTTAATTAAAGTTAATCATCTATGAAATAATTTTAATCCTCATCCATTACTACGTATTCCATTCCATATTTCGTATTATTGTTACTTGTAAATGCAGCAAGAAATAATTAAGACTGTATGATTACTATAAAATGACATTTTGAAGCATGTAAGCAAGGATCTTAGCTGCGACAGTGTGTGTCAAGCATCATTTGCTCAATTTTCATAGTTACAACATTATATCCTACTTGGATTCAATTAACATTAGCAATCTCGGCAGCCATGCTGACAGCAATTTCAATATCGTCGTAGGTTTGAGCGTTTATCTCGAACAACTTTATAAACACGGATTGTGTGCCATTTGTTGTGAACCGCGATAATACGGGTCGCGGGCTATTCATTCATGTTGTAATTAAATAAAATGAATGAGCAACTCCATTAAACTATTTCAGGCGTCAGACTATCCAGCGTTTTCTTTTGTTTGGTTTTTACTGGAAACTTGTGTGAGCGTTGCCAAAAAAAAGCTTAGAATAAAGGTGTTAACGTACCTTCCCTATTATTATGTGTATGGGTGTCTACGCTTTTGCTGGTTGACGTAGGGTTGACAGTTGAAGATATACAAAATAATAAGCAGTTTATAACCACATGAAATGCGACTGTAGGTAATTGTTATCGATTTTCCCTTGGCGTCAATTATATAAATGTTGTGACACTTTCTTTTGTGCTGAATGTGGTTGTCTGACACACTTTATTAACGATACCAATAAAAATATGAATTCATGCTTTTGTTACTGGCTCATTATTTGGAATGAATTGTGGTAAACATTCATGAAAACCTAGTAATAAAAAAATATGAATGTTTTGCCAACTTTGTTGCCAAAATGTATAATTAGATATTCAAAACAATACTTATTAATGAATATAACAATGAAAGGTATCTTTCTTGATTTTATTGGTGACTCACTCACCACAGTAACATTCATTGCGTGTTTATAATAAAAAGTTTACACACGCAATCGTGTCCACTGCGTAATTTGTCGTGATTTCTACCCCTTTCTAAGAAAACATCAAACCAACGTTTACCTACTATTATAAAAGGAGGTATTTCACCGTAGTTTCTGATATTAAATTGCAATCTGAAAGCGATTGCAGCTCTGTGCTTATAATTACGTATAATACATTAGCAGTCGTCGAGTTGAGTTCAGACTAACCAGAGGCTTATAGACCGAATGTATAAATCAGGTATGCCGGTTGCTTGTAGTGTATTTACATTTCGTGCCATTGTAGCACGACACTGGGCCTGATTCTAGTGATGCACCGACTAAAACTAAAGTAAAATGCCTCTTTCTCTTATAAATAAATGATAACACTCAGACTAAAAACGTCTAACTAAGCAGATGTCAGCTCGTAAAAAATTAATTTGTGGCGTGTTTCAGTGTGGTGGTGTTAAGACAATTTAGCTAAAATTAATTTTATTTTTAACTTTATTTTATTCATTTATTATTTATATGGTACACTGACAGATTACAATCAAAACATGCATTAATATAATACAATATATACTCTTTAAACTAGATGGTAATCCATAAATGGTATACCTGAAGAAAAGTAAAACCGGTAAATTTTACAGAAAGAAAAAAAAAATATTATAAAAAGACAACGAAAAAACTACTTTGTAAGAAAATCCGTAACAGCCATTCTGAAATTGTCTATTTTAAAATTTTCTTTGCAACTGACAGCTGTTTGGTTTGACGTCTCTAAATCATTGAAGTCTGTCTATTCATTTATTTAGAACATATACATATACATTTAGTTTCAGTCAGTGTAATACTAGATTCAGGCCCACTAAGGGGATAATAGGGAGTAGGGATTCACGCGTGCAAAAGCGTGTTCTGTGGTTCCGCGGTGTGGTTGCTGTGGTATAATGGTCTCTACGGCTTGATATTTGGGGCTATAGTGTTGTGATTGTAAAAAGTGTCGCTGGCTGGCGACAAACAGGCTGCGTGGGCACTATCGCGAGGTCGCCCCGCTCACCCCGCTATCTCGCCGTGCAGCGCTCATTAACTCTATTAATAATTCATCTCATATCTCTCACCCTATTGTTCTGCGGGACGTTTTCCACTCATTAAGCCGTGCCTATGTCACCTTCGATCTGTCTTTGTGCACTATGCTATCTGTGTAAACTCTATTCATCTTTGCTAGTCCAACAATGTAAACAATCTTTTTGTAACTCTTAAAATAATATCAGCAAATAAAATAATTTTACTATTTAATTTAAAAAGATCACAGTGTTGAACGATGAATTCGCTATAGTGTATTCATTCTAGATTTCAATGTATGGGCGAAACGGCAAAATTTATAATTTTAGTTTGTTGCTGCTGCGTTATAGCTCCTAGTGAGTACATTATAGAACACAACTCTCCCACCCCCCCAACCCGCCGCTTCACCCCTCCCCCCCTTGATAAAGGTCCCAAATTTCATATTTCCTCTATTTTCAGGAAAACTATACAAACTAGGACAAAATGGTCAAGGACTAAATTATTTGTCAATAAATTACCTACAAATAAGTATTAACATTCATACTGATACGAGTTATAGTTTTTAAGCTATGGAGCATCAAAGAGTACTAAAAATGTTCGCTTAGCAGAAATACAACATTTAACACAAAATAAACAATATAATTTATAAATTTTCACAAGAAATGCGTTTCTGTAGTACTTACCTATCTAAAACAAATCAGTATCGTCATTGTTATCTTCTAAAGGTTTGTCGAATCTACTAAGGCCCCAATGTATGCATATGGTGGAATAACGGAATGCACCTTTAACACATCCACATATTTTTCTGTAGGCATTTTTGCAGCTGCATGATATTGTTTTCAGTATCAACTGTAGAGCTTGATCAAAGTATGCTTTGAATGCTGACAAGCTGAAGAAGGTGGTCTTTTCATAATAACACCGTATTGTTCTTGAGAGTTGGCCAAGAAGTGAAGTTGAAGTACCTAAATGTTTCGTAACATGATTATACTTTTTTAGGTTTGCTTAGCCCCATTCTATGCAAGAATATATGTTACTCCTGCCTTTTCACCTCCTCGCGTTAGGCATCAGGAGTTATTGTATCTTGCAAGTCGATGTTATATGTTATTGAAAAGACTGAACCTTTCCTGTGCCTTAGAATGCGGATATTATGTAGTACGTCGAAAAGACATTGTCGTAGTGGTTGGGCAAGACATTGATCTGTTGGTTCTTTTACTGGGACTGACTCCACCACTTAAGAATATATTCTACTACATCGGCATTTTACAACAAAGGAAAGGTTTAGTCTTTCCTATTTGGTAAAAAGACCGACTTGCAAGATACAATAAACGTTTTAAATAACCCGGATGCCTCACGCAAGCAGATAGAAGAGGCAGGAGAAAGATATATTCTCGGATAGTATCATAGTAGGTACCTAAAAAGTATAAACGATATACGAGAGGTTCACTTTTACAAAAACATTGATCTGAAGAACAATACGGTGGTGATATTATAAAAGTTTCCACCTTCTTCAGGAGCTGCTTGTAAGAATTCAACACATACTTTTCATCAAGTTCAATTATGGCGAGCAAATTCATTCAACTCAGAAAACTGAAGCTGGAAAAAAATAGTAACTTAGTACCCTAAATACCACATAGGCTCCAGCTCCACAGTAGATACTGAAGACAGTATCATGCAGCTGCAAAAAAGGCTACAGAAAAGTATGTGGATGTGTCAAAGCCGCATTCCGTTGTTTCACCATATGCAGACACTGGGGCCTTAGTAGCTTCGACAAACCTTTAGAAGATAACAATGACGCGATACTGATTTGTTTTAGATAGGTAAGTACTACAGAAACGCATTTCTTGAGAAAATTTATAAATTATATTGTTTAATTTGTGTTAAATGTTGTATTTCTGCTAAGCGCACATTTTTAGTACTCTTTGATGCTCCATAGCTTAAAAACTATAACTCGTATCAAAATGAATGTTCATACTTATTTGTAGGTAATTTATTGACAAATAATTTAGTCCTTGACTATTTTGTCCTAGCTTGTATAGTTTTTCTGAAAATAGAGGAAATATGAAATTTGGGACCTTTATCGAGGGGGGGAGGGGTGAAGCGGCGGGTTGGGGGGGTGGGAGAGTTGTGTTCTATAATGTACTCACTTGGAGCTATAACACAGCAGCAACAAACTAAAATTATAAATTTTGCCGCTAAAAAATCTAGAATGAATATACTACTATGTATGTTGAAAGTTTTGTGTTCATCTCGTTTTAAAAGAATATTTTCTCTAAAAAGGAATGTTAAGATTGCTTACAATGTTGGACTAGCAAAGATGAATGGACTTTAATTGTAATTTTGTTATGAAACTTTTTTGACTGCCTCGTTGGTGTAGTGGTTAGTTCCCAAGAGGTCCCGGGTTTGTATCCCGGGTCGAGCCGAAATTAGTTTCTGGGGTTTTCTGTCTTGAAAGTACACGGAAACAGCTCGGAGTCAGGAAGTAAGTGGTGATGACGCGTGACCCCGCTCATCGGAAAGCACGTCAAGTCGTTGGTCCTGCGACTGATCTCTCATCGGTCATGTCGGACTGCCGTCTCACCAAATTAATGAGTGTGAAGGAACAGAGAGATCAATGTGTATTGCGTACACATCTAGGCACTAAAATATTTCCTGCGTACCTGGCCTATCTCTGTTGAGAGAGGCTGCCATTGCCGGAAATCGGTAGGAGAATAATGTCGGTAAAAAGATTATATACAGGTGTAAATATAGACTATGTAACAATCGTGAGTTATGTAGTTGCAAAGTAAAAGGTTATGTGTAGGCGTTGCAGGTGAAAGGGCGTGGCGTAACGCACCCCGCCACTCCTACCTGCGGCACCGCCCGCCTGTTTCTTCATAGACTCCTTTCAATTATCAGCCATCATAACAATATTATCTAAACCAAAAAGTTTTATTATTATTATGGATAATACAGTAAGCCATTTATGGAAAATTTTAATGTAAAGCACATTTACATTTTCCATAAATGGCATAATCTTATAGCGTAAAGCAAAGCTGCTTACAAAGCTGCATCGCAATACGCACCTTGGTGTTTACGAAGTTGGATTAGATTTTTCAATACATTAAGCAGTTAAAAATAATAAAGTTGTTTTCACTTAAATAAATAAGAGGTGCCGCACGCACCAATCTGCACGACTAAGTATATTCGGACTAATAGAGAATGCTTTAAGCACTAAGGTCTAATTTTTGCATCAATTGTAATGGTAAAGTTACGTTACCAGCTGTTGAATAATTACGATTGTGTGGGTTTGAAGAAAAAATATATTAACCAATAGTCATTTTGACATTTAAGTCTAAGTCCGCCATTTGTACTTTCTTTTGTTTTTGCAATAAATACTTAAATATTTTTTCGCCATTTCTAAATTGCTAAATCAGTACCAAACTTCATCGAAACGATAAGAAGAAGAACTAAGAAGTACCAAACTGGATGAAGCCGGTGAAATTTTGAGGAAAAATTGGCATATTATTACGGCTAAGCTAACTCCTTCCCTGTGTTTGCAGACGAGTTAATGGACAAGCTGTGTTCGAAACTGTTAATTCGATTAGCTAGACCCAGACACACGCGTCAATCAACGGTACTCATTGTTTTTGCTAAACAATGAAATCCTTAATGTTTTCTCTCGGCCAAAGAAAAACTATGAACGGTTTGTATACTACACTGTTGCGCGGCCGTGCCGAATTGTATTTAGTCTACGATAATTCTATGGTTGTTATGGCTGGCTTTTTTCAAACTGTGTTTACGATTCAGGCCATAACGTACGTAGGACTAACTAGATTTGCGATGTAATTGTTACCTATTATGGAACAGACACATTTTGAATTACACAAAGTACAATACTCGTCAAATAAATAAACTTTAATTATGTGTTAACATCTCTCTGTATATATTCTAGTATTTATTCATACTCATCAAAATCCGATTGGTTCAAAAACAACGAATGTATTCAATGAAGTATTCGTATTCATTCAAAATTATATTGCAAAATTATTGCCATAAAGTGAATTCAATGGAAATACCCATTCTCACGCTTATGCGACCCAAATTGATATTAGCACCTCAAACAAAAGATATAATCACAGAATCACCTTCAATATTTGTTCAAGATAAATGTCCGTACATTAATCCAGGCTTGGAATCAGTAGCTATGATGTTGTAACCCCAACTAGTGCCACGGCTTGTACATGTGCTTATTAAGAGAAAACTGTGTAATTTGAATAAATAACACAGTGCAGTAATAAGTCGCATTTCTGTACAAGACTATCAACATTTTTAAATGTTAGTCTCATTGGGAAATCAGATTAACACGTTCCGGGACAGTGCCCGCCTACAGGCGTGAAAACAATAAAACATCTATTGTGTCTGGAGTAGTGTCCCGGAACGTGTTAAATGCTGTGGTGGGAAATTGAAAATTATCTCGAATATCTAAATTATAGATCTAGCACCTAGTAGTTAGATTTTGGTACGGAAGCGTGCACGATTACTGCTCATTGATTAAAATACTTTACTGAATATTTCGCGTGCATTTATTTGTATAGACGCCTGACGGCCGTGGTCACAGGCAGACTAGTGTTACCTACCAGTCAGTTTGTGCCTTATGTTCTATCTAATGAGTGTTTAATAATTCAATTAATTTGCCTATGGTCTTAGTCAATTAAGATCAGGAGGTCTACTACGAAAAACGAAAGCCGTCAATACGATTATCTTTTTTCGGACCCGAATCATTTTTAGTATGGATCCTTACTACAAAATGCTTCGGATCCGCAAAACGATTATCGTTTTGACGGATTTCGTTTTTCGTAGTAGGCCATCACATATGAATCCGTCTTCGCATCAAGTTTTAGGCAACTTTTGTAAGTATTGTCGAAACAAGATTTTTTTAGATAAGAGTCCGTATTACATACAACGCAACAAATACCAGTTACATATTTGACGACTGTTTTTAAAATTACTTTAAAATTTTAATTTTTGATAGTCCGGATCTTGAGTTGTGACTTGATAGTTTGTTGTCCCAAGATTTTATACCACGTTGGCACCCCAAAGGGGTTTTGCCCGAACCGAACTTAAGAAAAAACCTGATCCTGTTCGATCCACGGTACAGTTATCCGGAGCATTAAGTAATCGGAGCCGAGAGCGTCGAGATAATGTTGTGTACGCGTGAAATATATCCGAGCGTTTTTATTGCGGTCGCGTTCTCAGTTCTCGCACTGGTATGCGCGTTTCTGCGGCGAAGAAATTCTGTCGAAGAGTGGTTTGCCTCACGGCGACCTTGCCGCGCAGCCTCCGAGCGTACGGTGCGCCCGCGCCGTGAAAGTAGGTGACGCCCGCTGAGTTAGGGCTATCAACTTGATGACGTTGGTGCGTTGTTGATTCTGTTGGTCAGCCAGCCAGACTTTTTAACTTCTTGTTTCAGTCTTGCAAATACTCAGAAACTCCGAAAACTCAGTCAGTAAGATGGCTGTGGTGACACCTCATTGTTTTGGAAAGCTCATCTGATCTGTGTGAAGGAACAGTGAGCACTTTTACTAGTATAATTGTCTACGTCCCTGCAATTTAGTAACATCTGCTCATCTGACAGATAACATTTCTCTCAAACTCCCAAAATACTTATTTTTGTAGCAACCTCGTAGTAACTTATTCGTAGCAGTTACGGGATAGCTAGGCACCCCAAGATTATGGCGGAAACACGTCACTGCTACGAAAAATACTACGAGTTTGCTACAGTGTTTTTGAGAGACATTAGTGCTCTACTGCTGGCTAGTTAATACATAAAGTTTAGTATAGTATAGAGTGAAGAGCATGATCGTTCAAAGAAATAAGTAAGGTAATTGCTGTTTTGCAGAAAAAAAGGCTGGAAGGCAGCCCTATACAAACCACCCGTCTTCACTCGCGAGTCGCGATCGCGGCCCTACGGCTGATTTTAAAAGCTGCTTTCTAAATGTACTCGTGTGCACATGACATTATGTGTGTTGAAATCCTCTGAGACGATCGATTGGCGTCGCACGTACCGCAATTAAAACACTTTATCTGTGATTATAAGCTGTTGCATATTCATGGATTACGTCGGACTAGGATAACATTAATATTATACATATACAAGTTTAATTTATTGTATTGTATGTTCAGGAGCTTTAAGCTTACACTAGGTATTAGGTGAGTAGGTATGTACACGTACTAGGTACTAGACGGATTTTCTCTAAAAAGAAAAGACTCTAGTAGGTGCTAATGAAAACTTTTCTTATCACCACTGTAACAGAATTCTGCTCACAGAGCTTTTAATTAGAATTTTACTCCTAGCATTTATAAGTATCTTAAATTAATAAAAAACGACTCTGAAAATAGGCAGATATTACTGTGTGTGTATACTTACATAAAGTTTCACAAAAATGTTGGACACTAATGAATGATTTTCCTTATTCGTTAAGGGGGACACACAATACTACAAGTGTCAAGAAAAATAACTAATTAACGTTCATGAATTATCCATGTAATTAACCATAAAATACTGATACGACCAGAAATGGGCGTGTTACAACAAATAGATACAACAGATTTTGAATTAACACGTACGAAAGAGCATAAATTATTTTCCGCACCTTTAATTGGATATAAAAGTGGATCACATTTTTATTCTGTTGTTTTTTGTTTCAAAGTTCTCCTGGTCTTTGTATCAAATTAAACGTGTTCTAAAGTAAATATTTTTAGGATAAAGTCAGCAAGAGATTTAACTTTGCATCGACAATGTAAGCAACTGTATCCATAGTTATAAATAGCCATATTTATCTCCACTGGCCACTTAAAACTGAGACAAACCTCATTTTTCTTAATCCCAAGTAGCAATAACGACATCATAAAGAATGTTATCTGTGGCTTATGCAATTTCTCCGAAGCCCTGCCATTGTTAATGTTGGTAATAAATGAAACTAAAGACATTCCGTTGAATGCTTAGTGCGGTTTTCCAGGATTGCTCACTGCGCGTCTCATTTGAGTTTTGTTCGAGGGATGTATGGCTGCTTTTAGAGCCAGTCGAAATCATTCGTCTCGAGAGTGTAGTGTTATAACGAGGATTAACTATGACTCAAATATCGCAGGTTAGTAACTTTTCACACTTCACATAAAGTTATCGAACTTTGATCTGTTCTCAAAAAAGCTTTTGCTTCTAATGGAGCGAGGTCAAAGACAAAATTACCCCGCAAGATATTTCTATCTATCTACTACCTATATCAGAAACTAATTACACGCTTTTAAAGGATCACAAGACTTCGCATTCGGCCAGTATTATCTACACATTATTTTATCTCCACTTATATTTGTCGGAAGTCATCAAATTGTATTGCGATGATATACCTTCGTGACTCTACTAATGTTTTGTTCCCATATAGATTTTTTATAGCTTCTATTGTTCAATTGGTATATTTGTCGATTAACAATGAGCCCATTGATGTGTTTGACAAAAAAAGACACACTACTGGTAGCAGAGAGACGGCAACCATGTCTTATCTTCGGTTTTGGTGCCACTCCTTAAAACTTTGTTTACTCGTAGTACTTTTAGCCTCAATAATGACGTGTCACTAAGATATGTCACTATATTTGGAAGGTCATGATTAAAACACAAACATAATCAGAGATCAAAGAATTAGTGGATAAATAAACGCTAGGTCAAATAAAGTTGTCTTAAATAGGTGCTTTAATAAACAGACTTTTTAAAATACACTTGTTTTTGTAGTTAAAGCGAATACTACTCATTGATTAAAACTCAATTTTCGGATAAAAAGTTCCGAAAAATATCCGAAAATCGCGTTTTAATAAAAGAGTTTTTGAAATATCGTCATTTCTCCTCAGTGGAAGCGTCACGTCACTTAATAATTGTTGCAGGTTCTCATTATGCTTTACGTATGCGCAATAAACATGACGAAAGAATATTTTTATAAATTCTTTGGGCTTAATAATATTTTAATAACGGCTTAAATGACACCAATAGTCACGAAGGACGGATCTCTAGCGTACGACCCAAGCTAGTTGATACCGGTTCATTTTAATTATGATCACTAATAAATTAATTTATTACCTTCTACGAGACTATAATGCTGTGAGCGGGCGTGACAGCAAAAAGAATAAAAGCTTCTCAATTACGTTTTTTATAAATATTTTTTGAAGTGAGTGTGCTGAACGAATTACTGAGGAGGATCTGTAACCGGAACTAGCCTGATATGGAATGTGCATGTTGTTTTATTTACCTAACTGTTATCACAGCTATAATGACAAGAGAATGTAGGTATGGAACTCAATCCAGTAGTTACCAATTAAAGTCCAAGTGGGTTGTAAGTTTTTTACGTTCCGACATGGTTTAACGTTCACGTGTAAATATTTTGAAATGTTGAAATGTAGTTTGGACAGTAAATTATTTCTTCAATTACAGAGCCGAAAGATAGGTGGGTACTACGTGGTTCCACCGAAAGGGGGGGGGGGGGGAATTATTAGAGTGGTACATTGAAATAGCGGATAATTTCCATTTTTTTACATTTATAACGTGAGATGTCTACACGTGTCTTCCTTATGATGAATATTTAAATAATAATAGTTCCTCTTTGCAGGCACTGCTCGTGCTCATGTCCTGTAAATTATATGTACCACTTTTTGCTCTGCTCTGTTATTATTAATGAATAAATGCGATATGTCCGAGTCCGAGGTCAACGATCCCTCGGTATGTTGTAAAAAATGCGCTAAGGACGTCAGTTTGGTATTCTATTAACATCGGAACCGATCTTAATAATTTTCTGGTACCTACTCATGGTGTATCCTTTTAGCGATAAGTGTTTTAATTTTAAACAAATAAAAGGGAACCGCTTTGTGCCGTGCGTATGTTCGGGGTCGCTGATTAGTTTCGAATAATTAATTGTGTCACATGATCCGAGAAACATGCTTGTTAAAAAATATCCTGCTTGAATACAGGATTTTGTTATTCACGTTTCCCTGTGCACTTGAAACCCGCTGATAACGTTACCAGAATTTGTTTATCGAAGGTTTGAATAAATTAATTATAAAATGTATCTACTTTTGAAACGTGTTTTAAAATAAATAAATTGCTAGTTGATTCACTTAGTATTTCAACCTTTGAACTTGATATTATGTATCTCTTCGGTAATAAACCTTATGTTTTACTTACAGTTGACATCGTAAATCCAATTTATTGCTGTTTAAAACAATAACATATAATTTTATGAAGTTATCGGTAGTGAAGATTTATTTATTCAGTAAGAATAGCTTGATGGTTTATTTTACGGTTACATTAATTTCAGTTCTGAAAGTATTACAAAATGTGTTGAAACCATACTACGTACACTAGGTAAACACTGTAGGTCGTGAAAAGCGCAGAAATGACTAATTGTTACTATAGATTATGATAATGCAGACCAGATAGTTAGGAACGCCGTTCTAGTGGATACCTTACACTGAAGATGAAGATATTTGCCGTTATCTAGGCCAAGTGTATAAGGTTTACATACCACATTCTTTATTATACAATTAGAAGCAACACAACAAACTCAAAAGTAAAAAAAAACTGCATTCCAACTGACTTGCAGATGCATCTCTTTACATCCATGAAAAATTTCATGTGCTGACAAATAAGAAACGGTTTGTGTGTGCTAAAAGTGTAGGTTAAGAATCTAAACCAGATATAGCCTCATTTAGTCATCAGAAGTTCCCACCTTGTGTAATTTGGGACTTAGGTACAGAGCCATGCACTCTTGTAAACTTGTAACTTAACTTACTTTGCATCCGCATCCTGCGTTATTAATTACACTTGGGGCTGTGTCTCACAGCAGTCCAGTTCTGCATGATCACTGCATTACTGGATCCTGCAGAAAACTTTGGTGTGTTCACACGGCGGTTTTTTGCAGGTACAGTTGGCCGTCAATTGAGTCCTGTCAACAGTCTATCTTGCTTGCACTTACCGATAATCTATCACAGCGTTGCCATGGTAGCTGTGTTTGTGCATACTGTCTTTTTAGAAGTGGAACTGGTCCAGTTTAATGATAAAACTGGATCAGTAAAAAAATGGTATTCGTTTTCTGCTGGTTACTGCAATCGGCATGTCCGTGTGGATATTAACATTAACACGTATGTAGCTAAAAGGCATCCTGCAGAAAACAGTACCTGCAAAATACGGGATGCTTCGTGGGAGACGGCCCTTATTCCGCACTCGCATCGTCACCGTCTAATGAAATAAATAACCACTGATAATTCGTGCGTTGACTCCATTACGTCACAGACGTACGTCGAACCTCGTACAAGGTTGGGTTATTCCTGTTGTAAATAACTACTACAAAAATGTAATCCACTTTATGAATTGAAACGGAGTTAAAACGTGTGAAGGCAGCGATGGGATAATAGATTTTGCTGTACGTTTACTGGCAGTAGGCAAATAAAAGTCTAGGTATGCTATGATAATGACTGACTGACCGATAACCTATGGTGTAATGGGAGTGAGTGATGGTGACTGACGGCATAAGAGCACAAGATTTGATGACGATTGACGATTTATAAGCATCAGTCGTGGCATGATTGATGGATACCACTGATCACGCTGGCAATATTGGCTTATATAATTTTATAGTTTATTTATTTAAGTATATATGTATTACTACTTTCATTAGTTGTTTTTTCACTGCACCCGTTGCCGTCTTTCTGCATGACCTAAAGGTTTGACTGGCAGAGAATGCTTTTAGCATTAAGTCCACCTTTGTACACTAAATTTGTGCAATAAAGTCTTTAAATAAATAAATAACAGCTCAAAGTCTCTACCGCCTAACCACTTTTAAACGAAAATAGCTTACACACACGACACAAAAACGGGCGTCACTCCAAACAAAAAATGACGCGAGGCGCAGACGATTTGGCTCTGGTGGTGGTTGGGCGCCGCCGCAGCGGTTACCTTAAATGAGAGCGCATTGCTGTCTTGAGCCCGAACTATAATGCATATTGGTATATTGCTAGGCTTGGTGGAGATTCGGCTATTAAGGTCCATTTAGCATGCTAATGTACAACTTAACTTAATTTTCTCTCGTTTTTTGCAGGTGTTGCGCACGAGTGGCGTGGCGCGAGGGTGTGATGCGACGGTGGCGAGGCGGCAGGCGGCGCGAGTAGCGACCATGCGGTTGCCGCCACGTAGCGCCCGCGCCGCCGCCTGCTTGCTTGTGCTTGCCGCCGTACTCGCCGACAAGATCGTGTCTTCTACTGACGTCATCAGTGAGTATACCACCTTCTTTTGTTTTTTATAGCTTATTCTTTAATAGGTACCCCTTTGAAAATGAGACCTCGCCTGCGGGGCAAAGGGGTGCGGGGGGAGAAAAGAGCGCGGTTAGTGAGCGGCGCGGGCGGGTGTTTCCGTCCCGCCCGCACCTCTTGCGCGACTCGCTATCGCCTCACCCCACGCCCCTGTACCCCGCAGGCGAAGTCTCAATGAAGCGGTTTATCTATAAAATAGTGGTATGTGGGTGCCTCAATGTAATGCCACGCGCCAGCGCCTACCTGCTAGCAATTGCCACCCTTCCTCACCAACAAGATCGTTTCTTCTGCAGACGTCATCAGTGAATGTTCGGGATGTTACACACGGCCGGCACCGTCGATCTTCTGCCATAAACTTGCCGTCGATTCGGTCGCCAACTGTCGACGTGACGTCGACGCACTATATGTGTGTCAGCATACATGCACAATAAAATACTAAATTGTTGCTTCTTCGGACATCAACGTTGACGTGATCATCTTTTTGTTACTATTTACATTAGACTGTAGAAATGGGATGAGATGTATTCCATTACGATAACTTATCGGTGACGTAAGCTACACTTAAGCATGTAAGATGTCACATTAGTAAGATAGTTAAGAGTCGTAATTCCAAGTATTTTTTTTATCAAAACAATACAGTAAATAAGGAAAGTTGCATAAAATGTTTCGATGACTGTTTGGTGCTATTAACGGGTTTTCTTTAAATGTGAAGTCAAGATTACGCAAAGTTTTATTTTGATTTTACATAAATACATTACATTTAAAAAAAAGAATTGTGGTTAAAACTTACTGGGATAAAAATATAACAAATATAAAGAAAGATATTCATTTGGTTTTCCAGTAGTATTACCTACGCCAAGACACATAGCAATGAAAATTGCGCATACTAATTTAAAATGCATTAATTCGCGCTTCGTTCAGGATACTTTTGCTCATCCACAATAATTCAGTCATTTTACAAAGATAATATTTCTACAGCGGTTATGTCAGCGCAGGCGCCGGCGGCGCTATAGTAATAAATGGAATTGTTTTATGACTTTACTAACAAACTTATTCAAATGCTCGCACGTGGTTATGCATACCCAGTCAGAAGCTTATTTGCGATTATTGAACAATAGCTTAGCTAATTCCACACTCAATGAACTGAGTAATGTGCATACGTACTTTTATGACAGTCCCTACGTGTGTGTTGTAAAATACGGATAAATACAAGGAAAATCAATCACCCCGCGATGATTTCACTCATTCACGGCTGTCACGAATGCTCGTCGCGAGAAGCGTATTGTCATATCCTGTAAGTTTCACATGCAGTAGGTATAATATGACAATGCTGCCGCTCCGCAGTTACCGGTAACACAAGTGTGTTCAGGCAGAGAGTCTTCTGTTGCGAAACGGACTGCCAGTTAGGGGTGTCCACTTAAAAAATATATCGATATTTATATTCGATGTAAAACATCGGATTCCAGCATCGATGTTTATCGATATATCGCTAGAAAACATCGATATTTTTCTACTATCGAATACTTTCCACAAAAGTTTAATATTACCTTTTTCCAGTGAAATGCGCAAAATTTGTGGTCTTTGATTTTGCAGGTGTGAATGTAGAATCAGATACCAGAGTAACATAGCTAAACTAATAGTGTAATGATAGTGATTTTCTATGAGAATCACTATCATTACATAGTTACTTAATCAGTCAGGTATCAAACGAATGCCGAGAGTCGCATAACAATGGAATTTTTATTGTGCCTCGTTTACACATACTTGACGAGTTAAATAGAATTGTAATACTAAGATAATGGTGAGATGACTGAGATGAGTTATACCTACATTTGCAAGTGAAATATAAACGACAAATCAAAACAATGATTTAATGCGTTACCGACCGCCAAACAGCAAAAGTCGACGTAAAAACAATGAATGAGTCCAATGAGTGAATGAGAGTAAAAATAAATAGAATGAACCTATAGAATCCACAGATTATATAAATTTAGAGTGAATAATCAATCGATCTGTCAGGATGGAATTGATTAGGTAATTAAGCTGGTCACTCACAGATGTCACTACCTTAATGAACCATATTTAAAATCCAAAATCCAAGTCATCAAGTAGTGTTAAAATTATTTAGTTTTTTAGTAGATTATACAAAAAGAAAATAAAAAAACAAATATTCGATGTTTCTATAAATATATCGATATATCGAATACAATAAATATTTGACAAAACATCGAATCAATCCGATATATCGTAAAGAAAACATCGAATAAATTCGATATATCGATGTTAAGTGAATATCCCTACTGCCAGTTCCTCGCTGCCTGTTGGAGAGACGACTCTGTGTCGATGAATGTGTAGTCGTCATTTGTAAGATGTAAGATGCTCTTACCTCTTGCATTAGGGTTGGTGAGGTCTTATCATATTTTATTTATTTGAAAACTTTATTGCACAAATGAATGTGGACAAAAGGTAGACTTAATGCTAAAAGCATTCTCTCCCAGTCACAGCTTTAGGTCATGCATAATTGTACTGATTGAGGGTTTGTCTTATACAATATCTCGTGAAAGTGATTTAATAATAATAATTGTGGAATTATGTAATTGTTCAAAGCTTTCAACACATTTTATTTATGTTTTCATTGAAAATAAATAAATAATACCAAAAAAGTGTAAAGTGAAATGGTGTTGATGTTGGTTTAACAACATTTTCAACCCTACAGTTTTTATATCGTCATCAAAGTCAAACTGCATGTCTGGTTTGTGCACCTAATTTAAAAGACAGTATGGAAATGTTGAAATCAAATCTCCATATCGGATACAAGATATGCAGCCAGTAAGCTTGTCCAATATGTCCGCATCGTAATATAACGGTTCAATGCGTGGCTGTTGGCATTCGGTATTTCTTAAGATACTGTCTCGCGAAGAACTTATTTAAATAATTTGTATTGAACATTACGATAAATCTGTTTACTTTAGATAAACAAAATGCAAAAGGATACTGCGCCATTAATCTTAACGAAAGCAATTTCCCAAATAAGTATCGATATTCAATTTCGAAGTTTGTACGTTCTGACAAATCGACGATGTTCTGAGGAAAAGATAATAAATACTGGACTCGTATGAAAATGAAGACATAAAATTATTTGTGTAGCAACATTTTATGTATAGGTCGCGGAGATATGCTTAGCCCGGCGGCCAAGATTGAGCATTAATACAGGAGCAACTTTCGAAAAATTATCCTCATCTAGCTGTCATTAACGAAATGACCGATAAACACCGAGCTTACAACAACTTTACGAACGTTCCGCGTACGCCTTTAATACACGCGCCGCGATCGAACTGAGTGTAAAGTGTCTAAAGTACCGTATATTTTGTTATTTGCATAATTTCTTGTCACTTGCTGGAATAATATCATTTAGCGGTTAATGGAATATTACTTGAGGTTCATCGATCGTGATTGATGTTAATTTTGAGCATCATGAAGTCTGAGGATCGATGTCCACGCAGTTATAATAAGTTTGCATAACGTGTTTACATTCGCTTTTAGGGTTCTTTCTCTGTTCTCAGAATTTAAAAATCCTGCTAAGTATATCATAAGTGATAGGTTTTTTTATTGACTTATAAAAAATCGTGAAATTATGGAGATACATTGCAATAACTTTGTTGACAGTTTCACAGATAATTCCATAAAAATAACTATTGAAATTCTATGACCTGTGCATTATGTGTGCACATTGCGCATAGTTCAAAAAATTCTCCAGATACTTGCAGCATTTAAAGACAAATTCGTTTACATTTCAAAAGCTGGGTTTTTACAATTTTCCTGCGGACGGTCGGCTATGTGTTAAGATGGACTAACATATAAGTGAATGACGTAGACGGCCAATCATGAGGATTTTACACTTCAGTGTCAAATTTCAAGGGTCAAACAGCATGGTGTTGACATTGATACAGCAGTAATTTGTTATCTACCAATCTTTATCTTCACTCATCTGCGCGAGGCCGCGCGTGACAGGCATTCGATCACACAAATCATTGTAGCCAACTAATAATAATTAGCAATCCACTCGCAGTATAGAATCTTGATTAATTTAATAGGAATGTCGTGTTCCTCGAAAGCCATTTTTATTAGTCGAGATAATTTAAATCTCCAACAATATGAATTACCTATCTAATTTGTTCATTTACAATTCAGATAATATTTATAAATTCGTTTGCCTTGAAAACGTAGCTGGTTGCTATGAGATAGCTATTGTGAAATGTAAATATGTTGTTGACCGATTCTTTTAAGAAGTAAATACGCATATAAGAATAAATGCTTATACTGCTCATCGTCAATAACAATATAGCTAACTAAACAAGATACAAGTACATGAAATTTAAGTACAAACAATAAAGGTAATTAATGAAGTTCATAATTGTTTTACCAGATCATCCATCTTATCCTAATAAGTCTTAACTATCCCAAAAAATGCGACGTGTAGACAGGGTGTTTAATACATTACACATGTATTGGCATTTTAATTTATTTATTTGAAATGGGTTCGCTCTTGTCTACAGACTAGACCAAACGTGGCATTGACAAAGACAAAGCTGATAGAGAGAGCTCACCCAGAAGAAGCCTGTTCACTCTGACTTTGAAAATTTTAGGATTATAATCTATTGGAAACACACAAAAATGGCCAGTCCGTGACAAGGCGACCAGTCAAAACATGGACAAGTCAAATATTAGTGATATGTTAAGTAAACACGCTAGGAATGTTCTCGTAAAGCATTCCGCAGATGAACACACATTAATTACCGAAATGTTTGCGCAGGACACTGCGACCGCGACGGCGCCAAAGATTGTTAGGTACGTAATAAGAATGCGGATCTGTAGATCTAAATCAAAGTAATAATAATGCGGATCGCCGATGGCGCTAGTCGCGGGCCGATCATCTGAAGTCGAAATCCTAGCAAAGGGGAAACTCCTCAATAAAATGTTGTATCGTCTATTGTATCAAATGTCATCGTCTATATTTACATTAGATGCGGATCTGCAGATAAATGAGCCGTTATATTTTCAGCATTGCCGATGACTTGCCGATATTCGCATACCTTAGCTGCTAGTATAAAATCTTGTGTTTATCTATCTACACCGGCAGAACAAGTAATCATTCATACCGTAAAACTTCTTTTGATATGAACTTTTACTAAAAAGTTTACGTGTGAGTGAAAAGACACAAGCAGTTATTAAGGATAACCGTTAGTACGATTCGTAACTAAGTACAAAAGAAACACTTTATATTCAGTCAGCTGATCAATAAATCAGTTGTAACAACAGCCGCTTATCATTGTTGCGTCTCGTGACGTAGAGCGGTATATACCTCTAGTGATGATTACTATCAGTTATAATAATCGATATCTCAGCAGAGTGCGGGGCGTTGCAACGTTGATTAGGTGACGCAGTACGCAGCATATGCGCTTGTAAAATTGGTGCAGGATTCAATTCCTCGCTGACACAGTTGCTTTATAAAAGTGCAATTTACACGAAATCTCTTGAGTTCGGTGCATTGGCTTGTTATACATATAGGGCAGAAAGCGTTCCCACGCGTATTGCATAAACCGCAAACTCCCCCGCACTGCTTGCGAGGCTAGACTCCACCTGACTGCACAGTGTGCAGTGCGCAGTGTGCAACGAGGCTAATGTTTGCTATGCGCTTTGAGTACGATCAACGTGATAATTTATCCCTGGCTATGTCATGTCAATTGTGTCCTTTTTTGCATAGTTATACATTATTTTTATATATCTGTGGTGCCTATTTTGTCCTCGCAAATATAGTCAGATAATGAAAAGATTTAATGACGCATAGTCGGCTAAGGATTTAGAGCCATGCTGTTGTTAGGAAATAAAGCAGTAAATAAATTGTTGAAAGGGAGAAGCAGCACTATATAAAGTTTCAGTCAGCAAAACGATTGCGTGCCTACATAAATGCGACAATCCTCTCGCTAATGAATTTTTCTGTTGAGCATACAAACAAATAAATATTTACTTGTTTCTGAAGTCTACGCGAATACAACTTTGTCGAACTCTGAAGTGTTCGAAATGTTAAATTAAATAAATCTTCTCGAAAAATATCCGTAAATTGTGTTATAAATTTTTATTTTGTAATATTATTCCCTAAAATTTTACTTGTTTTATTATTCTACAGAGGGCCAGCGAGCGCCGTGCTCCAACGAGGGCGAGGCTGTCCGTCTGCAGGACTCTCGGCTGGAGCAAGACTTCAGCAGCTGCTTCCGCTGTATTTGCAAGGTATGCCGCTTGTATCTTGTTACTGCCAAAGGTACTACTAGAGTAAGCATTGTGAACCCGTTTCGAATCTTATTCGTCTGTACGAATTTATAGGAACCCTTAAGGCCCTGTTGCGTGATCGACGGTTGAATACTTCTGATTGTGCGTGTTTAAAGAAAAACAGAATGACTATTTTGATAACATTTTTTTTATTTGAAACACACACTCAGCTAAATATCCAACTGCTGGTAACCACATGTAACCATTAGTTGAGTCAACTTTCGACCACAAAACCGGGCCTAGCTCTCTAGCTAGGCCTCTTGACTCTTCATTAATTTATGGTTTAAGGTTTTTGCTATAGTTATGGTTAAGACTATGGTTATTGGCTACAGGTATATACTTAACTTTTTTTTCACTTTTTTCGTGACATGTCAACAATTGGACATTTCATTACCCATGGCGGCCAGCTACAGTTACGCATTCTCTCATTGACGGATTTAAAATCGGATACAGAACCGATGTAAAGTTAGGGTGTAACCGCTTTTACAACTAAACGACCAGTTTGTGCAACTCGTAGGAATCTCGGAATCGACAGCTGAGGCCTTATTTTTGAAGCGCTCGCGTCAATGTAGCGTGTAATTTGTTTAATGTTCGATTTTCGAATGAATCAGTTATAGGTAAACCGCGAAATTGAGACCTCGCCTGCGGGGTACAGGGGCGCAGGGGGAGGCGAGAGCGGGGTTTGTGAGAGGTGCGGGCGGCAGGCACATTCTTTTCAAAATTCAGTACGCTCGCTACACCGGTAGCGATAGCATCTGTTGACAGTTGTGGACGCTTTGACAGAAGTACACAAGATAATACTGTCTGACTGAAGTCTGAAGATAAGTCGCAGTATATTCGGACACAAAATCTATGTTTTTTTTAAATCGTGTTTTTTAATTCCTATTTGACATCATTCTCCTGCATCTGTTACAATCTTTGTACATGACCTAAAGTTGTAGTACTTTTATATATTCTATGCAATAAGTATAACTGGGGAGGAGAATGCTCTTAGCATTAAGTCTACCTTTTAATAACAAAAAATAACAGTGCTTTAATAAATGCTCTAAATATATACGAATATTTTAGAATATATAGATCCAAATTCAGCTGAATATGAACTAGATATAAACTTAAACAAAACAGTCGCAAAAGTTACCCGGGAATGTTATTCGAAGTTTTTAATTTTGCCAAAAAATCAATCTTATTTTAAGATTCCATTTTATTTATTGATCAAAATCCGCGGCTCTGGATAGTAATATTTAGACTTAATTCACTGTCATTAATATTATATTTTTAATAGAATTTTTCTTTTCCAATATGTTATGTATTTTTCTTCTGGGCGAGCTCGTTCCATCTTCGACTCCGTCTTAGTCGCACTTGGCTTGGTCTGGAGTCAAGAGCAAACCCATACTAAATAAAAAAAAAATGTTATGTAATGTCATAAAGTGTCGACACTGACGACCACCATTGTGACCACTGACGTCACATATCTTAAGAACTGTCGCGGCAAATTTCGTATCTTGTGTATCCCCGCCGCCCGCACCCCTTACAGTCCCCGATCTCGTCTTTCCACCCGCACCCCTGTACCCCGCAGGCGAAGTCTCAATGAAGCGGTTTACCTATAAAAACTGATATTCTGTGGTGATTTGAAAGATTCTAAAATAGGACCCCTGGGGCCCTGATCATTTAAGTATACATAAAATCGTGAAAATGGTTTAGTGAAGTGAATCCTGAAAAAGTCAGAAATGCATCGGATGCGCAAAACGATTATCGGAATTTGTTCTTCGTAGTAGGTCTGCTGATTATTTACGTTATATTTCAGAAATATATATAATTGCTAATAAATTAGCAACAGTGAACCTTTACTTCAAAGCTTTTTATCACACCTTTGGCAAGCAACCGGACGGTTTATTGAAATTTTATAGATTCAAGTAATCAATGCGTGGACTCGAGGTGTGAAATAGGCAAATAAGACGAGGTGATGATGTTTCCATTTACGTCCAAATAGCCTCTAACCAAGTTCTAAAAATAATTAAAGTTGACTACCACATACCATTCTATACATTGCGGTATTGCGAGACGCATGTCATGAGAGTAACCACTATCTCATGTAATGTAGCCAAAACTTTCTAATTTTGAGTTTGGCAAATGTCTTTACGTTATTATGAGTTTACTCAAAGTATTTACATACCTATTTACATACTGTAAAAGTGTAAAGGGTAGTCCTGAAACGTATGTCATACAAATTTCCCAATCTGTCTTGTAAAATAAAATAAAAATCATGAAAATTTAACCGCCTTCAGAAAACACTTATAGGAGGTTAAATTAAAAAAATGACGTTTTTAGTTATTGTTTAAGTTAAGGTTATAATGTACATGATTGAACAAAAACCTTTTCCTTAATGTAACAAACTGATGACTTTACTGAACACCGCATCAAAATTGTTCCAACCAAATGCGAGATATTCGCAGATAAACTTACAGGTCGAACTGAGAACCTCCTTTTTTGAAGTCGATTATAAAGTGGCTCCAAAATAGTGCGTGTAAATAACAAATGGCTGCTGTTTTACCTTTGCTCCTTCTAAACTTGGCTGACACACGGCCGTGTGTCTAGCTAGATTGCCGAATTTTCCAAAACCATCCCTCGTTTTCCTTTTGTAGACTCGTTAATCAGTTCGCAAAATAGCTCGTTTGGTAGTCAATATTAAAGAAGCCTTAACGAGGATTGGCACTTTAATGCATACTAAACGCAGGTAACTATGTGTAGGCAAGTAACTCATGGGTGCTAATTGTTAAACACCACTAACCACATGACGTCTCGTATCGGCAACTGGAAGACATGAAAAAATACCAGTTATTTCTACTTAGTAGTAGATATGGAGGTTAAAAATACTACTAATCAATGTTTGTTTTACATGTCTTTAATTGGATTTTCCTTTTTTTGAGTAGTTTACTTTTCTACGTTTATAAATTATTTCTAGAGCCGGTAAGATAGGAGGATTTTTATAAATCTTAGAACCAAACAACGACTTAACTTAACCATAGTGCAGTTGACTGTTTATGGCCAATTAAAATTGCTACATTTTCAAAGCTGATCATGTGTTCTGCGACGCGGCGCGCGCGCCGGCGCCTGCCCAGTGCAAAAACTGCCAATGCGGAACCTCCACTGGCTGGAATCCGACGCAACTGTTCTTTACATTCATTTATTACATTATTTATCCACAGCATTCCTTCTAACATTTCCCCCTCTATGACGATTATGACGCTTCTATTCGACCGCGGCCGCTGCATAGCCGGCGACTGGATAGCATATATGCAAGTGTACCGTATATCAGTGGTATTTCCCAGCCGATCTCACCTCGTCGGATGACTTGCGCGGAATTCGAAAGCCCATCGCGAGATTTATCGCTTATTCTGTATAAAAATATACATTTGCTTACCTAATGGGCTTTTTTGTCGTGTGCCACAAAACTACTCTGTGATCCCATCCCGTTGATGGAATTTTTATGATTTATCAATCATATTGGACAGATAAAACGCTGGGTTGATGTGTGCGTGGATTTGCATGCGAGTTTAATTTATTAAACGGCTGTAAGTTCCGGAGGCAGGTGTACGGCGTGTCGTGTTGACCCGCGGGTACTATTAGCCTTTTTATGAACGCCAGTAGCCGTCGATAGCATCGCGGCTCCCGCGCACCGCTCTCTTAAATGAGCGATGTCATTCGAAGCGCGGATTACAACTCTCGGACGAATCGTTCAATTTCTTGTAACATCTTCACTCCGTAAGTGGTCTCCTCTCTGTGGTTGGATCCAATAATGTTCATGACTATAACTGGCAACTAATAAACTTAGTAAATGAATCAGTAACTCTAGATTGAGTCAGGCGAGCAATTACAGCACTTGACCGAAATATGATAAAATTATACCAATGAAACCACTAGCAGACAGAACTTTCATAAGCATTAATCATAAGTTCGATAATACATTCAAAAACTACAAAGACCACTGCATTTTTAAATAAATGGTTACTTTTGTACTATTGACGTACTTTGCAAAAGCAATAAAATACAAAGTAATGTTTCAACTCGGTTAACTTCTAGTAAGACACTTGATCTCGCTGCGACTTTATTTAAATAAAAGTTCGTTTCGTAAAACAGTTCAGCGAAACAATAAATTTTCCGGTAGGTAGCATTAAGTGGTGCTTCAGTTTTATTGTTATCATTTGCATTCATAACATTCTATATTTATTAGTTTACGAAGCAATACTAAGTTTGATATACTGGATGTATTTTCTTTTGTATTTAGTTCAAATCGTATATGTAGCAATACAAATAAGTTTTATCTTTGTACTCTACTTTCAAAGCGCTATCAGGGCGGATATTTATGGACGTATAAATTATCTGTAATTTGAAGTTTATGCAACGAATTTTGTGTTAATAAACAAACGGTAACCGAGTGCAGCGTAATAATAGACCGGGAGTCCTTTCGTGACAATTTAATTGAATCATGCCCAGTAATTTCTAACGTTCGCGACGGAACGCGTCAGTCTTGCCGTAATTAAGTAATGTTACACGACTTGCTATTTTTGTCGAGGCCCTGCCGTCTATTAATATCCCATAAATTGTATTTTATATGTTGTTACAAGTAAATTGCTAAGTCGAGTACCTGTAATGATCATATTGCGCTCGAGTCCGCTCGAGTCGGTTACTCAGAAACAATGTTGATATAAGTGACGATATTTTGAGAATATTGCTCACAAATTCGCAATTCTGTGTAATATCATACTGATTCATGAATTATATGAGCGTGGGTGTTCTAGAAACATTACTAACGTTTGGATTATTTTGTAATCGGCAAGTAGGCAGTTTCTTTACTTCAGTTGCTTACCACTTTAGTTCGCGAACACAATACTTGCTACGAAAGTTCGACAATCGCGAGCTTATAAAACATTCGGTCACAGTATTACGATACGAGCTGTTTCTTATAAATTATTATTAGAATGACATTGATTTATCTTCTTTTAAACCATTGAGGAATGTCTAATAAAGGTAATTTTTAAAATCGCGTTAAAAACCCGGATATCTAGAAACGTGTTCTACCACTTTGGGAGAGGTACAAACTTCTGCAGTTTGGGGATTACGTTGGTTGTTTCGGTGGTTTGTGGTGTGCGGGGTGCGTGATGAGGTCGTGGCACACGTCGGCTGTCGGGTGTAAATGTGAAAGTAGGTGAGAGGAGTGGAAGCGGGAGCGGGAGCGGGCGCGGGCGGCGCAGGTGCCGCGAGGCCTTGCCGCGAGCGCGCGCGCGGTATGCGGTCCCACCGGTTCTTCTAGCAACGCGTATTTTTTACATGCTACACATCATCGACATTGTTATTATGTTTTGCTATGATGCAAAAAAAATCAAGTTTAATTCGGATGCACGTTCTTTACGAGGACTTTGGACGGCGGTTGGCGGATAAATCGTTTTGGACATGCCAAGAGTGGCTTGGCGCCTAGATTTTTTTGGATGATTGATTTTTTGTTCGTATTATATCCAACTTTTTAAATTGAACTGAATGTAGATAAACATGTGGTCGAATGATAGCTTTCAGTGACCAAACTTGAAGTTCGTACGGTACTGAAAAAACCTGCTGTCTCTCCGGACAGGTTCATTGCACTGTCCCCGCGCGAAATACTGGAGCTAAGAACTGTTCGTTTTGTAGTTAGTGGTAACCAAACCGCATTAACACAATACAAATAGTAGACGAAGAGACCGCACTCAACAGTACTATACAGGGTGTGGCCTGTAATAGGAGCAAACATGTTATATATAGGCCCTTTAATTAACTAGTTATCTATATTATAATATGGTGAAAAAATTATTTATTGTTATTTTCTAACAAAATAAATAGAACCAGCAATGTATCGTAAACATATTATGTGTCAAGTCATAGAATTTGACATTGACATTTACTACAACGAGTTTGCGAGTATGATATACATTGATTAGGGATTTTAACTTTGAATTACTGTATCTCTGAGTTAAAGCATTTTAGACCACTATGACCGGAGGTCAGGTAACTGCGTATACTCTGTAGAATCATTAATTAAAATTTTTGCTCCTAGTACAGGCCACACGCTGTATACTCTGTGACTCTACCTCTAAACTGGAAATGTAATTAGCATGCCAAATTTTGGCATAGTAATAGCGCTCGGTATTCAAGAATTATACAATTCTACCTTATATGAGTAAAACGTTTTCTACACTGTTTAAAAAAAGCAGGCACTGTTTGGTGTGTGCGAAGTTCTTATTTTTGTAGAATTGTGTCGTAAATCATACAAATAGATTTTAAGTTTTGCTGCTGGCAACTATAATATCTAGGTTTTTGTGACTCCGGGGTAAACCGCGTTTCTAGTCCTTAACAATTTTGGACACAAAAGTGGTACAGTTACATAAGTTTTCCTGTTAAACATCCCATAACAATAAACAAGCAATTCCGAGTAAAAAACTGTTATTACTACACCAAAGAGAAGTTAACGGGGAGTGTCTTGAGCAGTGCCCATTTCCAGAAAATGTTAATAATTTTACCGAGGAAAAGCGTTGGCAGATTAAGTAAGTAAATCTTGGAAATATCTTCCATTTGGCTAGGGTATCGGGTAAAAAGTCGGACAACGTAAAAGCTCCAGTGATTACGCGTTTTGTTGATAGAAGTTTTTGGAGCATATTAAGTATTACATACCCTACTATTCTGTAAAGTTTTATTTGCAAATATAGTCTTAGCGAGTTAATAACTAAAATAATTTCTTCCTTTTTACGGGTCCGTACCGGTTTTTAACTGGAATTGCTATGTCTATCTATCAGTGGATGGCTTTCGGTCCAGACTGAATGGATCGGAATCGTCCTTGCATCATGATGATGGCTTATTTTCTTATAGTTTTAAAACATATGATCAGTCTATTTACTGTCTCAGTGACCACGACTGGTGCTGTTACGTTATGGCAGGCGCCAATGCGACAGGCGACCCACACTCGGCCTTGCCGCCGCCGCGTGCCCCAGGATCGCTTACTTACTCGCCTAGATACAATTACATCTACTAAGTACACGCCTTGCACATCAGACCATACATTTTTCATACAAAACAGCACCTATTACAACTACATAAGATACCACAGCGTTTAGCGTGATGTGCTGGCATCTGTACTTGCATTTAAACGCATACGATTAGCCGACCTCTCTAAACACGGCCAATAAAAAACAAAGGTCGACGCGATCATTAAGAAATTAAATCTTAAATCGATCTAATAGGCAATTTGTAGGAATTTACCATGATTATTGTCATAGTTTGAAGGCTTAGAGTAGGTTACCAGCGGCTTGGAATGTGCGTGATTTTTGCGAAATTATTATTTGGATTAATTATTTAGGCACGTGATTGATGCAAGTTTTTTCTATGTTTGATAACACCGATACGTGACTTAATTTTATAATTATGGTAAGTTAGTCTATTGACTAATACTTAGTGCACTTCTTTTTAAATTGATAAATAAATCTAATAACATATGACTAGCAAGCAAAACAATGAATTAAATACTTATCTTATTTTCCTAAAGTAAATAAAATGACATTTGAATGGTTGGACCAACAGATAGAGCTTTCATAAAATAAAAGCTTGCGTTGTCCCCGAGCAGTCTACGCCTGCCGGTCGCTATGTAAATGAACAAATAAACATTTCAAACCAAAGACATCCTACGCACGATACGCATCCATTAGTTTACGAGAAGAGTTGCCGACCGTAAGCCACCATCGATAGGATACTATCGAATATTGTTAAGATCAATATTGGTTGATGATACATAACGCTCTTGACAGTATTGATCCCGATAGCCAATAAACTATCTACAAAACATAATTATATCTTTTGTCAAAAAATATCGATACTTAAAGTATCGGTAAGATTCTAGCGATTTTGATAATCATAATCATAATCATAATCATTTATTTTTTCTCAACACATACAAAGAAAATTAAATGGACATGGGGCTTAATACTAAATACAAAAGGTCAGTGTATGTGTGAGACTGGTGCCTATGCTAGGTAAAATACCTGTGTTACAGGTCACCAGCCTCCCACTACTACGAACAGCCGTAGGTTATTCAAAAGTATATAAAGGGTAAAAGTCAGAATTATACAAAATAACGGTAAGTATGTGTAGTTAAAGTAACAAGACATTATAGTAGATAATGATCTAGTAGTAGTATAGTAGTTAATGATAGACAATTAGATAGTGCGGTAGTAGTAGTAATAGAATGTAAGTGTGTGAGTGAAATTCTACTTGCAGTATAGGATTTATTTATTTTTTGTAGAGTCTACAGTATCGATATATTTTGACGTAAACTATCGTTAACTCGACGGCACTATTTACGTGATTCTACATATATTTCAAAGATCAAATCGCAAAAACATGAATTTTGATAACAATTTCGTATTTGCATATTTTGTCTGCAATACGCATTTAAATATGCAACATATTAATCTGCACTCGCATAGAAGTTAATATTCATGAAGTGTAATTACAATCTAGTTGGAATTTAATCGTAAGTTTGGTATCGTCTTTATTAAGTGTTGAGATCTTTATTAGCCGTATCCACTGTAATGATGATTGGATTGAAATGCAATGGAAATTAAATTCTTATAGGTAACATTCGAACTAACATTATTTCACTGAAACTAAATGAACCTAGGTAATAATTACCTATTGTCTATCGCCTGAATAAACCGAAGTATTACATAAATAAAACATGATTGGGAGTCCGAAGTAGTAATAATCAAACAATTAAATTATGATTTACAAAAATAAGGATCATAGCATAGCGGGCATATCTGAACTAGTGAATATTTGAGACACACTATAACTCTCATTAGCTATTGTGATCATTATATTAACACTGATAGACATAGTACATATGAACAATTCATCATCACTATAAGTAGGAATGGATTAGATTAGAACATTTCGTGTTAATCAATCCAATATGTAATCATGTCTAGCCTAAATGTTTAGTCTGTTTCCTAGACATTATAATTTGGGCGAATTCAAGAAAAGAGTGAATAGGCTATTACTTGTCAGGCATGATCCATGCTAGGCCACATCATCACTTACCTCTACAATCAGGTGAGATTGGGGCCCAATGTCTGCCTAGATACTAAAAAAAACTGACAAACTTTTGCAACGCACGAATTAAGGTGAGTATAGGGCTATATACTACCACTGTAGGTACTATTCTTATAACTGTTAGTGACCAACACCACCATATAGCCTTCTTTTTCGGCCTTCTGTGTTCAAAATCAAAGTTCAAAGTATTTTAAGAAACTAGTTAGTTAATAGTAGATTGTTATACAAGGGGAGAAAGCGACCCATTTTACTCGAGATGTTTCTGGCGCTCGAACGAAGTGAGAGCGCCAATAATTCGAGAGTGAAATGGTGCTTTCACCCGAGTTAAACATACTATTTTTCATTTCGACTGTGAGGAAAAACATTAAATTTATAATAGTGGTTGTAGATGTCATGGTGAGGTATTATGTACCTAGTACAGCGAGAATAGAAAACTCAAGTTTTTGCACAAAAAGACAGTTAATTTACAGTTCTCCAAACATCTAACATGATTAGAAAGAATAACGGCACGAATACATGAAAACAGTACGAAAAAGCAGACGATACGAAATAATTACAATCCTTGTAAAAAATATCGATCGAATTTTCCCCACAGATAATAATTGTCATAATTTAAAATGTAGGCATAGAGTTCAAAAAGAAAAAATGACACTGACAATGTAAAATAAAAAAAGTGTCATCTTGGTATTATGGCGGGAAGCCGACTGCCGATTATTTTAATCACAGATTTTTAATATTGTCTATTTTAATTTTAGATTGAATCAATTGTATATTTTTTATATCAACGATCATAATCAACATGCTTTTCAATGTATAGTTTTATATTATCTGTGGTATATCTAAGAAAAAATGTTTATTATTTTTATAATATGATGTGACTCAATTATCTTTGACCGAAGCTTAGACTGCATGCTTTGACTCTATACCATGCCAATTAAAACTAAATTACTTTCGACCCTAGGGATGGATAAGCTATTTTCAACTCGGCTATCTACACAGGAAAATGCTATTTTCCGAACAGGAGAGATGAAAAAGTAATTAATCTTTTGTTAGTCTAGATAAAAAACGATCCATCTACTATCATGAAAAGAGCTCTGCGTGCGTATTGCGATGTTACTCTGACAGTTAAGCGCGTCTGCTTTTGAACGGATTAGCAAATTCGTAATTTCGTATAATCCACTCAGCAGATTAGCGTGGGACAGCACAAAATGAGTGAGTGAAATATAAATACTTTATTTTTTTCTTAAGTTGGCGACTCAACTAGTTGAGTGGGAATTGAACTGCCTGAAACTTGAACGGAATTGGAGATTGCAATATGTCCCTTTTTTTTATTGATCCTTTACTATAACCAAAAGTTGAATGAAGAGCTTTACCGATATTTTCTGTGATTACATATGTAAAACGCACACAATTCAGGGGCCACACATTTGAAGGTCTGCAGATTGCGCAAGCGTCAGGAAGCGTTGAGGATATTAGTTTCTGGACGGGATTGTCGCTTTATCAGTGTATCAAACGGAAGTTGCGGGCGTGACGGCCATGCGAAATGACTACGGGATTTTTGGCTAAGTCTCAGTAAATAGTCGTATTTTTTTTGGGCTTCATCGTATATTCGTTTTTGTTTTAAAAGTAATAAAGCGTTCCTTAATGCAATTCAAAATTAAACTCAAAATAATTAACCAGTCAGAGGTGTGTAACTCCACGTCCACGGCAACTGGGGAAATGCATAACCACTCAGCCATTCATATAGCAAAGCTCATTAAAACTTTCATTTTATAAACTTTATTGCACAACCAGAATTTGTATAAAAGGTGGACTTAACGCGTGATGGCATTCGCTACCAGTCATACCTTTGGGTGCTTTGGGCTAAGCAGAATCTTGCAAATGTTAAATTAATTTTGTTAAATTACACCCTCGAAATTCATACATCAAGCTTCTCTATAAAATTATTCTACTTGATTATGCCCCTTAGTCGGTCGGGTGTTGCGGTGAATATCAAATGTTCAAGGAAACTGCGAAAACATCAAAGATTTTTACTGAAAAGGTTCTCATTAGTAGACCAATTGGCCAATTTGCCATTTATAATAATCTTATGAATGCTATAATATTATCTGCAAATAAGGTAATTTGTCATAGCCTTCAAATTTATATTGAAAGGAAGTAATACGAACATTGATACTTATCTTACATTCTTCCGTCGTGATATAGTATGTATAAGTAGGCGCATAATCATGGTTTCCAAAAAATATTGGAAGAGATTGTAAATTCGGACTAAACAAACGCGCTACGAGGAATTCAATGTGGGTTAGTAAATAAAACTTCCCACCAGTAGAGTATATCTAATATTAATCTATCTAATAGCAGTATTATCAAAACAGTGTGTGAGTGAGAGACTACATTGGCCGTACACGCCATATTCACAGAACCCCATTATCCTGATGACGTGAAGTGATACGTGATAGACATCAGATTTCATTGAATTAGAATTATATGTTCGAAAGTCGCAGATTTTGAAAGCTTATTAGAACCTACTATATCACGTTTTAAACCCCTCACACAAACTACATACACTCGTAAAAGTATCATTACAGAGTTATACAGGGTGTGGCCTTTGGTAGGAGCATTTTTTTTAAATAAAGGCCTTGTAAGTAACCAGTATTCAATTCTAAATGGTTTTATTTTTTATAATGAAAAAATAATTTATCGTTATTTTCCAACGAAATAAATGAATCAGCAATGTATTGCACACATGTGTGTCTAGTCATAGAACTTGACATTGTCATTTACTACGAGTTAGCGATTTTGGTATACATTGATTATAACTTTGGATTACTATATCGCTGAGTTAAAGCATTTTAGAGCACTGTGACTAACGTATACTCTGAAGAATCGTTGATATTTTTTTGCTCCTATTAAATGCCCCACGCTGTATAAGAAGTATAAAAATAAAAGAATGCTACAATTGCATTGTGTTCTACAAAGATGATGCTACAAAATTCAATTGAAAACAAAGAAAATGTCACCACCATGAATCATTTCGTAGTCGCGCGTTCTTCGTAGCATTTTTATGTGAGTTGATTTATTATCACCATGAGTTTGTCGCATTTGAACACTAATGGTTGAATCGTATTCAAATCAACTTGAATTGCGGTCAAGTGATTATCAGGATACCTATGTTATGATAATATTCTAGGCCATGATTATAGCCTACTTTAGTTCTTATCCTTGTTAAATTAACGTTTATAGTATTTATGGATTATTCGTTTTATTAAGAATGCAAAAAGTTAATTATGCATAATTACAAATAACACAATTTTTATAGTTATTCGTAATTTAATCAATCAATAATTTTTGTAGACATCAAATCTTAACTAATTAATTACATATTTTTGGATTTCGATCTAGATCTGAACAATGTTTTTAAGTATTTATGTTTTTATGATTGATATCTGTTTTGTGTGCTATGATTAATAAAATAATAATAATTACTTAGAGGATAATTAATTAACATAACATTAGGTAGACAGTTCCGTAGATTTTGTGTTACTTAGCTTCAAAAAGCCTATGCAAACATTATATCTAAGTAAGTAGGCGCGGTTGATAACGCAACTGATGGGACTATATCTCCAATTAATCATTCCGTATCAGAATAGGTCAGAAGGCGACTAGAAACGGTCTAGTTTATGTTTTATCGTGTCTCATTACGTTCACTAGGTCAGTTGTGTGTGGTTAGTGATCTGTTCGTGTTCGTTTAGATAATCTCTTGTATAATACCATCTCACAACTAATCCTGCTTTCGTCCAAAATAAACTATGAAACCCTGAAAATATCGTGCACGAGATTTTATTGCGTTATGCTTATCCAAATTTATGTTATCTGTTCAATTTTATGTTCGTTACGCTACTTACTAATAAGTAATGGGTAGTCGACAGACTTACAGTTATTTTTAACCGATGAGTAGAAAATGTAAATATTTCGCTATCTGAGGGTTACTTCAAAGAGATTCGGCCGAAGTACGAGTGAAGTATAGAAAAAACAATAAACACCGGTGAGTGGGTGACCTCGGGCAGCTCTGAGCTCACACGAAGTGAAACGAGCGCTGGTACTCGCTACACCTGCAGCCTCGGTTCCAGCTAATTCAAGCTTCGGAGAATTACGCTGGTGATCAACGGTTTTAGTTAGTATAACTAAATATTGATTAAACATATTAAATCGATAGTAGATCGCTGATTAACAATGTACCTCTACAACAACAACTATTATGATTTATCTTTGAATTATTGTTGTTGTTATAGTTAATGTAATTGAAGTTGATCAGTAAATTATATATAAGGATATTTTTAACTTTTCGTGCATAGCACTATAGTCGGCTTAAAACGAAAGTTCAATCAAGCTCACACATCCATGTGGATCATCCATGCTATATCCAATAATTTGAGATATCAGGAGTTAGCAACGCATAATTATGACATTAAAACTAGTTCGCTTGAGGGGAAAGTATGGACTTTTCTTACCAAAAGCTCTATAAAAATATAAAATAAAAGCTAGGCTTAAAGATGGGAGGTGTTAGAGATTTGATGGTTTAAATCATAAATCGATTGTTCATGATAGCACCCAGCTATTTAAGGAGTTGTTTCAATTTAAAAATTAGAAGCTAGACTGGAAATATGCGTATAATGTTTGGTGTTATAACGTTTGATAAGCACACAGATTTATGTAAACACCATCTTCTAATATTGATCGTGTCTGACTGCTAGCATGCTAACAACTTCGCATTCGTTTGCCGACTGGATTCCAGATATTGGTCAAATAAAACCATTGATTGGCTATAATAATGCATTATTACAGCAGCAACTCATATATCCAAAAAGTGTCTCATACCTTTTGCTTAAAATACATCACAATGGATGGAAATATCAGGAAATAAGAACAGAAATACAATAAAAGTGACTAATGCTAGAAAATGTATAGTCACAAGACAAGTGCTTGAGGTTAAGTGGGTACATTGACTGCAAAAGTAGGAAGTTCCTCAAAGGCAATAAGATACCTTCTTATATGCTATAGCCTGTACTAGCAATTACATTTTAATACGATACTTTCGTAAAATAATGTTTACGTAATTTGTAAGAAAAAAGCTCTATTTTGTGACTAAAATGTTTTATTTCCTAATAGTACTAAAAGTATTCTGATATTTCAGGACCAAAATTGGTAATTCGAATATTAATATACCAATTATTATTAACTTTTTATAGTAATAACGTTCGCAAGTTGAATTTGCCACAAATAAATCGACGACGTATTCATATGTTACCTAGTGTTGTAAAAATACATGGTTACAATTTTTATCGATAGATAAGTATGAAATAAAAAAAACAGAACTGATGAATAAAAAAAAGTACTTTATTAGTTTGAAATTAACAGAATTTAAATGTAAGTATTTTTTAGACCAAAATATCTAAGTAATACTGCTATGTCGTGCGATATGATGTCCCCGAAATAAAATTGATAGAACACACTCCGATATAAATAATAGAAGTATTTAATATCTCCTTCGCTTTACTGTCTCTCTTATCTATGTTATGTATGATTTGTTTTATATCGATATGAGTTTTACGAGCATCCCCACCACTCAGTGATATTAAGTGTGTGCAAAATATAGCCGGCGCAGTATCCCGAGTAATCCAAGTGTTCATGCAAATGCGTTAGAACAAAGACCCATTAAGAACACATTAAAATAATTATGAGAATAAGTTCTGATCTTGTTATGGATGAAAATGATTTCGCATTATTAACAGTCGCATTTTATCGGCACATTTAGAAGAAACATCACAAGGAGCTATCAGATAAATTAAGTCGTTTTATATGTGGCAGATGCGTATGTGTCATTGGTAATATCGGATCCACCTACATGGGTAGTCATATTTTTATTTCTAAGTTTATTATATTTGAAGCTTTAGATATAGTTTTATTTTATTACGAGACGTTGGCATTGGTAATGATAAAATTATCATAATAGTGATGGACCTTATTGATTTATACCGATCTACCCATGGATCATGTTCATGACTGTTCAAATTCAAATTCAAATTCAAGTTTATTTTCTGTGTGTAGTGCAAAAGCTCAAATTTTTACCATATTAAAATAATAAAACCATTGAATGATTTTCATATCAATGACCATTTAAGTAAGTCGAATGGTTATATAACAAAGTATTGTAATCTATCTAAGCATTATAAAAATATTGATGTCATATTAAATATGGTGTGTGTACACAAATTAACATATCTCGGTCGGTAATTATTCATGTTAAATTGAACGTTAATGATAACCTTAAAGTTAAATTTTAACACCTCGTTATCTATGTAGATGAGATCTACGAGTACTATAAAATTATGACTGTAAATTGGACAGTAATCGCATTGCTTAAAATTTAAATTTAAATACTTAAATACCTTGTAAAATGACTCGTTATGGTATATAATTCATATTTCTGTAATTCTGATGCCATTTCTACTGTAGGTGCCATTCCTACATATATTTTAAATATGGAGGATGTGTATGCAAGAGAGTATTATTGTAGAGACACCTCCTAATATGGCTATAAAGGAAATAGCTGCAGAGCATGGGCAGATGTTACAAAACCTTATTTCAATACAAGTTCTTTCAAATTGTTTCTTGGCATTCAAGACCTGCAAATAGCGGTTACCATGTCACGCGAGGCGTTTCGACTGTCAAGATGGATAATATATTAAATTTGCAGCTGTTTACCTAAAACCAGTCAGGTTTGAGTATTGGCTATTTGTTTTACATAACGTTTAGGTATTGGTTGCAACATCAACGATTACCTAGAGGTAATTTCATAACTGAAGATTATTCAAATATCTCTGCTTACTATAGTTATAAGCTTCTCTTACACACAGCCAATATATCCTATATTGGTTGTGTGTAAAGGACCATAAAGCATAAAAGACTACCGAGGTATATTTATAGATATAAGAAACCAGTTTATAGTTTACATAACAACACCAACATTACATGAAAAAATCCTTTTTAAATACATAAAAATAAAACATTGAAAACCATCATCACACTATTTTTAACAGCAGAGCATGTGATTTCGATAATCTCTGTTGTTGATTTATGAATTCCTCACTTACATTTCAATAGCCCAAAGCGAAGCTCTTATGATGCCTCAAACAGCTCATAACCTTCTATTTTCTTGTTACAGAACGGTTTCGTCGAGTGCCGAAGCGAGGGCGAGGAGTGTGGCCTCATGGACGATTGCGCAGTAGTAATGCCTCGCGAGGGGTGCTGCACCCGCTGCAAGGGCTGTTGGTACAACGGCACGGAGCACGCCTCCCACACGGAGTGGGGAGAGGAGGGGAAGGTGCTACGCTGCGAGGCTGGTGTGATCACTATATCAAGGCCGGAGTGCTACGCGCCCTGTGAACGGCCGAAGCATCAGCGGCACACGCACTACAACTGCCCTGTTTGTGACGGTAAGGGTTCTTTTAAAAGTTTACGATGAGATATATAGACTTTAAGACTTTGTGAGGACCATTGTAGCTGCTACAAGGGCGTCGGTAACTGCTGCAAGGGTTGCTGGTACAATGGCACAGAGCATGCCTCCCACAAGGAGTAACTACTAGCTTTTTAACGTCACCTAGGAGATTAAAAATTTACTTAGTTATTCTGGCTCTTTAAATAGAGCTCAAGAGCTCTAGAGTTCTTTCAATAAATAGAGAGTATAGAGTCGTGGAACGTGGCATCAATTATCTACTCATTGGCGTGCGTTTAATGACGACTTCCACTTCTTTACATAGTGAGCGTTCGATGTCTTAATAATGGTTTTGCCGCATTTCAGTAGATTGCATGCAAATTGCAATCCATTGTTTTTTTTCTCATTAATGACACCGCTACGAGCATTAAGTGCTCATAGCAATCAAAAGGTTTAAATTACTCAAAAGAATTTACTCACCATTTCACGCCGCGTTTTCCCATCGTGGGTACTTACCATCGTTTTTCAACGGAGATAATTGTTGGCCGGCGCTGGCGCAGCCGTGTCTCGGCGAGCGCCCACCCAGACGCATGCGTGGCAAAAAAACAACCACCACGGTCCCGAACAAAAACAAACACAGCCCGCCACGCGAACTAAATAAAACCAAAACCACAGGCAATTTACCTCCGCTTCCAAACCCTAACAAGTTTATTAATTCCATATCAAATAATAGTAATTTACAAGATGACGACTCGGAATAGCTTTTGTGTGCTGCCGACACATTCCACAACGTCGTTTTATTGGGCGTGTTTATATTTTATTAATTACTCGGTTGCTAGGGAGATCAAGGGATCTAGTACCATTCTTGAAGCCCATTAACCGCGGATTAGGAATACCCATACAAATTGATTTACGTACGTTAAACGATGGATGTAAACTTCGTGAGCGTTGTCGATGATATTTTTATGGGTAATTTGTGTGTGTAATAGTTTGGAATGTAACAGAAACTATGATCAAAACCAACATAGATTAATGTTGTGTAAGAAATCAGCGCAGGTGGTTCTTGTTTTTAATCTCGTTTAGGATACAATGTGGAAGTATTTGCGGTGCTAATATGTCAAGTGTCAGGAATACATGCTGGTGGGCAAGTCGCCCACGCCTCGTCGCCAACAAAGGCTCGGTCAGCGCTGCGCAGTAGCACTTCACACAATAGACCTGACCACCTTTGCTTTGTCGCTCGCACATCCAACCTCGTCATACCTACTTGCAGAATACTATTATACAATAACAGTCATTAATCAGTCTGAACAACTCTTGATGTCACACCACTGAAGGTTACCCTCTTGTTCTGCCTAAGTATTTGTTAATTTAATAGTCGCTACGTCTTATTTAAGTTTTTGTTTGTCTACAATCGAGCATAACGGCGCCAAACAATAATTACTTGTTTTTGTAAGCCATAAAACAGTATTGAAGTGCGAAGTTTTATGAATCCAAAAAATCCCGATTGTTTGCTGTTATTTGTGGAGAGAGGATAATGATAATCGAAATGCTTTTTGTTTTTAATGTAACAATGATAATGCTGGGTTGAAGCTTTCTGAAATGAGTGTGTAAGATGGACCACCCAGTCTGTCGTTTCGCGGAGCCGTTGAGCGATTCCCGGGCAATAACCAGGAACAAAGGAATTAAATTCTTCCTTAAGCGAAATAAAGTCTTATTATGTGTTCACAGGGGTTCATTAAAATAATACATTCGTGGTCGAAGTCTCCCACGGCGTTGCGTCTCTATTATTGACCATAAATCAAAAAGTTAACAACCTACTTAAAAGGTAGGGTAAGGTTGGGTTTTTGTGCGTGGTCAAAGCGGCCGCCGCGCGCTGCCCGCAGGAGTGCCCATGTTTGTTTGTTTTAAGATCCCAACGGTGCATTAGGTTTTTTGCTCGGTCTACTTGTTATTTTTTCACGATTTTGTCTTATCAGTCCGTGGGACTTTATGGCCGGTCCCAAATGTGATGACTAAACTTTGGGTTGCAGTGTTTCAACATGTTTTTATTCAAAGTAGTGTAAAGCTACCACGCCTGGCTTCTACCGACTCTTCTATATGTAGGACAATAAGTAATAGAAGTTCTCTTGATTATTATTGACTTATTTAATAACATTTATAAAATTAATTTTGAGTTCTCGATCACTGTTTTGATGTATTATTTTGGATTCATTTAGTTGGTTTCACTTCAGCCATCATAACCAAGCTCGGTGTTGTTGGAGACCCAAAAACTGATAACTTTGCAAGTTGCATCAATGAAGTGGAATTTTAACCACCTCCATATCAGTACCAGAAAACCCTAAAGCTTTCTTTCGACAGCTAAAACGTGGCTCATCAAAATTCTGGCGGTGTTTTGAGGAGCGTCGTTATTAATAGTATGCCTGCGCCTGCGTCGACGACCTGAGAAATTGAAATAATTAGCTTGTGATGTACGCGTCTTGCGTGCGCTGAATCTGAATAAGCCATTAAAGTTATTACACAATGTTTTATCGGATTTACGAGTTGAAACTTTTTGGCGATACGTACCCAATGTAGCTCCATAATTATTGCAAGTATGTACAGTCGCCGGCACATCAGGTTACCCACTTTTGTTGCAAACTAGCCCTTATTACAACTGCATAAGATACCGCAGTGTTTACCTTGACGTGCTGTTGTCCGTACTTACTCACGATTATATTTAAGAAAGAGAAAAGACAATTTATTTTACTACCAGCTGATGACACCTGATGACACGTACTTTAATACAAATAAAAATGTTTTATGTCAAAATCTCCTAAATCGTTACGTTTAGCCTTAAACAGGAAGTGAAGGGCAAAATTTTCTTCTCTAAGTTTTGCTAAAGTATATTTTTGATTTGTGTGGATGAATCTCTCTATCAATATTTGAAGGTTTCAGCCGTGGCAGCTATTTCGAAAACATCAAAATACCAAGTGAGGTGAGCCAGGTAGGCTCCACAATAAAAAAAAACAAAGTACTGAACTTAGGTACTACCAAGTTGTACCTATCCGAACACAAAAATAACAGCATAAAGCGCAGTAACTGTAGTTTTCCGATAGTAAGGCCTTGCGTCGAATCATTCGGTTATGCTCGCTCAGTGACAAAGCACATCGCTCATATAAACGGTTTGGACTGACGATGAATACTTAATTGTTTGCCTACAAAAGGACAACCTACTTTGTGTACTCGTCTTTAGTTTTACGACAGACACTCGACAGTCTTTGATAGGGTGGGCAATTTACCTCTATGCTTATATGATGTAATGATCATTTATTATGTCTTCATCAACGAGCTTTTTACCCTCTTTATTCAATAAATCTGTGAATTAATTTTATTTTATTTATAATCGGTCCTTTGTTTTTTATAAATGTTTATAATATAACGCAATTTCAAAATGGTGTATCGTTAAGTCAATATTTCCGTAACATCATCAGCTATTGAATAATCATATACTATACCCTCATTTTACATAATATTATCTCATTTACTTATTTTTCTCTCATCATGGAAATAGCCCTGGTCATCATTGTCACAATCATATGCGCAGACGACGACGCCGGCGAAAAAAAGAATTGTTAGGACTTCCATTCAATGAATATTTTCAACGAGTGTGGACACACTCTTTAGTTAGCTTTCATTGTACCAAAGCATGGAACGCCACTCAAAAACCAAACATATCACAATTAACACAAAATAATGAATACCTCGTTAGCTGACGTCCACTGAAGTTAATGTTTTGTGTGGTTTAGCCAGTTTGACATGCCGTAACTGGTCGTATCAGGAAGAAGTTACGGATTCATATCGAGTTACCGATTGTTAGTATTGTATTTCAATCATTAAATTCTCAGAGGTGTTAACTCACTACTATTAAATCGATAATAAAGTATTTAACATATTTTGTAAACCTATACAAATTTGATTTTTATTCAATACTTGGCGCCAGACATAAATTTATTTGATGTTTACGTCACCAAAAACACCTTTGTAACGTTATTGACATTATCCATGGAATTTGTTATCCTAAAGACGTGCTAATTGGACGTTGATCGGCCTAGTTCAATCAAATCAGGGGCTTCGAGTGTGGTCAGTTTCTAACAGCTTAAAAATTAATCATAAGGCTAGCATACTTAAAGTGGTCTACAGGTGGTCTTGGCAGAGCCGCCCACCGTGTGCGGCCTTTCATTCATTACCCTGATTGATTCATCGGCCGTCTTCTCTTCCTAATTTATAGAGTTCGCGCTTTGTCCCGCCGCCGTCTGACTCGTCCTGATTTGCCGAATAATGGCTTTGCGCCTTTGTTTTATCTTTTGCGCCGTTTTTGTTACGCCATTGATACTGGCCACTTCGCAAAAAAAAGTTATTGCAATTTTGTGCCACTTTATAAAAAGAGTTTCAATGCATTTTTGAAGTAGCTTCGAAGTACCTACCTACGTGAAATCTATTACATATAATAAAACTGTAAAGTAGGTGAATTCTGTACATTGCATATTTAAAAAAAATGCATTGAAGGGGCTTCTTACACGTAATAGATAATAAAAAAATTTTTTTGGAATTTTTGTCTGTCTGTCTGTCTTTCTGTCTGTTTGTTCGAGCTAATCTCAGAATCTACTGGACCGATTTTGATGGGGTTTTTTTTTTGACTTAGCATCACTTGTAGAGTAAACTAGGATAGAAATAATATAAAAATAAGTCGGGTTTTCCTTCCTGACTCTATAACTCCAGAACGCACGAACCGATTTCCAAGGTTTTGCATTCGTTGGAAAGGTCTCGGGCTCCGTGAGGTTTAGGCAAAGAAAATTCTCATAAAACGGGGCCAGGGCTGGGGGCGAAACGAAGTTCACTGAGACCGCTATTTTTTTTATACAGGGCAGTAATCAGCGGTCTGTGTCCAGTGTAATCCTGAAATCTTCAAAAGGTCGTTTGTTCATATTGTCGGTGGACATTCTACGCTACTCTTATGGTCGAAGCGAAGGGTGTCCAATCTGGAATTTTCTGCAAACTTTTCGCAGGGGGGCTATGTTTATCAGTGGACGACCTTTGGGTGTTGAAGATTATGATGGGGTAGATCCCTATTCCCTCCATAGAATTGTCCCTTTGAATTCAAGAAAGTAGAGTATTCGCTATGATCATACTCGTATATAAGCTAAGTTCAAGTTTAAACTCTTAAGGTTGCGGGAGAAGACTTGAGGGAATTTTGCTTCTCCCACAGCCTGTATGTGGCATGATGCTGTGTAAGCGCACAAAGTAGCCTGGTCTTTTTAGCAACCGAAAGAAATATAATTGACAATAGGCGTAATATTTCCATTTCGATGTTAAATAAAAAGATAATGTCCCGGTGTAAGTTTGACTAGATTAAAGACCAGGCTATGTGCTGTGTGTACATAAAATAAAACATTAAAATTTATTTATATACGCATATATTTAAAAAACGGATGTTTATGTTTGAACACGCTGATCACAGGAACTATTGGTCCGGATATAAAATATGTTAGATACATTGTTAGATAGCTTATTTATCGGGGAAGGCTATAGAAGTAAATTAATGCGTACTTATAGGCTTATAAAAATTTTTGCTACGATCTAAGGAACGAAGTAAAACTAAGACGCGCGGGCGGGCCGCTAGTACATTATAATTAGATAATTATCGTATATTAATCACGTTTGAATAAATTGAAAAAGAAATTACCGGTTTACTTACACAATTTGTACAGCTCCTATCTACAAAAAATCTAACCTACCCAGAATAAGTCGTTTATAGTTACCTACGCTGAAATTTGCTATCATAGTTTTCTAAGGAATTTTCAGTTTCAGTCCGCTTTACTTTTACGAGCACGTTTTTGATTATTTTTTTTTACGTTAAAGGATAATAATTACAAGTTACACATACAGCTTAAGGTAACTTTTACCTAATGCAATGCATTTTTGTTTTATACACCACCAAGACTCTCAAACATTATCATCATTCAAGAAGGTTTTAGGAAGAACTAAGGTAACGGAGGCCTTGAGAATCAGAAAGCTCAAGTGGCGATGGGCAGGGCACATAGCGCGAAGAACTGATGGCCGTTGGGGCAGAAAAGTTCTAGATTTGAGACCCTTCGACCAAAGGCGCAGCGTAGGACGACCACCGATAAGATGGACAGACGACCTTGTAAAGATCGCAGGATCACACTGGATGCAGACCGCTTTTGATCGGTCTATGTGGAAAACTGTGGGGAAGGCCTATGTTCAGCAGTGGACGTCCGTTGGCTGATAATGATGATGATGATGAAGAAGGTTTTAGTCACTCAAACTATTTTGTGTTCATTACAGAATGCGTGATCAACGGCCAGCGTGTATGGGAGGGCCGAGACGTGAGGATTCCTGAAGAGCCATGCCTCTCGTGCCGTTGCGTGCGTGGCGCCCTCTCTTGTGCTAAACGGGCATGCCCTGTGCTTCCGTGCCCTCGAGCACATCACTACACACCGGTTGGCGAGTGCTGCCCACGGTGCGCGCATCCTATGGCTGATAAAATACTACCATGTGAGTTTACTATGTACTTAATTCACCTACTTTCATATTTATACAGCTTGTGGCCTGTAATATGAGCAAAAGTTTTAATTAATGATTCCACAGAGTATACATAGTTACCCTGACCTGTGGTCATAGTGCTCTATAATGCTTTAACTCAGAGATATAGTAATCCAAAGTTATAATCCCTAGTCAATGTATATCAAAATCGCTCAATCGTTGTAGTAAATGACAAGTTCTATGACTGGACACATTTGTTTGCAATACATTGCTGGTTCGATTTATTTTGTTAGAAAATCTCAATAAATTTATTATTAGTTTATTTTTGTTTTATAGTGTTTTGTCACCATACAAACTTAATAATATAAATCGAACTTGTAAAAAGCAACTGTGAACCTGTGACAGACGAGGAAGGACTGTATATCTAAAAGTCCTTACGACATTGTATGACCAAATTTGCAAGAAACAGTCGATTCTGTTATCAGAGAGTAGTACCCATAACTGAAGAAAACAAATCACCTAATACTAAAATTATGATTCCATAAACATATTTTCTCGTGTTGCAGTGGTTGATTTCATCTTACAGTAAAGGATAGCCAATTACACTGAGTAAGCAATCCATTCCATGGCATTTCATATAAAATTAATTACCCAACTTCCTTACAAATATTCGGAGAGCCAGAGCCATTACAATGTAATAATTTATGAACATAATAAATCCTATCAGACACAAGTACGCACTTCACTTTAATTGGTTTGTCCAGCGGATTTATGGTGATAATATTTTATCTAAACGTTGCAACTATCAGTTTCAGGAAGCGTTGCGAAACCTTGTATAGTGGGGAAGGAGTACCACGGGCATCTGAGTGCGTTTCGTGTGGACCCGTGCACGGATTGCACGTGCATGAACGGCACGGCGGTGTGCACGAGACACACGTGCCCGGTGCTGACGTGCGGTGCGCGCGCACTGCCACCGCAGCCAGGGAAGTGTTGCCCGGAGTGTCCGCAGGTTGAGGAGGCTAAGGCCGCGTGCGTCATTGGAGGGAAGGTTTATCAGGTTGGTAGTAGTTTTATATTCTAAGGCTTACAGATCATATACTCTAACTTTCCTCAAGAATTTGTATAACACGTGTAAGTAGTGGTTTTAAACTACATTCTATTTTTTGAATTTCCTGCCTATTTACTTCAAATACTTACAATTAAAACAACATTAGCAGTAGGAACTTATTTTTTCTAGTATGTAATACGTACAATGTTGTATGTTGAATGGTAACTATAATGGTTGTTATAATTTCTTTTTCAGGATGGTGAAACTTGGCAACTGGACGCGTGCAAGTCGTGTGAATGTCATGGAGGGGAACCACGTTGCGCCATGGAACGGTGTCCAATCATCACCTGCCGGTCCGACCAAACGCTGCGCCAGCTCCCCGGCCAATGCTGCCCGAAGTGCATCGACATCGACGGCATCTGCACGGTCTTCGGAGATCCCCACTATAAAACTTTCGACGGAAAGTTCTATAGTTTTCAGGGGTCGTGCAAGTACCAACTGGCTTCTGACTGCGTTAACAATACCTTTTCAATAAGGATATCGAATGACGCCAGGAACACTCAACACTCGTCGTGGACGCGGACGGCGACGCTACGCATCGGCCCCACCAAAATCAACATGGGAAAGAAAATGCGCATAAAAGTGAACGGCAAAAGGGTCGCCCTGCCTCATAACGAGATCGGTGTCGCCGAGATCACGCGAAGTAATGGTTCAGTGCTGTTGAAAGCGGAGATAGGTGTGCAAATGTTGTGGGACGGTGACGGTTTCCTAGAAGTGACTGTGTCGAGCGCTTACAAAGGAAAGTTGTGCGGCCTGTGCGGTAATTTCAATTCGTTCGCTAGAGACGATATGAGAACCCGCGACGGAAAGCTGTTGAACGATACGTGGAGGTTCGGGACGTCATGGCGCGTGGGGGGTAGGCGGGCGTGTACGCGGCAG